>JAWHQI010003098.1:0-14255 GCA_033032865.1 Dactylorhiza incarnata | reverse complement strand
CCCCACCCCCCCCCCCCCCCCCCCCCCCCCCCCCCCCCCCCCCCCCCCCCCCCCCCCCCCCCCCCCCCCCCCCCCCCCCCCCCCCCCCCCCCCCCCCCCCCCCCCCCCCCCCCCCACCCCCCCATCAGTGTATGAAGTTACTGACCCATCAGAAAGCACTGACTCAGCAGAGCATGCCGTAGAATTTGAAGAATCAGCAACCTCTAGGAAAAGGAAGAAAATTCAGAGTAACAAGTACAGCCAAAAGAGGCTGAGGGAAGTTGAGCTGGATCCACAATCAGGAAGGTGGATTCCTTACTCAAGAAAAATTATAACAGAATCATGGATACAATTTGGATACCCTCAGGAGAGCTATAATAGGGTATACCAGCCGGTTGAATGGGAGAGAAACATCTGAAGCAGCTGGAAAGGAGGAAGAATCACAAACTAGCATTCCCACATGGTCTTCCTCCTTCTCCTAAGAAGATTCCAAAGCCAATCAACTACTATCAGAGGCAAAGGAAGAAAGACAAAGGTGCAAGCAACTGCAGACCTTGAGGAGCATCGAATCAAGTTGAAAATTAGAATGGGGCAAATGAATGTTAGCTTTTATTCAAGAATTTTAATCTATTTATATGGATGCTGCTTAATGTGAAGAACATTAATCTATTTTTGTGATTGCTGCTTAATATGATTATATTGTCTTAATGTTAAATCTTTATGTATGTGGCATTATCATGAGGTGAGTTAGGACTTCTTCAAATATGGGGAGATTTTTGGGAAATGTGCCCTACAATGTTCCTGATTTAAAGAAGTACTCAGCTTAATGATAAAAGCATTGTGTATTTAATGTTATATCTAGTTTATGCTTGCAGAGATCAGGCAATATGTCCAGTACTTCAATAACTTGTCAAAGTACAATATTGTCGAAAAAGACTGGACATATCATTGACAAGTGTATGCATGTCGTTGAAATGATATGCAGAGCAAAGCAGTGTGATCATATCGGCTATCGTCGAGACAGCATGTGTATGATAATATCGTTGTAACATCAACACTGCATTACCTCACAATGATATCAAAAAGCCGAGATGATGAAGAAGACTCAAGCACAAACACAAGACAAGATGTCGACGATATAATCGAAAAGAAGCCTTAATGTCGATAAGGCTAAGGAAGAACAGATATCGTCGTAAAAGAGGCATGTCGTCGATAAGGCTGAACAAAACAAGTATCGTCGTAAAGAAGCCTTGTCATTGAAAAGACTAATTAAGACTGATGTCAATGACATCGTCGTAAAGAAGGTGTGACGTCGAGAAGACTAAAGAAGGTCATATGAAGACAGGTAGTTGTTGAAGAATAGTCTATCGACATGATAACAATTATGTCGTCGACAAGATAAGGTGGTTACAGTGATATCGAGCAGACAAGAAGATCACGCCAACATCAGTTAGATGTCTTCATGATTGTCTTAAGTGCAAGTGCAGAAGGGATGTCCTGTGTCGTTGAGATGTCTCTATCTGATGAAGAGGGAAGGAGATATGAAGATCTGTCCTAGTTCAAGAGAACGACAAGTCCTATCGTCGAGATATTGTCCATGTCGTTGTAACAATGGAAATATCATCAAGACTGATTCAAAAGTAGTCGGACGCGCTGTCAGCATTTAATGTCGCCGCCTGATTGTCCAATCAGCGCGTGCTCTTGAGGGATGGGCTTTTGTCAGTAAAGGACATCATAGGTGACCGTTAAGCGGCTCATCCATACTATAAAAGGGAACAATGATGCCCTAGAGAAAGGAGAGAGAACGGAGGAACAAAAAAGAATCCCGCTGAGCATTTTGAATACAATAGTACAAGCTGCGGTGAAGAAGAAAGAAAGACGGGAAGAACAAAATGATCATCCTGTGTTCTTCAAATAGCAGTCAAGTCTCATCGACTGCAAAGAATCATTCAAGAAAAGAGGCTGATCTCCACCAGGCAGAAGAACTTATTGTATATCTTTATCTATGAGGCTTGCAGGCCAAATCTGTAAGATCTGGTTTCAGATCTAAGTGTCGAGCTTGAGGGCTTGAGATCTGTGAGTCTTGAGGGCTAGGGCAGAGGGACTTGTGGGTCCAAACGTGTCAAGCTTGCGGGCTCGGGTGTAGTGAAGGGGCTTGCGGGCCTAGGCTGTAGGCAAGACTTGCGGGTCTGTGTTGTGTAGGGCTTGAGGGCTGAGAGTGTCGAGCTTGCAGGCTCAAGTGCAGTGAAGGGGCTTGCGGGCCTAGGCTGTAGGCAAGACATGCAGGTCAATGCTATGTAGGGCTTGAGGGCCTGAGTGTCAAGCTTGCGGGCTCGGGTGCAGTGAAGGGGCTTGCAGGCCTAGGCTGTAGGGACTTGCAGGTCCGAGTTGTAAGGCTTGCGGGCCTAGGCTGCAGGGACTTGCGGGTCCGAGTTGTAAGGCTTGCGGGCTGGAGACATTGGTGGAGTTTACCGAGCCTAGCATACTGGTAGGTAGGCACAAAGGGAAAGAGGACTACTCAAGACACCCTGTCTTGAGGAACCTCTATAAGTCTTTGTGTGTTTTCTGTGTTGTGCTTTTCAAACTCTAAATCTATTAACCAGAAAACAAGAACACCAAAAGGGGAATACAAAACAATTTGAAATACCTATTCACCCCCCCCCCTCTATATAATAAGTCGACACCCATCAACTAACAGGAATATCCATGAAGATGATTACTTTTATCTTTCTCATATCTTATCCCATAATCCCTGGTCCCATGAGATAGCGCAAAATTCTTTTGGTTGCTATGTGGTGTTTGATACTAGGGGAACTCATGAATCAAGAAACCAGACTAACAACAAACTCTATATATGGGCGGGTATTGGTCAGATATATCAAGGACCCAACCAAGATTCTTTATTCTTCAGCATTGAATTCTCTTCTCCATCTTCTTTTTCATTTTTTTCATGCATAATCAGACGAGTGGAGACTGGTTTGGAGTGTTCCATACTAAATTTTATAAGTAAATCATTTAGGTATTTGCATTGAGTTATTAGTAATCCTGAGGATTCTCGAAGTATCTGTATGCCAAGAAAATACCTGACTTGACCTAGATCAGTCATCTCAAAATCCTTTTCAAGGTTGTTTTTTCGAAGACATATAGATTAGTGAGTGTAACATCCCTCAAACTGCTAGACCCCTAAGTTAGTTTTGTCTTGACTAGGTCATGGCAAAACCATAGGAAGAGCCAATTGACCTTGTGAGCTTAAGAAAGAAGAAGAAAACACCTTGGTCTGCAAATAGCAATTTCCAGTTATCAAGCTTAGGGTTGGACTTTAGGGCCTCAACTTGACCATTTGACCACACCATAGTATCCCTAACCTTTAGGGGTCCCCTTAGGGCACCAAGGGCCCATTGGGGTCAACCAAAGAGGCCAAATTGACCAAAGTCAACCTAAACCCCAAATTGGTCAAAGTAGCCTATTTAGAGCCAATTAACCTTCACCATGTCAAATTGATCACACATCTAGGCCTAGAATACCATAAGAGACCTAGTAGACCTGAAAGCCCCATCATGGGACCCCCAGGGGTGCAAATTGACCAAAATGCCCTTTTTAGGTCAAAATGGCAATTCTTCACAAAGTGCCCTAATTGACCATCACCATATTAAATTGACCCTACCCATAGTGTTATCATGTCATAGGGGACCCAGTGGACCAAAAAGCCCCATGACTGGGTCAACCCTAGGGCTCAATTTGACCAAAGTCAATTTAGCCAGTTTTGGTCAAATCAGCTTAAATTGGGTCAACTAAGGCTCATATGACCAAATTGACCCGACCAGTAGTTTCTAAACCTAATTTAGAACCCAATGGACCCAAAAGCCCCATCCTAGGGTCACCCAATTGGTCAATTTGACCAAAAGTCAAACTTGCCCAATTTAGGTCAAATCTCTTAAACCTAGCCCAATCCCCTTGGGCTAACTCAATTGGGTGGTCAACCAGCCTAGTAGACTAGAATTAAACACAGAGGGGAGTGGAAATTCGGCCATGGTGAGTAGGAGAGAGAAAATGGGGGTTTCCCCAATTTTGGGAAGAGAAAAAGAGGTCATTCATGGCCATTAAGGAGTTACACCCCTTGGCCTCCCTCATTAACACTCCCATTCATCTCCTCTGCCGATTTAGAGGAGTTCCCAGCCGTTTCTAGGAGGAATTAAGACAGGGGGGATGTATTGGGTCGGATATGGGAGGAATATGAAGAGGCCATTAATGGCATTAAGGGGTTAAGGCCACACCACCACTTCAATCGACCCCCTATCATCTTCAGAAGCCGGAGAGGAGAGAAACCCCCAAGATTTCAGAAGGTCTCATGTTCTGTAGGCTTGAATCGGCATGGCACCACAACCACCCCGAGCCCCCATGGTGTACACAAGGACAACACGACGGCAAGCTCCACAAACGGTCCATTTCCCTTCCCTGGCCTCTGAGGAATAGATCCCAATCGCCGGCGGCTCGAATCATGGCCAATCGGCCGTGAATCGAGCCAGCCAAGCCTCCCGTTGATCGGTTTGGGCTTCTCCTTCCAGAACACGATTCCGGCCATCTCCGGCCGATCAAACACCGCTCATCGCTGGCCGCCACCTCAACGGAGGTGGTGGTGGCGTTGGTCGACCGGGGTGGCGCTCAGGTGGCCGGGAAATCCAAGATCTAATCAGCCCAGGCGTGGCAGATCCTAGCCATTGGTTTATCGGGGACGAAGGCCACGCGCGGTTGGATTGCGCCAAGATTCATGCGCCTCCCTACTTAATTCATGATTTCTGTGATCAAACATGCAGTAGTTAATTAATTCTTTTAAAAATACTTAGAGGCTTCTAGCGAAAAATTGTCCAACATCAAAGTTGGAGCCCCTGATGTCTAGTTTAATACAAAATTGAGTTCACTCGATTTGGAGCCCTGGTTAGGGCACATCACTCATTTTGGTGAGGTCTGTCCATAGGGCTAACCAGAGTTTGTTTTGGATGCCCACACAAATCCAGAACTCCAAAGGACTTGAAATTTGGGGGGTAGGCTATTCTTATACATATGAAGGACATATCCAAAAATCAGAATTTTTGGAGAATAGTTTTCTATAGTTTTGGAAAAATTTAATAATCCATGTATGATTCAATTAGGTGTCTTAAACACCTCAAAACCATTCCAAACTTGGATGTGTGCTCCTAGAGAGCATGTAGGGTCTCTGGTTAAAATCTCATAATATTTGGAGTTGATTTGGTAGGGCAATTCACCAAGTCAATCTTAGGCTCCCTAGGTTAGGGAAAAACTTTGGGTGAGTGCCCCCACTCTTCCACAAAGCCAATTGGCTTCATATTTTGGGTGCACATCACCCTCACCCATGACAACCCTTGGTCCAAGTTTGGTGGCCATTGGAGGTGGTTTACCCTAGTAATTTGCAAAGGGGCTAATTGTTATTTGCACCCCAATTAGGCACCCAAAAGAACCCCACTCCTCACCAAATGTTGGTAGGACCTTGGTGTCCATTCACTGACCTCTGGCCAAAGTAGTGAGTAGTTTGGACTTGGACAAGGTAGGGAATTTTCCTTGGGCATTTGTTTGCTTAAGGGTTAATTTGGGGAAGTATGGACCTTAATCCTAGGTTAAACCCTAAGGGGTGCAATTAGAGGTCAATGAAGGAAGAGGGGTCAAACCTTAATGGTTTGACCCAACATTTTTGGGAGATGGTCATGGAGACCAGAGGGTCCTACTGTGAGAAATTGGTAGGATTTGGAGTTGCCAACCCTAGGTAATAAGTCATTGGGTAGATTTGTAAATATTTAGGTTTTTGGATTTAGGAAGAAATAATACTTAGTGATTAACCATATTCTGTCACCAACTTAGTTTTGATGTTATAAATCTCTGGAGATTCTATTAGAACCATTAGAAAACTTTTGGAGGTCCAAATTGTAATTATTCATATTGTTGGCAAATTTTTGGGATGATTAAATTTAGGGTGTTAGTTTTTTGTAATTGCATGAAACTTTGCTGGATGACATTTCATACTATTATTAACCCACAGTATTGTTCTCATAATTTATGGATTAATATTTTTGGTACCTCTAGCTCAATTTAGAATTAATTGCAAATATATCCTTTGTGGAAATTACAATGTAACCTCTATGGAATATGGTCGAATTTTTTAGGGCTGAATATTTTAGTATGAATCACCTTTGTATAAATTTGCATAAGGTTTTGAGTTCATATAAGGGTACCTCCTTTGGAAATAATTGGAAATAAATGGGTTTGGAATTTTTAAAAATAGTAAATCTTGCTTGAATTTCCTAAAACTTCATATCTACTGATTACTAGGTACCCTTGATTTATGTACAAATGGTGGTAGGCATTGGAAGTCAGAAAAGTATACTTGTAGTTCAAACCCTAGGAAGTTGTATTTTGGAAAACATTATTTTAAATATTAATAATGTTGGGAAAATTATGAAACTCTGGAATTGATCTTAAATAAGTAACATGGACCACCAATAAGAAAATTATTGGGTCACAAAGTTGATTATTTAGTGTACCTCCTCATGAGCATCAAAACATTAAGGGTGGTCTGCGTTTAGCAATTTAGCAACTTTGGGGTTAAGGGTCAAATTGGTGGGCATTGATTGGAGATGTGTGGGCTGAATGGTGATCATATGACTGTGTAAGGGTCCCTGGAGTTAATTAGGGTTTGATGAGTCCTAGTTGGTGGGGTGCCACCCTCGGGGGTAGGTCGACCTGGGATTGTCGTAAGTTCATCTTTTCCCCTTTAGTGTCTTAAAGCACTTAGAAGTAAAACCAAGTAGAAGTATTAAGAGGGTTTTCTTGAGGGTAGTCACCAGTAATCCTAAGTGTTTTGGGAAGGGAGTCTTGGGGTGTCATCCCAGTATGACTCCTAACACCGTAGTGAGCCCCTCACAGGGTAACCCTCGGGAAGCCCAAGACTAACCTCAATGTATAGGAGTAAGTCATTGTACAAGGTTAGATAATAGCACACTCACCCACACCCGTGGAATGGGAGTCTAGTCGGTTTAGTCCGGTGAGCTTGTGATTCTGAGTTGTTTGTTGGTGACGGGCGGTTAGCCCAGGGAGCTTGTGGCTCGGAGATTGTTGGAAGACATGTTGCATGTGCATAAGGTGGTGGGTCCTTGTGTTGGCGATCGTTGCACCGACGTTGATACTTGGGCTCGGCAAGTGTGGTATTTACACTTAGCCATAAAAGTCTGGCGGTCCAGTCAGTAAGAGTACGCAGGCGCTCCGCGGGTTTGCGTTGAGGCGTACGATAGGTTTAGGTTAGGTAGTGCATATACCAACCTAGAGGTGGGCGAGGCCCAACCCACCGCTTCCGTTTGCCACTACGGGAGTATCTTGGGAGTCTTGCTAGCTCCAAAAAGGGGGAACTAAAGGTATATGCGCATAGAGTCGTAGTGAGTGTGTTGCACATGTATGAACATAGCATAACTGCATACCTTGCATGACATAGCATAAAACATTACATTTCAACCCCTACCCCTATCGTATAAGTCGGTTATGGGACTTCTTATATGATAGGCCCTGCTAAACGACCCTTGGTCTATAGGTTTGTATGTGCATTCCTATAAATCAATGGTTACTTTTATAATACTTACTTGCCACTATACATACTGCTTACTGTTCATCATATACTTTTACCATGCTGCTTCTATTTCCTGCTTCGTTTATATATATACACCTGTGTAGTTGTATAATTCATCTTGTCATCTGCTTTTGTATTACCCTTGAATGTCCTCCGCTCCCTCCTCCCCATACGGTGCCTAGGAGCCTTTGGGGGAGGGGTGGGGAATTGGCTGAGTCATGTTTGACTGACGGCCGGTGGACCTTATCATTTTAGGAGACCGCGACGACGGGGCAACACCAGAGGCCGGTGCAGATAGAGGCGGGGCAGTCTAGCACAGGAGCACCGATGACAGGGTCTGTGAGTGTTAGTTTTAGTTGATTTGCTTCCGCGAGTGATCTTTGTAGTGAGGATATTATGTGTCGGGCAGAAGCCCTTGTTATCTTATCTTTTGTTTCAGTTATGTATGTGGACATCTCTTGATGGTTTAAATTATATGTGATGTGGACTTGGCCTTTTAGTTATTTAAGCTTTACTTTTCTTTGTGATCGAATTGGCAGGCAGGATCGGCGTTTTGTAGTGGAGACCATCCCGAGTGAGGGTGTCACCGCAAAACGGCGGTTCTGGGCCTAATACCCGGTGGTTTTTGCAAAAAAAATTGGGGTCTTACAGTGAGAGGATCCTGTAATGAGAAGGTCATCTACATACACACATATGATAATCAAAACTCCACTTTATTCTTTCTTTAAGTACATAGTGTTAAAATTTTAATTTGAATTGTTTAGGAGTAAGCAGGAGTTGCATCAACTGAGTTATAGCCAAACAACCACAATGCCACACAGCAACACAAAAGACTTTATTGAATCGCAAACTTGATTTACAGTGCGAGGTATACATGGCGAGACATGATTCATAAGAATCACGGAGGAGAGAAGAACAAAAACACCAAAAACAAATCTGGCGGTTTGACAAGCAGAGACCGCACAGACCGCTCGACTCCAGAGATCGTCCGGCTAGACCTGAGACCACGCGAACAAAAACAGACAGGCCGCCTGCACTGCAAGACCGCCACCTCAGACCGCACGAACTGGAGCTTATTGAATTGAACGAAGAGCAGCTGTCGCCAGACCGCAACTCAGATCGCCTAACAGCCGAAGGTCGCCTGATCGCTGAGCTCGATGCGAACAGCACAAGAACACCATAAAACAAGTTCGCAGACAGACCGCTGTCGAACTGTTTATTCAAGCCGCTGGGAATCACCAAGGAAGGAGACCGCAACCTGCTGACCACAAACCTGCAAACACAACAAACTGTCAACTCGCTTCCGAGACCGCCCGACCTCAAAGTTGAGACCGCACGAATTAGCCCAGGCTCTAGTTCTTACAGTTCTCATTATTAATGACGGGCCATGCACCCCTATTTATTGGCGACAAGATGGATGTCGTCACTGCCACAAGAGGGATATAATCACCACCCGCCAGATCGCCAGCGGTCTCAAAGAGCAGACCGCGCGATCACACAACTGGACAACCTTCCGTCCAAGACCGCAGATCAGCAGCAGCAGATCGCGCACAAGTCGCGCGAACACGAGACCGCGCACAAGCCGTGCGGACACAAGACCCTCCTTCCTTAGAATCTCCAAGAGCAAGCCAGGGACAACTGGCCGACTTCAAACAAGTCGCCAGACCGACCTGCATAACCCGCCCGTGTAAGACCCCCCCCCCCCCCCCCCATCCCAAATCGGCAGTCCGACCGGGGGATCTTATCGCACACCACCCTTTTAGCACGACGCCGAAGCGATCCCGAAGGGTGGAGGTACTAGCTTCCCCAACCCCCTTCCTGGAACACCTCGTTGTCACGCCTAGGGGTGATGTTAAGCGAAAGTCACTATACATCAACAGAGTAGGGAAGCAGTATTCTAGCGGAAGACATCATCAAAGAGTGCATATTATAATACTTAGCGGAAGACGTAGTTTTATCAAAGAAACCACAATCTCAAGACCTGTAAATAATATACATACCTCTGCCGCATAAAATCCTAAGCATCAAGGATTTATTGTCATTGTATATATACCCAAGGATAGGGCATGACAAAAGGAGATGCGGCTTAACAAAACTTACACCTGATGTAGCCTGCTCCGTGGCTTCATCCTCACATAGGTGCTGTCACTCATCCGCACTGTCACATGTGCAAAGATAAGTTATTAGAACCACGAACAGAACCCAACAGACATAATATAACATTTATAAGGGAGGGGATATCTGGACTCTTATTGGGCCGAGGCGGTCTTCCCACGACCACCGCCTACGTACTCCGTATCATCTGCATACGGTGTCAGACCCACATAGTTCTATAAGTTTCGCACGGGTTGCCCTCCCAGAGACCGTCCATCATGCGGGTTGCCTTAGAGTAAAACTCATAGGCCATCCGACATTCTCCCAAGGCACATTTTATATTCCCGTAGGAATAATTCTCGAAGGCACAATATATTCCCGTAGGAATACTTCTCAAAGGCACAATATATTCCCATAGAAATATTTCCCGAAGGCACAATATATTCCCGTAGAAATATTTCTCGAAGGCAACATTATATTCCCGTAGGAATATTTCTCGAGAAGGCAACATTATATTCCCGTAGGAATTTTTCTCGAAGGCAACATTATATTCCCGTAGGAATATTTCTCGATGGCATCACTACATTTTCATAAGAGGAGAGAAAAGAAACTCTTCTTAAGTTAGAAATAATTCCATCCCGAGAGTTTAAAGAGGAAGAGGGGAAAACCCTTCACAAGTTTAATAATATTTCCACTAGATGATGGTACAGTTGTTGTCTCAATCTGACATTCGTCGATCTTTTGTATTGCTTGGCAATCAAACCCAAGCCATCCACATGAGGCACAATTTTGTATTCAAGTAGGCTTCGGCCAATCACTTGGGTGTTTGGCGATCAAGCCCAAAACACCCATGAATTGGTACATGATGAGTATGATTTATACTTATTTTAATTATATAATTTGTATAATTTTAATATAAATTTATAAATATTATTTCTATTTTAGTTAATAACTCATATATTTTAATTTTATCTCACTAATTTATGTTTTATATATTTTTGTAGAATTAATGTCGCGACCCGCTCATGGCATTGAAAAATGAAATATTCACGAAGTTGCCACGTTGGCCGCGCACGTTCGAGACGCACTTATCCAAATATTTTTATGTCGTCGTAACGTCCGCTTCGCCGCGCCATTTTCGCCAACTCGCGCAAGTTGTCATACATATAAACATATATTTACATATGTATATGTTATATATATGTATATGTTTATATATATGTATATATGTTTATTATATATATATATATATATGATATATATATATACGTTTAATTATATATATATATATATATATGTTTATAATATATATTTATATTATATATAATATATATATATTAGGAAATGGCAGCAGCTCCTCCACGTAGAAACAGCGCCGGCGACCTCCATCTCCACGCAGCAGCATCGCCGGCCAGTCCTCCATGCAACCGCTCAGCGCTTCCTCCGCCCAAGCAGATTCTCCACGTCAGCGATCCGCCCAAGCTCCTCTATTTGCGCCTCCTCCACGTCAGCGATCCGCAAGAGCCCCTCCATTGTAACGCCTCCATGGATGCAGCCTCCAATTAATGCCTTGAACCTGCACCTCCCACTTGCTGCCGTTTCAATGCTGCCTATAAATATTATCATCGGGAAGGATCCGAGAGCATGATTAGAGGGAGAGGATTATTTATTTAGAAGTGGAGTTTATTGTTTTTTTTATATTTTTATTGGGCCATATATTATTATTCGGCCGAGAGAATTTCATTCCAGTTTACTTTTCGTTCCAGAAAGTTGTGTTTCGGACGCGCTTTAGTCGGTCTCTTTTAATCTTGTATGTCTTCTTCTCATATTAGAATTGTCTTAATCACGGAAGCTTGTATTTTATTTCTTGTAACTTCATCTCTACTAGGAATAAAAGTTCATCTCTATTTTTACTAATAATAATATTCTAGTTTAAAATTTTGTTGTTTGTCTTCTTTGTTCGTTCTTTTTCGTCATGTCGTATTTTATATAATAATTTCACCACCTCCATGAGCGGCTAATCTTTATAGTACTCGGTCGCGATGATCCGAGGATGAGTTAATATTGTTATAACTTGCGTAATTGTTTTTCTCAAATTATTGAACGCTTACGATTTACCCTTGATTTAACAAATTATTATGAGGCTATATCATTAATATATAGTCTTCATGTTTTGTTCTTTAGTTAGCCGAGAAGCTCGTAAGACGAATTGATCGCTCATTGGTAAAAGGAGTAGAACGCAACCCTCGAGAAAGGACGACGTAACTCTTCCGGATTGGAGTAAAATCCAATAGTGAGGTTCACAACCTAAGGCAAGTCTTAGGCGATGCGATTTGAGAACGAAAGTTCGGTCGATACACCTAAGCTTAGTTGAACCTAAACCTCGAAAGAGGAGTGTTCATACTTTGGGAACCTCCGCGGTCAAAGCCTCTTCAACAAGAGAATTGCATTTTATTCTCATTTCAATATTTTCTTTTCCGAGATGATTCAAGATCGGGTGCTATCTTTTAAACCATCAAATTAATTCTATTAGTATTTCTAGTTTTTACTAATCGCAAACCACCCAAAGTATTGTTGATAGAATAATAAACATTCACTCGAAGTAGAAGTACTTAACATGACCCGAGTCTAATACGACCTTGATCTTGCGAGATCCGATACTTCACTCGATACGGTACACTTGCCGTTATCGTTTGTAGTTATAATTTTGCACGTCAAGTATTTTTATAACTGCGACGCATTTTTATGTATCAAGTTTTTGGCGCCGTGTGCGGGGAATATTTTTGTCGATATTTGAAAAGAGAGAATGCTATTACTTTTATCTTTATCTTGTTCTTTTTTTTTTCTTTTTTCCCTTATATATATATATATATTTCAAAAAAAAAAATTTGTGTATATTTTCTTTTCTGTTTTGTTCTTTTTTTGTTATAACTTGTTCTGCAGGTGTTCGCGCACTTTTCACCGCCCCGTCCGCCCCGCCTTGTTCGGTCTCCAAATCAGGGACGTGTTCTTTTCCTTTTTTATGTTCCTATTTTTGTTCTTTTTGTTTCTTTCATACTTAGTTTTCAACATGGGGACAATGTTGAATTTAAGTATGGGGGAAATGTTTTCCCTTTCTTTAAATATTCCAAAAATTCCAAAAAAATTATAAAAGTACAAAATAACCAAAAATATATAAATTCCAAAATTTAAAAAAATTTGTTTTATTTCCTTCTTTTAGCCCTTTAAAGTTTTAAAATCACAAACAAAAATAGAAAAGTAAAAATTCAAAAAAATTAGAAAACTCCAAAAATGCAAAAAAAAATTTAGTATCATACTTTTTATGTTATTTCTTACCTAGTATTTATAGCTTATAAAAAAGTTCGAAAAAAGATCATATCCAAAATTCAAAAAAAAAAGAGAGAAAACCAAAAAATAAAAACTTTAGTAATTTGAGTTAATTTGTGTCTGGTCCTTAGTACCCCACGACTGGTGTTTTCTTATCTCTAGTCATTCATGTACTTGTTTAGCTAGATAAATTTTTAAATTTTCATTTTAGCTATGTTTCACGAGTAATGTGTTGACTCGTGTAGTGTTTTAATTAGGGTAGCATGTTATGTTTGAAAAATCTTTTGAAAATTTGCACTTTTTCATGATTTTCTTTTATGTTTTTCACTTATATAAAATCTATCATCCCTTGTTTTCTCTTTTAAAAAATCTTTGCAATGTTGACTTATGTTTAGTGTAGTAGATGCGAACCAGTCTAGACGCTTATATTTTCACTTGCATGATAAGTCAAGTTTCTTTTTTCTATCTAGTCTTGCACCTTTTGAAATTTTCAAGCTTGCTTTAAACAGATGTAGGAGCATGAAAATGATTTAGGCTACCTTTTGATTCGTTGAGCCTTTGCACTCCGAACCTTAAATCTTAATCGTTGCTAGCCACTTTGTGCTTTTTCCATTCCTTTTGTAGATCCACTTATTTTCACCAAAACCAAATAGCCTACCTATGTTGCACGCTTAAAATTTAGAGCTTTATATCTTGCTAGCATGTGCTTCTTATTTGTGAAAATAGTGGAGTTCCAAAGTTTTATTCTTTTGCTACAAAAGAAGGAAAATGAAGAAGGAAGAAAAATAAAAAATTGGTGAATGGAAAAATTTATGAAAAAAATATTGAAAATATTGTATCAAAAGTTTTATTTTGCTAGCTTTCATGTTTTTGCAAAGCCTTTCTCTTTGTTTAAGTGTGCATTTAACCTTCAGTTTATCTTTTGAAATCCGCACCTTAAAACCCTTGCCCAAAAAGTTATGCCTAACGAAGTCCTTTTGATTCACGCTCCTAGGTCTGTTTTTAGTTAAGTAGCGAAAAAGTAAAATTGGATAAGACTTTTGGTAGGAGTTTGAAACTCTTGATTTAGATTGTTGTGGTATAAAATGTCTCTGAGATAGTAGCAACTCAATGCACTTTTCATTCGTCTCATTACTTGGTTTTAATTTTGCTAAAACTTGGGATGATTATTTTTTATGTTAGTGGAATCTATAAAAATTTTATGTCATGACTAAGTAAAAAAATT
>JAWHQI010003097.1:0-14278 GCA_033032865.1 Dactylorhiza incarnata | reverse complement strand
TACGCACATTAATATGTTCCTCGTGTTCAGAGCTGCTGAATGTTGCTGGATTTCTGGTGCAGTGGGCTCAGAATAACCCTGAGATACATAACAAACCTACTGCTAATGATACGCTGAAAGTTTTCGTGAAATGCAAATTTTGGTGGGCTGAAGTCAAAAGGAGACTTCAGAAAGGTAAAAAAATCACTTTATTCTTCTTAAAACCCCTGTTCCTGCGAATTTTATATCTACATCGCATGGCATTTCCACTCACGAAACTACCTGTGGTAGGCCTTTATGAATAATAGTTTTTGTATGGGTCTTGGTTTCAGATCCGAAAATTCATACCTCAACACCTTCCAAGACCCATTCGCTTCTGTCCCAACCCTGGTCCATTTCGTCCGTGGCTCCAGATGAATCAATTGAAAAACCTAATGGATTGGACTTCGCTCCCCCTAAAATGGGCATGTTGAACGTTGGAAACTCATGTTACATGAATTCGGCTCTACAGGTTTGTTTTAACAGCTACAAGTAACGGGAAGGAGGTTTTTATCATTTAAAAACATGAAGCCAATGTTTTTTCTTGTGTTTGTCCCAGGCATTATTTTCGTCTTCATGCTTCGTGAACCACATTTTGGGGCACAAACCTAAAGTACAGTGTTCAGAAATGTTTTGCGCCACTTGTGCCGTTGGTCACATCTACAAGAGGACTCCCAATGACCGAAAGGCTCTCGATCATCTTTCCGATAACGTTAAAGGTGCGCACTCATTTATTACTCGTTGCGGTAGAGATGGGGCGTTGTGTTGAAAGAAAATAAAGGACATTATTTTTTGGGTTTTTTTATTTACAGCTTTGGGTTCTATGTTTACAACGAAGGTTCAGCAGGATTCATCAGAGTTTGTGTCAGCGCTCTTAAACAGAATCACGGTTGAGCATTTTAGAGGGTAAGTTTTTCGGTTTTAAAACTGCACATGGAGGAAGGCTGGTCCTGCAGGTCCCAGCGCACGTTTTTCTTATCGCTCAGCCAATGGTTGGTTATTGCAGAAAAAAGAAACGACATGTTGGACCTGGGAAACACATTGAAAATGGCGTTCAAATTTCGCATAACATTCTGTTTGGAGGTTTGCTTAGTTTTGAAAGTAAGTTCTTATTGATTTGTTACATAATGCACCTTTAAGGTTATATTCTTAACTTAAAGTATCTCAATCTTCTGTGGCAGCCACGTGCCAACAGTGCCTTAAAACATTCTCTTCTGAGGACCCAAGTCTTGAGATTCCGGTTTCTGCCGAAGATGTGAGCTCCGTAAAGGAAGCTTTGGACGTTTTCTTTAAGGCCGATGAATATTTGGATGGTGATAACAAATACCATTGTAGTAACTGCTCTAACCAAAACAAGGTTAAAACTCATGGTACGTACCTTACGCGTAATATTGACAATCCCCGTAAATTTTGTAACTGGTCTAAAAACTAATTTCAGTCCGTGCTGTTCGGCGAATTAAAATGGTGGAGGCTCCGCAACTCCTTATAGCCGTGATAAAGAGGTTGGGACTCATCAGTCTCCTGGAAAGGCCTGGGTGATGAATCAGTAAATAGGAGAATTTCGCTTCTTGACCCACATAATTTTATCATTAGAATACAGTTTACTGTGCATTTAGTAGTGTAGTGTACAAGCCAAGTGCACTCTTTGTAAACCATGCATTGGAATGCGCCTCGTTGCTTGTAGGTCAGCGTGGATCTGGCATGCACGCTACAAGTTGTAATGATCAACGCATGCTACCTGAGGATTGTTCTTTGCAATCGCACCACGAATTATGCGTTATCTTCGCATTGCTAAGTCACATTCATTACTTGGATTGGATGCAGTTGAATGTTAAGAACACAAATTCATTTCCGCAAATCGAGCCATCTACTTGCTTAAGTCATTGCATGTGGCGGTTTTTCGCTCAACTTCAGTTTTCTCTTTTGACCCTTGGGTTTTCTTTCCTAGGCATTCTCCGATTAATGAACATGAGCTGATTTTTCGTACCTTTTTTTAACTTTCGGTTTTAGTTTGTGGCAATTTTTACATATTACCGATTGCTAACTTTGCTCCATTTCAACTATCACCCAGGCCTACCAAGGATAGCATAAGGTCTTTTTAATTAATTATCTATTTGTGGCAATTTCTCGTGCAATCTTCACGTGGTTTAACGGCTCCTCAGGTCCAGTATTTACGGAGAAATTATAGTCAAATCATCAATTTCTAATGAGGAAGAAATCGATGTTGGGCCTTACATGCATGGTGATAAACGTGGCTCTAAGTACACATTGTTGGCTGTAGTTAATCATCTTGGATCGACTCTTTCATCTGGACATTATACAGCAACAGTCAAGACTGGAAAGACTGAGTACAAGAAGTTTGATGACTCGCAGGTTTTGTCTGCGTCCGTACATGACCTGCTTAAATCTTCGGAAAGCGTTTTTGTTCTTTACCAGAAGATTACCGAAACAACTGGAAAAGAGGCGCAGCCTAAAGTCACTGATGTCATTAATGCACCTTCTGGTGACTTGAGCACTGCAACTCAGTTACCTATCACGAACATGGAAGACAAAGTACTTCCTTTAAGGAAAGGGAGATTGTTCATAAGTTCTTCTGAGTCTGACAACGAGAAGCAGGACGTCAAAACAAAGACAAGTGTGAACAATGCTAAATGTGTGACTAGTTCGTCTATTGAAGAAACCAGTAGTTCAGATACCGATACTGACGAGCTTTGGAACAAGAAACCCAAAAATATCAAAGGTGGCGACCAAGAAAGATCCGATAAGAAGCGTATCCAAGAAAGTTCGTCTGACGACTCGACATCTTCTGACATTGATGGGCATAGTGACAAGTCTGCAGTAAATCTAGAGACATCAAGTAGCAAGGGATGGAAAACCATGTATGGCCAAAATATTAAAAGAAGAGGGGAAACAATGCGCTATTGCGCCAAAGCCTATACGAATTATGAATTTTCTATTGAAATTTCGAAGCAAGACTGGAAGAAATGTATTGAAAAGTCTAGGCATGGTGAATATACAATTAATGGAGTAGCTTGGGCCAGTTTAATTCTTGATGAATTTGAAAAAAATGATAGTCAGCATCACACGGTTAATTTTAAGTCTTGCGGAAAAGTCTATTCATCGAAAAGTCGAGGAAATACGCTTGATGCCTATGCTTACTGCAGGGATGGGTCATGCAAACATTTCGTTGTAGCAGTTGAAATATCAAATTTTAAATATCCTCCTGTTATAGAAGTATATTCACGCGGCAAAACAAATCATCCCGCAGGCGTTTCTGTGCACACGTCAACTTAACAGAGAACGCCGTCGTCGAGTCGGTAAAGCTGTGAAGAAGAATCCAGTTTCCAAATATCAAGATAAGCAGATAAAAAAATTAAGCGACGACGCTTTCGCAGAAGGGCATCTTGAAGGGGTCAAGTCAGATGCGGTGCTTTATAATGTGCGCTCGGAAGGTCTGGCAGAAGGCGACATGCATCCAAATGACATGATTGATATTCTGCTGAAAAGCTTGATTACAGAAAAAGACCCTTTTATTCGGCGAGTGGCAAATCCACTTCAGGTAATACTGTTTTCAAAGGCCCAGGTAACGTCAATTCTCTCTTCCTTCAAGTCTTGGAGGCTTGTCACAGTTCACATTGATGCGACTGGCTCCCTTGTCAGAAATCCTCCTGGCGTCAAAGGCCGAATTTATGTTTACGCTGGAGTTGTTAACGTCATTTCAACCATTCTGCCTCTATTCCAATTGGTGTCTGTACAGCACGATCAGGGTGCAATTGGTGACGTTTTTCGCTTGTTCAGGTCATTTTGTGTTACCCGATTACGAAAGAAATGGCCCTGTATTGGTAGAGTAATCACAGATTGTTCATTTGCGACGATACATGCATCTATGGTTCAGTTCAATCATATGAACCTAGACGCTTACTTACGAATTTGTTACAAATTCCTATCAGGGTCATACACGAGTAATGATTTCTGTAAAGTGGTCATCCTTCAACTTTGCGGTAATCATTGGCAAAAAATGACGTCAATGAATCTTAAAAGTCACTCCGTCAAAAAAGAAAAGAGATACTTAATTCTGGAGGCCACTGCTGCTCTGCTGGAAACGAAGACTTTAAATGATTTTATGTTTAAGTTTCAGGCGTTCGCATGTTTGCTCATGTCCAAAAAAGTGTTTCAATAACTTCTGAAGCAGCGGAAGAACTTGTCATTGGGAGCAGGATGGAAGAAGACGTTGTCGGCGTTGGACCTGACCCTGAAAATATGGAAGAACTTGTCATTGGTTCAGACGATAGTTTGATCTCGTCTCCATTTTTTCAACTTTGCTTTGGGCTGCTCCAAGATGTTAAGCAAACTATAAAGAATGTAGAAAAGAAGATGGTAAGTTCTGAAATGCAGCGTTTGGAGGATAATCCGGCGTTCTGTCCGCGGTACCTGAAAGACATTTTATGCCTAAATGTTCTCCGTTAATTCCATTATGGACACAGGTAATGTCTGATTGTAGAGGAAAAGATTTTTATAGTCGCCCATCCAATGCAAACGCAGAAGATTATTTTAGAATTGAAAAGGAGTTGACACACAAAGATTCACTACACAATAAGGTTGGGAGATATGTGGAAAAAGAGAGAAAGTATATAGAAACAAAATTGGTTAAGGTTGATAGAAAGCTTATTACCAATAGCAAAGCGTATCTAAAGTATTGCAACATTGAAAAGAAAAATATTAAAGAGCAAACCGAAAAGAATCAAGATACTCAGCCCCTAAATGCCACGTCCAGCAAAGCTTTTAAACAAAAGTGACTCCACAAGTGACACTCGGAAAGAAAACAGATTTAGTCAAGGTAAATGGGGTGAGCAACAAACTGAAATTTGGAAACTTCATAAATCAGCTAGAAAAAGGTCTTACTTTGATGGGTTCAACTTAAAAAGAAATTCATTAAAACACAACAAGATGCAGAATCAGAAGATTCAGAAATTGACATCCCTAAAAAAAAATCAAAATTATTTGATAATGAATGTGTTAAAGAGACATGGCACAGTCCTCCAGAATCGGAAAGAAAACGGACCAAGAGGCCTGTTGCAGCTAAGGAGAGCTCAACAGCAAAACTTTCTGCAAGGAAATTATTGAAGAGCCTTTTTACGAGTGTAGACAGTGATGTTCACGTGGACTCTCCAGAAATAATCTTTGACGAGCCAGAACCACCACTAAAAAAATTAGAAAGGACATACTACGGTCAATATGCAATTCCACCGGTCATGACTTTCAAGAACATGTCTTTAGTCAGCCTACTATCTTGGAATGAAGTACAGTACGTTTGGAATACCTGCAGAGGCGACGAAACACGACCTGTACTTATTTACGGAGACCTTGACAGACCCTTACAACTGTCGGATTTTTGTGACCTGCTGGATATAAAGCCCCTGAGCACAGCAACAATTGACGCATGTTTAGAATGCCTTCAACACACTTACGATTTATCAGATATTTGTATTCTGTCAACAGTTGAAAGTAATGAAATTTTTCTGTGTAAGTACACTCCCGGGCTATCTGTATGCAGAAGAACCCTAGAGCACTACGAGAAAATATTAGTGCCCTACCTCTTTCCAGGCCACTGGGTGCTCTGTGAAATAGACATTCGTAAAGGGACATTCCATCTTCTTGATCCTGCTGGAACTTCTTCAGATAAGGAAGAAACACTTCGTAATCTTTTCCAAACATTCTTAGAAAACTGCAACAAACAACAACATCTACAAATTATGAAAAAAAATTCTCATCCATTGCAAAAGGATGGCCACAGCTGTGGGGTTTTCATTTTGTACTATGCGGAGTGTCTCCTTAAACGTGAGGAATACAGTGATTTAGACGCCAATTCTTACCGAGTGACTCTTGCTAAAATGATAATCAGTCGAGGTAAGGAAATATGGGAAGAGTCAGAAATCGCTGTTCGTTCTCAGAAGCTTCTGTTCAGCCGTTACGACAACGGACTTTTCAAAAACTTAAAGTATTACACTTTGGACAAAGTAAATACAACGGACACAGAAGAGTACGTTGTTTCATGCGTAGGCGAGGGTATGGACAATATTCGAACATCTGACTTCACAAAATTAGTTCTCAATAGGTGGCTCACTAACTCTGTCATTGATTCATTGATTCATTTCCACATGACTGATGAGAAAAGAGAATCATTTTTGAACGTGCGGTGCATAGAAGCGACAAACGCCATCGAAGGCGGCATCAACAAAAACAGCATTCTTTGCATATAAGTATTTCAGGAAGAACATTGCTGATGCCAGTACTTGTAAATGAAAACCATTGGTGCCTGATTATTGCAGACATGAGAAAAAAAATATATCTCTTTTTAGATCCTTTAAATTTAAAAAATACTTCTCATAGGCAAGATGAATTCCTTCATTTCCTTAGGAAACGTAATGCCTGCACCAGTGACTTCGTGGACTGCAGTAAATGGAAAGTTGGCTCTAGCGCTAAATACCCCGAACAAACTGATTCAGTGAACTGCGGGATATTCGTTGTTTACTACAGTTTATGCGCATTGAAAGTTAAAAAACTTACAAAGAACATAGATGTTAAAAAGTTACGAAAAGATATGGCCCATATCATCCTTCAAAAAAGTCCCACTATGCGTCACTTATGTCTGAAATGCGGTCAATCCGAATATTCAGTACGTGAAGAACTGATAGGCCAAATGGTTCAATGCAGTGACTGTCACCGTTGGCTTCACAAAAGGTGTGATTCAGTTCTTCAAGATCTGAGAATTGACGAAATCCAAAACGACGATTTCGTCTTTCAGTGTCCCTTATGTAAATTAGTCAAACGACCGCACTAATCCCTGTGGCAGCAGTTGCTCGTGACCTGCGGGTTAATCCTAGCGGTTTCTCTTTATTAGCAGGCCACTTTTTTTTAGATTGCTCTACTCGTTAAATCATTCTGTCTGCGGATTTCTTTTTGCGGCTGCTTTTACTTAGTGACCAGCTGGAGGATCCTGGCGATCGTTACTCTTCATTCCTGGTGACAATTTTGTTTGAAATTGATCTGCGGCTAAAATTCTACCATCTGCGGACTCATCCTTGCGTCTGCTTTCTCGTAATCGCGACCTGCGGGTTTACCCTAGCGGTTACTCTTTATTCCTAGCGACAATTTATTAATTTGTCTGCTGGTAAAATTCTACTGTCTGCGGGTTCATCCTTGCGGCAGCTTTCTCCTAATCGTGACCTGCGGGTTTATCTTAGCGGTTACTCTTTATTCCTAGCGACAATTTATTTAATTTGTCTGCGGGTAAAATTCTACTGTCTGCGGGTTCATCCTTGCGGCAGCTTTCTTCTTATCGTGACCTGCGGGTTTATCTTAGCGGTTACTCTTTACTCCTAGCGACAATTTATTTAATTGATCTGCGGGTGAAATTCTACCGTCTGCGGGTTCATCCCTGCGGCAGCTCCGTATCGTGACCTGCGGGTTAATCCTAGCGGTTACTCTTTGTTCCTAGCGACAATTTATCTTATTTGTCTGCGGGTAAAATCCTACAGTCTGCGGGTTAATCCTTTGCGATGGTATGGATAAAACCGTAACCTATGGCAGGGTTAACGGCATGCCCCAGAAGGTGGCGGACTGGGGGTTCTGAAGAGATTCAGAGCAGCGAAGTACCCGAGAAACCTTACCCTTATGTTTGACACATGTACGCACTTATCGGGAAACAAGTACCCAACTTATTCAATGGAATTGAAAGTCCATGCGCAACGAGAGGGGACCCACTGTACCATGAGTGAGGTAATGTGTTGGAATGTGCAAGGTTTCTGCTGTTTGCCACACATTTTGCCTACTTACTGGCATTTTTTGCCGCCTGAATGTGGAATGTGTCCATATTTGTACGATGAATGTGGAGACTTGTGCAGAGAATGCCCTCGCAAAAAGCACATCAGGGTTAGGTTTCACGGAGTACTTGCTCATGGACCAAGCCTTGAAAGTTCACAAAATACTTGAAGAATTATTGAAGGTCTGTCCCGTTTCTTAATGTAGCACCATTTCATAGATTGGTCTTGTCGAGATGAATCCATTTCTGCACTGAGAAGACAAAGTCGTAAAAGTTATTCCCTTTAGGCATGAAAGGCTTTTTAATGCCATTGTAAGTAACATGGGACTGCTTGCTCAAACCCTTGAGGCCTCCATCAAATGCTGTACCCTCAAGTGAATCAAAAGTTGCGGGTAAGTGAACATTTTATATGCTCAGTATTAAATTTAATGCATGGCTTGCGGGCATTTTTTATGCACTAAAAAAAGCACAACAACCATGTATTCCATTTGCATTTAGACATCTCTTTTTTTCTCATTTTTTTTTTCTGTGTGTGTGTTTCGCCCTGGTGCCGCGGTGTCGTGACTATCGCAGGCCATCGTCAATTACCTCATGGGACAAGGGACTATGGATTAAGGGGTATTCAAAACACCCTTTTTTGAAATTCATACCGGCACAACCGTGAAAATGTCCATTCATCTATAAGAATGTTCCTCAAATAAACCTAACCCTGTTAATATCTAGGGGTTGCCAATATGGTCCGAAGGTCCAATTTCAGCGTATTCTTGGTTTAAAATGTCTCCGATTGTCATTGAGACCGGGATGTGAGCCAGCGCTCAGGCTTCGATTTCACATCTTTCTACAAAGTACTGCGAATGTCACGAGGGGAACTACCCAAGGGGTTTCGTAGCAATATTGCAAAATTTGAGGCGGCTACCAAGCATTAAAGACGTGAAAACGTACTTTTTTCCGCCCATTTTTCTAAAGATTTCAATTTTGTTTGATTGCAAAAGCTAGCCTCGCTATTTTGTAGCATTTTTTGTGCTGATTCCAAATATGTACTTGGTTTTGGGAAAGTCGTATTTTTGAGGCGCCCACCCACCAAGCTCTAAAGGTAAAAAAAAAGCGATTTTGTTTTTTTGCAGGGTTTTTTGCGCGAAAAAGTTTGTTACGGACTTTATGCAAAACATGACCTTGCCATTGTATAGCTTTGTTTATGCTGATTCCGAATATGTACTCGTTTCCCCGATTATCCGCCGTTTTTAGGGCTACAGCGGCCTTTAAACGACAAAAAAATAGGTCTTTTGGCGGTTTGGGCGCTAAACGGGGCCTCAATAGTGCCAATTTTGTCGCGGGGTGTTCGTTTTCAGTTAGAAGCTTGATTTGGTTCCAAATAAGAAGAATTAGAGTTTCTATCTTTTATGGAAACATAAAATGTCGGAAATATTTCCGAAATATTCGGAAATATTTCCAAATATTTAGGAACATTGAAAACATTGATCTGGGCCTTATTTTGTATCGTTTTCTTTAATTTATAAGGGTTTGGGTCAATGATACAGCAAAATTTGATAAAAAGAAGTATTAGTGAACAGAAAAATCAGAGCTTTCTTCATACTGAGTCAGGTTTAGGGGGAAGACGATTGATTACCACCGCGAACCCGGGTGGAGCAGCGCCGATTAGTGGATGGTCGCTGGCGGGCATTACCTGAGGGCCCGGGGTCTGGATGGTCGCTAGCTGGCATCGGAGTGAAAAGTCGGGATTATGCGGTTAAAATGGAAACATCGAGGGGGTATCCACTGACGAAAATCGCGACCTGACTACTCCCTAATACCGCAATAGATTTCCATTACGCCTATTACATCTATTACATTTTATTACAGGCATTACGCATCTATTACAGGCATTACGCGACTATTACGCAGATATTACGTCCATTACACGGTTATTACGTCTATTACGAAACTATTACGTCTATTACATGACTATTACACGTGCATTACGAGTGCGTAATGCGTATAGAACAGCGTTCTGAATCATCGGGCAAGTGAGTTCATGTACTAAAGCAATGTGCAAATATTTTTTTTTAATGTGCCTATTACAGGACTATTACGATTTTTACGCGACTATTACGCCGATTACACCCATGATGCGCCTATTTCGGAGAATTACGACCCTTACGCTGGTATTACAGGAATTACGCAGACATTACACTTCGATTACTGAAGAAGGGATTGGGCTATTACATGACTGCTCACTTCACTCAGAGCGGTTAAAAGCTACAGTTGGCTATAATTACGCGGTATCAGACAGCAATTACGTAGTATTACGCGACTATTACGCCCATTACGGAGTATTACGTCCATTACAGCGCTATTACAAGCATTACATGCATTACATGCATTACGCGGGTATTACACCTCCATTACTGGACAGGTTGACCCGACTAATACGTGAGTGGATACCCCCTCGGGAAATATTCTCTAGCGGGAAGCCTGGCTAACTCTTGTTTGGGAGCAGTGGAGCCGCAAACTTGGTAAAACTGTAAAAGAATGTCCGATAATCGTATTTTGGGCGGTCGCTGCGTCCGAACGGGTGTAGGTAATCGTACTCTCTAAGTGTTTGGGTGGTCTAAGGAAGGACCTTCTTCTCTGATGCCTTGCGACAGCCTCCGCCGCAAGGCTGCTTCGGGTGGTGGCAGGGGCGGATCCAGAATGTGCGAGAGAGATAGAGTCTCATGGATAGGCCGTAGGTGCGAGACAGACAGCAGGGGGCGATCGCCCCTTGTCCATCTCTGTCACACTCACGGCGTCTGCATAAGACTTTATCTCTCTCGCACGTTTCTGGATCCGCGACTGGGTGGTGGTGTAGCATGGGCAGTAGCTGTGGGGCATGCATCCCGATTTGGCCACTTTCGTAGGTCACCATTTCGGATCTTGATAAAAAAAAATATTTGTGGGTAAACCTTATCAAAAGAACATACTGTGCAAAACCACATGCAAATTGGCCTACTAGAGAACAACCTCTACAAGTTTTAGTCGAAATCTTATTTGGGTGGTATGAGCAAATATGCACCTTTTTACGTTTCGGCCGGTAACTCGGCGACTATTCGAGATACGATGATTCCTAGCACGGAATACTGTTAGAATTGAGAAAATCTTCTGGGATTTGATAACCGAAATGTTAACAGTGTCAAATGTGCAGGTTCGGCTTCGCGGGCTACAACCAGTTTAGGGGGTGGGTGTGTGTGTCAAAATACTTGAAAATCGTTAAAATTGCAATAAAAAGACTTCTGGTCGCAATAATAGGCACTAACATGCCAAAGGGCGGCCTACAATTCAATATTTCCAATTTTTCCAATGTTTCCAAGGCCTTTGAAAGATTCCGAAATATTTCGGAAATATTTCCAATATTTCCGGAAACATTTCCGAGCCCCGAAACTCTAAGAAGAATATATACCGGAAACACCACAACACTGTCAAGAAAATTTTTACCTATTTGCGTGCACGGTAAGAAAAAGTCGGCGGAGCCTTGGTTGTTGCTGGTAATAGTCACGGTTTTGATGTTAATAAAAATCTGCATGCAAACTGCATGATACTAATAAACAAAATAATTTTCCGCCTTTTATGCATGTTAAATACGTTAAAGACAACCAAAAACGCCATGGTCCCTTAATACTTGTCGTTCTTTTAATGCAAAAGTGTTTTTTGCTTTAAAACAAACCCAAACCGCAAAAATACCTTTTTTTTTTTTTTTTTTTGTCGTTTAAAGGCCGCTGTAAGCCCTCAAAACGGCGGGTAATCGGGGAAACGAGTACATTTTTGGAATCAGCCTTAATAAGGAATACATCGGCAAGGTCATGTTTTGCATAAGGTCCATAACAAACTTTTTCGCGCCAAAAACCCCGCAAAAAAATCGCTTTTTAGACCTTAAGAGCTTGAAGGGTGCCTCAAAAATACGACTTTCGCAAAACCCAGTACATATTTGGAATCAGCACAAAAAATGCTGCAAAATAGCGAGGCTAGCTTTTGCAATCCAACATGGGCGGAAAAAGTACGATTTTACGTCTTTAAAGCTTAGTAGCCGCCTCAAATTTTGCATTTTTGCAAATCCGAGACTAGACTCGGAATCAGCAGGAAAAATGCTACAAAACAGGAACCCTATGATTTGAGGTTTTAAAAAAATTTGCATTTTCGACCACCTCTACTGTGCCGAGCTGGTATATTTTTCGAAAATTTTCAGGAAGTAAAAGGGGCTGGTTCTCTATCGAATAAGGCTGAAAGGGCGACTGAAACCAGCACAGTAAAGAAATTGGCGTTAATTTAAAAGTTGCCGCTGCGCGCTGATGTGCCGACTTTGATCGCCGTTTGCTGAAAAAACCGAGCTGGTATATTTTTCGAAAATATTCAGGAAGTTAAAGAGGCTGGTCCTCTAACAAATGACGCTGAAACGGCGACTTATACCAGCACAGTTAAAAAATTGGCGTTACTTTTAAAGTTGTCGCTGCGCGCTGATAGGCCGACTTTGATTCCCGTTTGCTGGAAAACCGAGCTGGTATATTTGTCGAAAATTTTCAGGAAGTTAAATTGCCTAGTCCTTCATTGAATGAAGCTGAAAGGGCAACTTATACCAGCACAGTTAAGAAATTGGCATAAATTTAAAAGTTGCCGCTGCGCTCTTATAGGCCGACTTCGATCGCTGTTTGCTGGAAAACCAAGCTCGTATATTTTCGAAAATTTTCAGGAAGTTAAAGACCCTGGTCCCTTATCGAATGAAGCTGAAAGGGCAACTTATACCAGCACAGTTAAGAAATTGGCATAAATTTAAAAGTTGCCGCTGCGCTCTTATAGGCCGACTTCGATCGCTGTTTGCTGAAAAACCGAGCTGGTATATTTTTCGAAAATATTCAGGAAGTTAAAGAGGCTGGTCCTCTAACAAATGACGCTGAAACGGCGACTTATACCAGCACAGTTAAAAATTGGCGTTACTTTTAAAGTTGTCGCTGCGCGCTGATAGGCCGACTTTGATTCCCGTTTGCTGGAAAACCCAGCTGGTATATTTGTCGAAAATTTTCAGGAAGGTAAATTGCCTAGTCCTTCATTAAATGAAGCTGAAAGGGCAACTTATACCAGCACAGTTAAGAAATTGGCATAAATTTAAAAGTTGCCGCTGCGCTCTTATGGGCCGACTTCGATCGCTGTTGGCTAGAAAACCGAGCTGGTATATTTGTCGAAAATTTTCAGGAAGTTAAAGGGGCTGGTTCTCTATCGAATTAAGCTGAAAGGGCGACTGAAACCAGCACAGTTAAAAAATTGGCGTTAATTTAAAAGTTGCCGCTGCGCGCTGATGTGCCGACTTTGATCGCCGTTTGCTGAAAAACCGAGCTGGTATATTTTTCGAAAATTTTCAGGAAGTTAAAGGGGCTAGTCCTCTAACGAATGACGCTGAAACGGCGACTTATACCAGCACAATTAAGAAATTGGCATAAATTTATAAGTTCCCGCTGCGCGCTGATGGGCCGACTTTGATCGCCGTTTGCTGGAAAACCGAGCTGGTATATTTTTCGAAAATTTTCAGGAAGTTAGAGAGCCTGGTCCTTCATCGAATGAAACTGAAAGGGCAACTTATACCAGCACAGTTAAAAAATTGGCATAAATTTAAAAGTTGCCGCTGCGCTCTTGTGGGCCGACTTCGATCGCTGTTTGCTGGAAAACCGAGCTGGTATATTTTTCGAAAATTTTCAGGAAGTTAAAGGGGCCTGGTCCCTTATCGAATACAGCTTAAAGGGCGACCAATACTAGCAAAGTTAAAAAATTGGCGTTAATTTAAAAGTTCCCGCTGCGCTCTTATGGGCCGACTTCGATCGCTGTTTGCTGGAAAACCGAGCTGGTATATTTTTTGAAAATTTTCAGGAAGTTAAAGGGGCTGGTTCTCTATCGAATTAAGCTGAAAGGGCGACTTATACCAGCACAGTTAAAAAATTGGCATAAATTTAAAAGTTGCCGCTGCGCGCTGATGGGCCGACTTTGATCGCCGTTTGCTGGAAAACCGAGCTGGTATATTTGTCGAAAATTTTCAGGAAGTTAAAGGGGCTGGTTCTCTATCGAATTAAGCTGAAAGGGCGACTGAAACCAGCACAGTTAAAAAATTGGCGTTAATTTAAAAGTTGCCGCTGCGCGCTGATGTGCCGACTTTGATCGCCGTTTGCTGAAAAACCGAGCTGGTATATTTTTCGAAAATTTTCAGGAAGTTAAAGGGGCTAGTCCTCTAACGAATGACGCTGAAACGGCGACTTATACCAGCACAATTAAGAAATTGGCATAAATTTAAAAGTTGCCGCTGCGCTCTTGTGGGCCGACTTCGATCGCTGTTTGCTGGAAAACCAAGCTGGTATAATTTTCGAAAATTTTCAGGAAGTTAAAGGGGCCTGGTCCCTTATCGAATACAGCTTAAAGGGCGAC
>JAWHQI010003096.1:0-14296 GCA_033032865.1 Dactylorhiza incarnata | reverse complement strand
CACGCCGTGAACTCATTCAAAAACAGAGAGGCCAGCGCGGCGGCGGAGTAGTCATACCCTGTAAAAAAACCATTAAAAAAATCACCAAGAAAAAGCTTGACTGCTCACGTTAAAAAAATTAAATAAACCCACAAAACATGTCTGGAAAACTTGGTGACGTGTTTCACGATCCCAGTCATCAGCTGGATACAGCAACCCTTGGAAACTTTGGAAGGCTACAGACGAAAAAAAAGAAAAATGTCGACACCTATTTGCAAGGGGAAAATGCCTACACTCTTCATAAGCCCGCACGACGAAAATTCCTCGTAATGTGACTTATGCCTGACAATATAGGACGATTCATGGCAAACATGATTTGACTGATTTTATGTCTCTGAAAAAAGATAATGATGGACACACAGTTTATTTTATGTGTCATTGATGTTTTTTCGAAATACGCTTGGGCCATTCCACTCAAAAGTAAGTCTGCTGACTCTATGGTTAAAGGCTTCGAAATATTGTTCAGAAGTACACCGCGGCGCCCCACCCGCTATTTCAGGACAAGGGAAAGGAGTACCTCAACACGAAAGGCTACAGCATTTTTTGCAAAAGAATGACATAAAATATATCCACACGCATAATCCAGACATTAAGTGTTCATGTAGTGGAACGCTGGCAGAGATCGATGAAAGGCGAAATTATTCCGATGATTCACAGAGACAGAAAGTTATCGCTATGTGGACGGGTTACTCAGATAAAGTAGTCCATGCTTACAATCATACGAAACATCGATCCATTAAAATGAGGACCGGTGGACGTCCACACCGGAGCGCGTGCTGGAGGTATATAATAACTTGTACCGTGGCAAGCCACTTACTAATAAAAAAACAAAGTTTAAAGTAGGTCAATATGTCAGAATCAGCAGACAGAAACAGACCTTCGAGAAGGGATTACACTTGGAATTGGTCAGGAGGAAATATTTAAAATCGTTCAGGTCATACCTCATGCGGTGCCAGTGTACCGCATCGTGGATCTCGATCAGGATCCGATTGAGGGGACGTTTTATGAAATGGAGCTTCAGAAAGTCACGAAGCCGGAAGCCTTCAAAATCGCATATATAGTGAGGTCGACAGGGAAAGGAAACAGTCGAAAACATCTCGTACAGTGGCGAGGTTATCCCAAGAAAAGTCGCTCCTGGATTTTAGACTCTGATTTTGTGAAATAATTTTATCGAAAAAAATCATGGATTTTTATGCATTTCTCCCGAGTAATGCAAGCCCAGATGTCTACCCCGACAACAAAACGTCCCATTTCAAAACCCAACTGGCCAATCGGATGGAGCTGCACGGCGATTGGCAAGCAGCGCTGGTCGAAATGCACTACCCCAACACGTTTGCCCAATTAACAGAAGGAGAAAACGAAATCATTTTTCAGTCAGACCGAATGACAGACATTTTGTCCGTCAAACCTGGCTGTTATCCCAGTAAAAAAGAATTTCTCGAAGCCGTGAGCAACACGCTGGCAGTCGTAGACAATAATATTCGACCCGGAAAAGGCTTGCAGGAAGACGATGAGGGCCGCGTCATTTTTCATCCCTTCTCGCCAGACGAGGGCGGAAAAGTGTACTTTTCTCCTCGCTTGGCACTGCAGCTCGGCCTAGACGGCCACGGCCCGTTCCCAGCTAATCAGAAATTACAGGGCGTGAAGCCCGTCGACATCACACTGGGGATTCCCACACAATTATTTATCTACTTGGACATTTTGTCGGACCAGATTATCGGTCACACTCGCGCACCGCTCTTACGCACGGTCCCCGTGGACACCAAAGCTCAATACGGCTCCATGTCTGTCGTTCACTGCGATCACCCCATTTACTTTGATTTGTGCACAAAGTCGTTCGACACCATCCAAACGTATATAAGGGACCACGCAGGGCGCTATGCACCATTCACTTTCGGAACTTTGACCCTGTTAGTCCATTTTCGAAAACTGACACGATAAAGATGACCCCCAAGGCGTCCATCACTCAATACTACCTCAATCAGGCCGGCGGGGGAGGCGCCGGCCACTTTTACGCCGGCTCGGCCTACCAGAAGGGCTACGGCATAGGCTCGTGGCTAGGAGGGCTGTTTCGCTCCATTCTGCCCGTTCTCCGAAGCGGCGCCGCGACAGTCGGAAAGGAAGCGGTGCGCGCGGGCAGCCACGTTCTAGCCGACATCGCTGGAGGCGAGAACGTCCGCGCCAGCGCCAAAAGACACATTCAGCAAGCAGGGGAAAATCTGTCAGCCTCACTCAAACGAAAGGCAGACACCATGAAGGGCTCGGGAAGTATAAAAAGGCGTAAGACGACAAGAAAGGTCCATTCTGCCAAAGGTGGTCGAAGGAGAAAGAACTTAGCTCCCGACAATTACTTCAGCTAGAAAAATTAAAAAATGGCTTTCATGCATTCTGCATCGAACGAGTGCCTCCGCTCGGAGTTGGACCTGTGGATGGTGCCACCCACACAGACCGCTCTGGAGGCCTCGCACTGGGTCCCCTACAAGCCCCTCACTACACTGGACTCGTCCAACACAGTGGATTTTTGCGTTGCTGGCGCCGGCAGCGAGTACATTGACCCCGCACACACCATACTGTGGATTAAGGCCAAAATCGTGAACGCCGACGGCACAGACATCGTCGCGGCGGACAACAATGACGCGACCCCGTCAACTACGCACTCCATGCGCTCTGGAGCCAGGTGGACGTGAGCCTCAATCAAAAGGTGATCTCCCACTCCAGCATGACCTACCCCTACCGGGCGTACATTGAGGCCCTCCTCAATTACGACAGCTCAGCCAAACAGTCCCATATGACACAAAGGATGTGGTACCAAGACACACCGGGCCACTTTGACTCCCTAGACGGGGGCCAAAACCTGGGCCTGGCCTGGCGTCGAGCACGCGCAGCGCGGAGTCGCCCCTTCGAAAGCATGGGACCCCTGCACGTCGACTTATTTCAGCCAAGACAGATTTTTACTCAATAACGTGGAACTCAGAATCAAACTGATTCGAAATCGAGATGCTTTCTCACTCATGTCCACGGCGGGGAACGAAAAAATAAAGCTACTGGACGCTACACTGTACGTTCGAAAAGTAGTTATTTCCCCCTCAGTGCTGCTGGCGCACGCACAGGCCCTGGAAAAAGTCCCCTGCAAAGTATGCAGTCAATCGCGTGGACATTAAGACAGTCACCATCGGTCAGGGTCTCCGAGACAAAAATATAGATAATCTTTTTATGAATCAATTACCTCAAAGAATAATCATTGGATTCGTTGATAACCGCAGTTTCAATGGGGATTACCAACGGAACGGTTTCAACTTCCAACACTTTAACCTGAACTTATTTGAGTCTCATGGTGGACGGTCACCCCGTCCCCTCCCAGCCCTTGACCCCCGATTTCGCGAACGGACTGTACATGGAATCATACAATACATTGTTCTGTGGGACAGGCCTGCACTGGAAAGACGAAGGAAATCAAATCAAATACGAAGATTACCCCAGGGGCCTCACCCTCTTTGCATTCGACTTGTCGCCCGACTTGTCCGCCAGCGAGCCTCACTGGAACTTGCAGCGACAGGGATCACTGCGACTCGAAGTCAAGTTCGCCGAGGCACTCGCCCAGCCCATAAATTGCGTCATTTACGCCGAGTTCCAAAATATGATTGAGATCGACAAGAATCGAAACGTCATAGTCGATTACAACGTCTAAGCATGGACGGTCACACACTCGATAACCTCATGAAAAAAGACAAACACGTCGCCCCGTTGTTTGAGGGCGTTTTCGCCGCGGACACACTCCCCCACAGGCTGCACAGGCGACCGGCCTTACTCATTTGCAACACAGACCCGCTCAGTAAACCAGGCCAGCACTGGATTGCATTCTACATCGATAAAAACGGAGTGGGAGAGTACTGGGACTCGTACGGCTTGCCACCCCTCGTTCGACTCCATAGACAATTTCTTGACCGACTCTGTAAAAAGTGGACTTACAATCATTCCAGTTTGCAAGCCCTCGACTCGAACGTGTGCGGACAATACTGTGTCTTGTACTTGGTGCATAGAGCACACGGATTCTCGCTCCGTTCCTTCGTCAAAAAATGTTTTACTGATGATCCTAAGAAAAACGATCAGGTTGTTCGAAACATGTTCAAACGCATGTTCGGACACAGATGTAAATGCATTCTGCCCAGTGATTCTCACACACAAAAAAGTTGCGAAAGAAAAAAATAATTTTTTTCTTAAAATAATTTTTTGCAACACAAAAAGTTTTAAAAGTTTTTTACAAAACACAAAAAAATAAAAAAAAGTTTTTTACAAAACACAAAAAAAAATTTAAAAAAAGTTTTTAACAAAACACAAAAAAAATTAAAAAACGAATCTATAAAAACATTTCAAAAACAAAAAGAGAAATTAAGGACGGTGAGAGTGGCACCCCTGCGTCTTTTCCGGACGCGCCACTGCGCATGCGTACGTCCCTGCACTACTACAGCGCGCCAGCGCAAGTCGCTACTTGCGCCGGCCGAGAGCGCTGCAGTTCCAACGGCTGCCGAAAGAGGGGCAGCGCGCGTCGCGGCGCTGCAGGATAAAAGGGCGAGCGCTCCAGACCCACGCATCATTATGCCTCCAGCAGTCGTCACGATGGAGTCGCTCCGCTTCACGCTAAACTACTGGAACCAGAAAGAGCTGGTCGCCTCTCAGACCACTGATTCGGTCCAGATCTGGAAAAAAGGTTTTCTCCAGGATGAGTACAGCCTGGACGAGATCGAAGAGTTCTACCTGGAGAAGGAGTGGTTGGTTCCCAAAATCACTGCCATCTCACAGGGCAACACATGGATCACCTCGGCCATTATGATCGCATGCAGTCCCACTTGATTCATTACATCATGCTGCGCGATAAGCCCTTACATTCTCATTGAAGAGGAATGGAAATTTCAAAGAGGTTGACGGCGTGCCCCAATTCTCGCAGACATTCCTAGGGATTGACGGCCTGGACGTCGATCTGTCAAGCTTGGCATGACTGTCTTTGAGGTTTTCGCTGGCCCCACTAACGAAAACGAGTGGTGTTGAACCCCATACATTGAGCGCAGGGGAGGAGCACGCAGGCCCTGGACCGAGCAGGGGAGCTGGTTAGGCCCCGCCGTACAGCGGCGCGCGTTCGGTTGCCTACCCGCCCGGCGGCTCGGCTCGGCCGTCAGAATGGGGCATAGCACAGGGTAGGTTACGACAGGTGACTGGGGTGACATACGCTCCCCACCCTTAGGTTAGGTTACGCCCTCTATCTTGGCCTATCTTAGGTTGGGTTAGACCCTACATCCTGGCCTAGCTTAGGTTGGGTTGGCACAGGGTGACCTGGGGACAGGTGACCTGGGGAGGGTACAAGGGTAGGTTAGGACCCACCCCTTAGGTTAGGTTAGACCCTCCATCCTGGCCAACCTTAGGTTAGGTTAGAGCCCTCAAAGACACAGAAAAAAATTCAGAATTTTTTTTTTAATTTTTTTTTTTGGCTGGTCAGCCCCCACCCCTCACCCCCACCCCCTTGTAACCTGGGGGGTACAAGATGGCGGCTGAAACCTGGGGGGGTTATTACTACTTTGAGAGCTACGCATTACAATTTGCAGTGTAAATTTGTACCCAAATAATTAAAAATAATTAAAAGTTTCTATAACTTACGAATAGTTTACATTCTACGGAGAGACCAAGCAAATTTATATTTGATTCGTACAGTACAGCTCAAGCTTCTCTACGGTGAAAGTCCACCGTATATTATGGCACCCCTCATTCGTATTATGGAAGCGCAGCTGGTACCGTAAGCTACTGTGAGTTTTATCTATATTACGAATGGATTTCACCGTAGAACATTTAGTGTGCATCACTGAAGGGGCAATACGGGGCGGGTCGCACATGGCGGACGCCGCGCTCCTCAAGCCAGTCGGCAAAGTCTTTGACGAGAATGCCCGGCCATTTTCTGAGATTACCACGTCGGGTAGGCCTGATTGCAAATGCTTGCTTCAGCCCGTCGAAGGCGGCTTGCGTGGAAGGGCCTTGCACTACCCACGCGTCGATCCAATTGCTGCCTGCGTCATAGAGCACGAACACAAAATGTTTGGTCTCAAAAGGCCCTAGGAAATCAATGTGCAGCCTTTTCCATGGCCCTGCTTTGGGCCACGGCTGGTAAGGCTTTAATGGTCCTAATGGCCTATGCTGGATGCATGCCTCACACTTCGCTACGCACTGCTCGATTTTCTTATCCAGTTTTCGTTACCAGACGAGCGCTCGAGCCATTGGCTTTGTTTTAACTACGCCTAGGTGCGGCTCATGGAGTTCTTCCATGGCGTAGCTGCGTTGTGCGGCAGGAATCACTACCCTGTCGCCCCCCAAAAGGCACCCTTAAGGGTTGGAAGCTCGTCACGCCGCAAGGTAAATTCTTTCCCCGCCTTGTACTGGTGGAACTTAACTGTGAGGGCCCAGACCCCTGCCAATGTCTCCGATCAATGACTGCATCCCTAGATGACGGGACCATGGGCACCAATGTCCGAGCTATGGCAAATTGGACATAGGGTTTGGAGAAAGGGTGATTGATAACCCTTATCCCCAACATCAGCGGAGCCGAAATATTAAATAGATTTAGGGAACAAAAAGTAGGATATGGCAAGCAATAAATCATTAAATGATTAATGATAGTGGTTGGAGCAATCAGCAATTATGCAGGCCACAGATCACCCATGCATTGTCCTTGACTTAGCCATGTCCACCCACGGACTTCCCCGTCATTGGCCATGGTCCTCCCATGTGTAGCCATGGTCATCTCATGTGTAACCATGGCTAAACCATGTCCCAGCCAGCGTGTCTTCCATTTGCGACCACCTTCTCACGGCCGGACCCGATTGGGCCCAATTGGCCCCCTGTGCGAGGCTACGGAGTTTAGGCAAACGCCCCTTAGAGTGCGCTGTGATGCAGGCTACAGCGCCCGCGCGATTTTGTAGGAGCGTACCTGTTTTAGGGCTTTTATTATTTCTGTTCTGTTCAAGTGTTTACGTTTGATTATTTGTCATGGCCCCGTCAAAGAAGGAATTAAGGCGCCCGGCGCGAGTGGGTACGTTAAAACCAGTTTCAATCGACCGAAACGAGTTTTTTTCTTTCTTTTGATAATATAGATACTGATAATGTTAACTTCTTGCCCTTAGGTTTATGATCCAATGTGATTCATGTGATGAATGGTTTGACGGTTCATGCCTCGGCATCTCAGAAGCGGAAGGTTAGTTGCATATAATTTTTTCCTCACCAAATTTTTCGGAAATTCATTTGGTTGTGTGTGATAAATTATTGCCTATCTTATGTAGCCATCTTTGTTCATAATTTGTTTGTTTTTGTAGCAAATGATATGGATGATTGGTTCTGCGTTGAGTGCATCAGAAAAAGAAACGATGAGTTGTCAAGATCAAACACTCATTTGTCCTCTCAGATCCACAAAATTGAACTGGAAAAGCAAGCCTTACTCATTGATATATATAATAGTAAGAAAGTGATCCTGGATTCAAGGCGTTAAAGATCTTGGGGCGTTGCAAGAAGAGGTGATAAAATCTTGTTCTGTTTTTAGATTAGACTACATTCTTGTCCCAAATTCTTTATATTTTCTGCCCTGTGTGTTTGACAGAAAGATTGTCTGCAGACGCGATCCACACTGGCAGAGCTGAGGAACCAAATTACGCTCCTTCAAATGGTAAGGTAAACTTATTTTTACTATTTTAGATATTTATTTGTTGACGCCTTCATTTCTGCATTTATTGTTTTCAGAATTGCAATCAACTGCAAGTAGAAAATGAGGCTTTGGCAGTAAGGAAAAAGAGGGACTCAGTCAGAAAGAGGCCTTGCTGGCAGATCTAAAAAAGAAATATGTGCTTCTTGAAATGGTAACAATTCTTTTGTTTTTTTTGAATCCTTTCTATTTTAGATATTTATTTGTTAACACCTTTATTCTGCCTTTCTTGCAGAATTCTAATCAACTGCAAAAGGAAAATGAGGCTCTGGCTCTGAAGGTGAAACAGGAACTTAATCAGAAAGAGGCTCTGCAGAATGAATTGAATGATAAAATTGCTCATCTGAATGAGAAACTAAGAATGGCTGAAGAAGCTTTAAGGACGAACAATTAATGTCGGCTTTGAAGCATGAGAAAAAAGAACTACTAAATGGGGAAAAGGCTTTTGAGACTGTTCGAAAGGCGACAGAAGAACAGAGAGTGAAGCTGTAAGGTCGTGACTCAGCAAAGGAAGGTAAATATTTTTTACTCGTTGTTTACCTTTTACATTTATAAGTTGCAGGTGAAAAAAATTGTGTCTTGTATTTAACTGATTCTTCTTGTTTTGTGACTAACCAGACATGTTTATTTGCACTCACAGCACTTCATGGCAATCTCCTTTGCACGTTTTGCAGGACAAAGCGCAAGGAACGCCGGCCCGGACACAACTGCACCTCGGATGCGCATCCACACTGGCCGCTTATTTACTTACCTTCTCCGTCGAAGTGGGGTTGGCGAATGACGTCCTCGGGATGGGATCCTTACAGGACCACTCTGCACTGCATCTGGAAAACATGCCGGGATCTCAGCCAGTGTGGATGCGCATCCTGTGGCATTAGGAGGTGCAGTTGTGCCCGGGCCGGCGTTCCTTGCGCTATGTCCTGCAAAAAGTGCAAAGGAGATTGCATGAAGTGCTGTAACTGCAAATAAACATGTCTGGTTAGTTACAAAATAAGAAGTTGCAGTATGATACAATAAACAATTTAATTTACAGGACAGAAAATACAACAATACAAATCGGCGAAGATGAGGAAGATGTGGATGATGACCTGTATTAAGTTCAAAAAAGTTGTCCAAATTTGTTTTCATTATTTTTATTATTTTTATTTGTGCAGAAGTAAGACGTAGTCATAGTTACTGTCACCCTGTACTTGTGAACATATTTCACAAAAAGGTTGACGAATCTTCCAGCAAAATTTTAAAAGCCAATTAAAGCGTTAAGTTGGCTGGAAATGACATCCACTTCACCAGTTCTACAGAGGTTTAAACTAGGGGTACGCGCCGTTTAGTTTGGGCGCGTAGTGGGCGAGCGATGCGACTCAGCACATTCTTATGAAAGCACTTGGGCACTCAGAAATATTCTGTACACGCATTGTAATTGCTTTTGGATTGTTCCTGGACTGTGCAACGCTTGTTTCGTTCTCGATCATTAAATGACAGATTGTGGATTTGCCTTGATAGTTTGTCTCATTTGTTCATGAGTAGTGTGCGTGCGGGTGAGCGCCCCCTCCCTTTCCCCCGGCGTGTTTGGGGAAGTTATTTGGTCGTTTACTCGGGTTAAAATAGTGAGAGCGCCTCGGAGGGAGGCAACTGCCACACTAAAGTACACATCAGTGTAGCGGGCTTGCCTACCCTGGCCGCGAGCAGGCGCTGGCCGGCCGCGCTGGTCTGCACGAGGTCTCTTTCTGTCATCACTATTCCTGTCGGTTTCTTCCCGACAAAGTTTGCAAACGCACTCGCACCTTGCCAACTAGCCGCGGCTCACCGTCGACATCAGACCTGCCTCCATAGGCACCCCGCAAGGCAGCTATGTGCGCTGTTCCGGCCGCGACGACGGCGCATACTCCCGGGGGCCCGAGGGGACGACATGCAGTTAAAAGTACAACTCGACTATGAAATTTTGTTCCCAAATTGGCCAATATTGGACAAAGTATAGGTCTCAGGTAATATTGGTAGTCATTTTTGTGATCAGCATACCAAAAACTACAGGAAACAATGTAAAACTCGACTATGAAATTTTGGTCCCAAATTGGCCAATATTGGGTGAAGTATAGGTTTGGGGTGAAATTGAAAGTTATTTTCATGATCAGCACACCAAAAACTCATGGAAACAACGTAAAACTCGACTATGAAATTTTGGTCCAAAATTGGCCAATAATGGATAAAGTATAGGTCTCAGGTAATATTGGGAGTCATTTTTGTGATCAGCATACCAAAAACTACAGGAAACAATGTAAAACTCGACTATGAAATTTTGGTCCCAAATTGGCCAATAATGGATAAAGTATAGGTCTCAGGTAATATTGGTAAGTCATTTTCGTGATCAGCATACCAAAAACTACAGGAAACAATGTAAAACTCGACTATGAAATTTTGGTCCCAAATTGGCCAATAATGGATAAAGTATAGGTCTCAGGTAATATTGGAAGTCATTTTCGTGATCAGCATACCAAAAACTACAGGAAACAATGTAAAACTCGACTATGAAATTTTGGTCCCAAATTGGCCAATAATGGATAAAGTATAGGTCTCAGGTAATATTGGTAGTCATTTTCGTGATCAGCATACCAAAAACTACAGGAAACAATGTAAAACTCGACTATGAAATTTTGGTCCCAAATTGGCCAATAATGGATAAAGTATAGGTCTCAGGTAATATTGGTAGTCATTTTCGTGATCAGCATACCAAAAACTACAGGAAACAATGTAAAACTCGACCGTGAAATTTTGGTCCTAAATTAGCCAATATTGGGTGAAGTATAGGTGGTGTTGGGTGAAATTGGAAGTCATTTTGGTGATCAGCACAACAAAAACTACAGGGAACAATGTTAAACACAACTATGATATTTTGGTCCTAAATTGGCCAATTTGGGTGAAGTATAGGTTCGGGATAGAAATGGAATTCATTTTCATGATCAGCGCATTAAAATCTGCAGGAAACAACATAAAACTTGACAGTGAGATTTTTGGTTCCAAATTACCTAACTCTAGTTGAAAATATGGGTCTGGAGCCAAAATGAATGTCACTTTAGTGAATGGTATCTGGAAACTACAGGCACTAATGTAAAGCTCGATTTCTAAATGTTGCTCGTATTTGGTGTCACTAACCCTAAGTGTTACTCAGTCGAGTAACACATACGCTTGAGTTACCATTCGATATCTTTTCTTTACTAAACTTAAGAATACGCAATGTTATTAGTAATACCTGAGAAGCCTTTTATCTCCCTTTCATTTTAAACTAGTTGATTTGATAATATTGATAGGAATATTTTATCATAGTTAATATAAAGAGACACAGTTGCAGGCAGGCTGTTTGGAACCACTTTACGGAGAAAACCTATTGTCAGATCCAATGTATCGTCTCATAAAATCCAATGCCAAGGCCACTTGTTGCTGAACATAAGTTGATCTTATTCGTAAATGAGTCTTGATGTGATATTTTATCTTTGAAGTATAGACAGTTTAACATAAATATTGAACTCATATTCTGAGTGAATTGAAAAGAGAGCCAGCTTAAACCAAGACCAACACTAAGTACCATTTGTTGCAGACAATGTACGATAGTTGAAGGAATCGTCTCATTAAATCAAATGACCCAGTCACTCATCAATCAACCTAAATCGTCTCATTGAATCTGATGTCAATGTCAAACCCATTATGCACTACACTCACTCACTCTATGTTTATCATATAACTTAAGGTTAGTACTGATGTAGGCTTACAGCATTGCAATAGAATGTATTTCCAGACTCAATGCCAAGAATCAACCAAGACTATTTTGCCAGAATTAATGTCTGGTTTCAATAGAATATATGTATGTATTTCCCTAATTTCAATTAATAAGTAAACAACTAAGAAAGATATCCTCTGAGAAAAAGAAGCAAGTTGACTCACAAAGTTTGAAAAGCAAACAAACATTCTTCTTACACTGACACTGACCACTATGACACCGGAAGGAAGATTCCCCTGCCGGGGGAGGGGGGAGGGGGCGAATCGCGTAATCATTTCTACTTGCATTTTCCGTATTTCACTGTGTCGACACTCCGGAGGTGTTTCAATCATTCTAAATTGTTAAAAAAATATCACAGAACCCATATTTTAACCATCCTGCTCTTTATTTTGTTTTATTAGCGAAAGTCCCGAGGTCCCGTATTTGAGACGCGACCACAGGTATGAAAAATTGGTAGCACTGCTACCAACCGAACAGCGCTAATAACCTAATTCAAAAAGATGTTTTCAATATTTAAACGATACTTATTATTACTTTGAAACAAACTCGTTCTGCGCAGGTCTTAAGGAGATGTGAGATGCAAAATATGGGAACGATTAGTTATGTAGTTGCCGAGAAACGTGAGTGAGTTACAGACAGACAGACAGACAGACAGACAACAGACCCACGACCAGTCACTTTTTGGCGCGCCTAAACACGGCAAGGGCTCGCTATCGCTCGCCAAAAAGTTTTAAGATCCTTATTTTCGAATGGTGGCCCAAGAGGCTATGCGAAACTATGCGAAAATGACACAAAGTTAGATCCGGACAAAAATGGTTCGTTTTGAACATTTTGAACACTTTGAACAGGTCATTGAACGCAGCTAGCGGATCAGCCCTGAGTGTTGACAACATTTTTACCGTCGTTTTCGTCACCAGCGGCGCCATTTTAGCCGAAAATAACACCCCGTTCGCAACTTTAGCGCAGGTTTCAAAAAGTTGCATTTAGGCCCTTATTTTCAAAATGGTGGTGAAACGGTGCGTCGTATCGATAGAAGACATATTTCATTGAGTTAATGTCGTTATCAAGTTGTGAGGAAACGACACCTAGATCGTGTCGGGACGACAAAATTTCTTTTTGAACATTTTGAACACTTTGAACAGAAAATTGAACACAGCTCGGCTCCTATGGGTCCGAAATGAGTGTGCTGCGGCTAAAAAGGGCCAGTTGGACCTAAACAACAAGCTTGCAAAAAAATCACGCTTTATATATCTTTTGCCGTTTTTTTTTTTTTTCCAGAAAACGGCATGAACCGCTATGACTATCCAGCTGCGTCCGCAGCTCCTCCAGTCGTTTGCGCACCACCACCTTTGCGGCCGACGGCCTGTCCCGGAGGACTCGGCCTCCATTAAGGCTCTGGCTGGGACTCAACCTCCGCCGACTGGCCTGCCCCGGAGGGCTCGGCCTCGTCTGCGGCCTTCGGCTTTGCCCCAACCGACGGGTTGGAAGATTTGGCAGCTTTTGGGGGTGCTGCTGCTTCAAATCCCTCTTCCTCTCCCGCCGCCGCTTGGCGTTTTTGGAGTCGTCGGAGTACCCCTCCTTGCGTGGCGTATGGGGGGCTCCAGAGGCTTGGCTAGGCCCTGCCTCGGCCTTGCTAGCCTGGCTGGGCCCTGCCTCGGCACTCAGCACCCTTGGCCTTATCCTCGCCTGCACCGTCGGCCCGGCACCCTTTCTGGGGGCTCTGCTTGGGCTCTTCCATCACCTTGGGAGCCACGCCTGATTGCGACGATCCCTGGCATCAAGGACTCGCCAGTGCGTTGGCCTTTAGCGCGGGTTGTGCATGGAACGGCAGCTTGCAAGGGGGGTGCCGCGCCTCACATTGTGTTTGTTGATGGGGCGCATTGGAGGGCAGCAGCCTCAGCGACACGCCGAGCATTAGCATCACTGGCAGCCGCTATAGCCAGCTTGTTGACAGCTATATAGTCCCTTTTTCCGGGCGTGCCGGGTGTTTTGCCGGGACTTCCGGCCGGGGCTGCCATACTTCACCCTTGGGCAAGGGCCGTTTGGCTTGTTTGAAGGCCCCGAATACTGCAGCGTCAGCAACCTTATGTGGTGCACGAGGGGGGAATCACTCGGGTTCCATGTGTACACATGATTACGGATTCCAGGTGATTACGCGTGATTTTGAACTTCAAGAGAAGTTTCAGTACATGATGATTACGCATGAATACAGCCAGGCCCTGTACACATGATTACGCGAGTGATTCCCTCCTCGCTGGTGCGTCACAAAATTGCACCGTGATACTGGTGTGCTCCAGTCTCGCGTCGATCCTATTGGACAGGATGATCTGTGTGTTCATCGGTTCTGCGGTCACATAGGTGGTGGGCGGAGCCATCACAACGCTGCTGGTTACATCATAGTGAGACGCTTTTTGATTTAGCACCACCTGTACACCTCCGGGAGTTTTGGCTGTCTGAGCGCAGTACGTGAAGATGTGATCCGGAGGCTCACTAAGAGAAACCACTTTGGCCAGCGGATCGTCCAATACATGGATACTGGTGATGCAATGAGCTCCTGAATCTGGTGGCCCTATCGCCCAGGGGCTTCTTTACACGTCTGAAGCCAGGCTCCGCAGAGGGGGGCGGTGCAGCAGCGAGTCGCGCGAGCTCAGAGAGGCCCAGGAGCTCTGCTGGTGGAAATAGCTGCTCAAGGGCCGCAATGTTGACTGCGGCGCTGGGCGCTTATGGGAGTTACGCTGCGCTGAGGTCCATTA
>JAWHQI010003095.1:0-14334 GCA_033032865.1 Dactylorhiza incarnata | reverse complement strand
TTCCCACCGATTCACCGGTGACTCGAATCACCGGCTGTGTCACCGGTGGGCGGTGATTAGTTATTCACCGGTGATTTTCGAACTACCGGTAGTTTGATAATCACCGGTATTCTGAAATTCACCGGTAGCTTGAAAAGCACCGGTAGTCTAAAAATCACCGGTATTCCAAAAATCACCGGTAGTCTGAAAATCACCGGTAGCTTGAAAATCACCGAAAATACCGATGATTAAAAGAACGCTTAGCTGTTGAAGGTGTGTTTTGTTTAAATGTTGTTGTCTGGGTATCCTGGTAGTTGGAATTGGAAGTAGAAGAGAAGCGCGAAGTAAGAAAACTACTGTTAGGATAGAAAAATTGTATATTGTCTCCGAAAAACAAAAGAGAAAAAAAGGGCAACACAGTTGAAGTTGAGTACATGGGACAATGCTTATTCAAAGAAAAAACTCTGCGCTCTCAGCGTAGCGTGATCCGATCGCCGGTGTCACCGGTGAAGCGCAAGGCGCATGGCGCATGGTCTCAAATAATGTGTAAGTAATCGAGCCAGACTGAATTAACAAAACTAAATATGGCAACACAAAGTTAAGGGCGAGGGACATAATCCTTATTCATTCACAAAAATATAAGCCACTCAGCGTGCTCGCCGGTGAGGCATGTTCTTAAATAATTTATAACTATTCCAGCCAAACTGAATAAGCGCTCACTTTCTGTTGACGTGGCCGGGACCGCCAGATACTTCCGAGCCAGCATGGCCAGAAGTGGGTAGTTGGGCTCATTAACCTTCCACCACGAAAGGATGTCAGTATCTTTCTCCAGGCAAACATTTTCAAAATTAACCATTTCTCGGCGGAGCCGCTGTCGTGGCGATTCAAGTTCTGGATTTTGTGGCATTCCCTGTCGATGATGTAGATGCTGACCCTGCTGCGTAGGCCGACAGCTTGGCAAAGATGGCGCTCATTCCCTTTTGCTTCTTTGCCGGAGGAGCTGCAGCTAGCCCGCTGGTTGAGGCTGAAAAATACATTTATCATCATTATGGCATGCACATGCACAAAGTTTTTAAATTAGGCGTTTTCTGTCGTGAAAAACTCACCACCGTCGACGAGCATGTCAATTTCGTCAAGAAGCTGCTCCTTGGCACATTCTACATCGGCGTCTTTTAAATCCTCTCTGTAGCGGTTGTCCACATATGAACACTTCACCATGAGTTTGTATGAAACTTCGCGTCCTTGTTCGTCACAGCGACGGATTTTCTCTGCTAGCAGCCGGTTACCCACTTCTGCGTCCACGTCAACATCAACCCCTTCCTCCACTGCGGCATTCCAGCCAGAGGGGCTGTATCTTTTGTAGAGACGGTTCAGAACTATTTTGAGCATTCCACTATCAGGGCGCGAACCAGTCTGCAGACAAAAATAATGGCATTGAAACGGTGTTAAGGAAACTTAAATAAGAGTATGCGGTAAAACGCGAACGAACATACGTACTTCTACATCCTCGTCGTTCTCAACCAAATCGGCGTGCTCTCGCTCCCTTGCTTTTGCAGCTTCGAGCAGCTTCTCCAGGAGGTACGTGACTGGGAGCACCGCACTCGCAGTCACGTACTTGTCCCCCGCGAGGACGGTGCAGAGCTCTTCTAGGGGGGCGAGAGTCTCTAGCAAACGCTTCACCGAATCAATCATTTCCCCCGACAGGACAAGGCCGATATGCTTCATGGTGTCAAATGTCGCCAAGAACCCGCGGTGGTAGTCCCTGTCCTCCACCAGGACTCGAAATAAGGGCAGGTGACTCCACCAGCGGGTCAAGACGGGATTCGGCAATTTTCTCGGCTCCGTGTCGTCGTGGTGCTTTTTCATGTATTCCTTGTACCTGAAACAGGATTAAGAAAATTAAGTCAATCCCCGCAGTACGTTTAGGCAGGGGAAGGGCGGAGGGCGGGACAGCAACAATAATAGAAGAACACTGGTGCGTCTGACTGAGTACTAACTTCCGCCGTGGCCCCATATTACACTGGTAAAACAAAGGCATAAAAACTACGCCCTTAAGGGTATTAACAGTCTTTCACGCCCTTTAAGGGCGTGAATCGTTTAATGCCCTTCAGAAGGGCGTGAATGATATAGGACTTTCAGGCAAAATTTTAATGCCCTTCCAAAGGCATTTAACGATTCACGCCGTTCCAGGTTCCAGGGGCGTGAATCGTTTACGCCCTTTAAGGGCATAGTTTTAATGCCTTTGTTTCACCAGTGTAACTTACTTGTTCCATACGCGGGTTGAAGACATGGTGGTCAGGAGTTTCTGGCTGCCTTTTTCAGAGCGGCCACTTCCAGTATGGACTCGATGAGTGTGCACCCGGTTTGGACCGTGTGCCCGAAGCACCTCATGCAGTCCACCCCGAGAAGGTCCACTCCGAGTCGCACGTTGTCCCCGTTGTCTATCGTGAAACTAGTTACTTTTGACTTCGGAATGTTCCACTCCCGCAAGGCCTCGACAAAGAAGTCCTTTATGTGTTCCCCTGTGTGATCGTCTGCAAAGTACCTAAAACCGAACAAGAAAAAAAAATATAAAACTTATTTAGGGGAAAGAGCGGGGCCAGCTCGCGCAAGAGGAGCGAGGGCGTGGGGTATCGCCAGATCGCCACTCGATACGAACGCTTTCGCACGCGACTTAGAGGAAAGGGTGGTAACGAAACGAGTACTGAAGTGTTCACGTACCTGCAGCACAAGGTAAAGCACAGAAGATCCCAATTGCTATTAATAAGGTGAGCCGTGAGGGAGATATACGGTTCCTTCGCCTTGGAAGTCCATGTGTCCGAAGTGAAAGCAACCCAGGACGCTTCCTTTCAGGAAACCAAGAAGGATTTGCTTAGTGGTGTTTAGCAGCTTGGGAATGTAATTATTGGTCATCGCTTTCCTCCCTGCTGGCTTGAATCCTGGGCGTAGGGCTGCACACAGCAGAATAAACCCCACTTTTTCCACTATGGACAGTGGCAAAGAGCAGGTCACAATGAAGAACGCTACAGCCAAGTTAAACCTCTCCATTGATTTAGCGCCAGGGACTCTGAAGTTCGAAAGCGTCGCCTGACGCTTACTGTTAGAATTGCTAGATGTTGGAGTCCTACAAAAGCAAAAGAAAACATAACACATTTAGAGTGGGTTCAGCAAAAACAAAAAACTGGATGATAAATTTAAAAGAACAACCGCGTGCCACCTTGCCCGTATTTTCCAGTTTCCAATTCCCGTAAAAAGTTAATTTAAAATTTGAAAAAAAAGTTTGATAGAAAATTAGCATTTTTCATTTTACCAGAAAAGTTTTTAAATACATTATTTTTAATATTTTAAAATTGTTTTGAGAATGAACAGCACTCTGTCTTTTACCCTTTTTTCTGACATTTTGAAAGAAAAAGAAAAAAACAACACAGAAATATCCCTGCCTGACTCATAAGGCTCGTTTTGTCGCTCTGTCCTCTCTCGCACCTTGCGGGATGCCCTACGAGTGCGAGAAAGACACAGTGACAAAACAAGCATATAGAATCAGTCTGCAGGCCACCGCGGTAGGCTGGAGATAAAGGAAAGGGCCAGTGCTAGTGCTAGTCACAATAAACTCACCCTTGAGGCTGTGGAGAGGGTGGGGGTGGAGGTGACAATCGGCGGAGGCGTTGGTGAGGCTGACGGCGTCCTCGGTGTGGAGCTGCTGTCAGAGTCACCATCAATGGATACATCGTCGATGTCCTCTTCATCATCCGGAGCAGCCTGACGGTTTTCCATCTCGAAGAAGACGCTGAAGTGCTTGTGCTTCAGGTGGGTTCTCAGGTTCGACGTCCCGCCAGCCGTCGCAATCAGGCTCTTGCACACCTTGCACTTAGCCTTTTTTCCATCCTCAGTCTCGTCGAACTGTTCCCACCATTTGCTTCTCTTCGCTTTCACTTTCCCTGCTCTAGGCCCGCTCATAGTGCAGCACTGAAAGGAACACAATAAGTCATTGCACGCCAGTGAGTAAAACAGAAGCGAACTACTAGATCGTCGTCTCGCACCGAAGAGGTTATGTTGACGTGCGCGAAGTAAACACAACACTCAGACAACGGTCCCTGGTACAACGCTGGGAGTAAAGTCATTTACGGATGGAGACACAGCGCATGAATATCGACTTACCTGGAGTGTGTCGTGTATCGCAGCAGCTTTCACAGAAAAAATCTCCGAACAGATGCAAACAAACTAATCTAACGATGCGGTGCGGTCCGCTTTGCGCTGAGCTCCGACTTGCTGCGACTTGCAGAGCGTTGGCGAGAAGAAAGGGGCGGGGCGGGGACGGGGGGCGGGGGTGCGCGTGCGCGGTGTGGCGTGGCGGTGGTAGCGGCACGGGAGGGGAGGGGAGAGGGGGGAGGGGAAGGGGAATACGATACGACACGACACAGAAGCGAAGCAGCGCCCAGAGCGGCGGCTGGCGCTGGTGGTGCATCGGTGATTCGGTGAATCGGTTAATCAGTTATTGTGGTTGGTACCGATGATTCGGTTAACCGGTGATGCGATTAACCGTTGATTCGTACCGGTGATTCGGTGATCCGGTTAACCGGTGATTTCAAAATCACCGTATTGGTGACCCGGAGATTCTTATCACCGAAAAAAATCACCGATTAACCGGTTAACCGCACAGCTCTACTGGCGAGGGCGAGCGGGCGCGTTTCCCGTCTGGGGCGCGGCGAGAGCGCCCCCGGGTAGTGTTGCGGGCCCCCGCGACTGCCCATCAAAGCGGCGCGGGTCCGCGCCGCCGCCCCAAGACTGCTGACGCTAATGCAAAACCCTTCCAGCGGTCCCGATGCGGAGCGACAGGGAAGCGCCGCCGATGCGCCGGCCCGCATCGGTCCGCTGGAGGGGACAGCTCGGCAGTCGCCGTCTAGACCCATTAGTGTAAGGTGCGTGTGGGGCCACCCCTGTAATCCTGATAGAATATACTCGAGTAGTTCATATTCGTGTGGTCACTAATCTATCCTTGAGCATCGAACTTACCCACCGAAACATTGGTGCATCGGCTCGGGACTCGAGGATCAGATTTTTTTGTATCGTTTCGGATTTTTGCATTTTTTTCTCGTTTCGGACTTAGTCAAATTCGCGCGCGCGTCGCGGCAAGCCTTCGGCGACTCGGCTTGCGAGTGGTGCAACACAGTGAAGCATCGCAGTGGAGCAACGCAGTGTGTTGGTGTGAAAGTGAAGTGAAAAAGGCACTGAGAGCCACAAATAATTTTTTTTGAAAAATTTCTTTATTGGAAAAAGTGATCAGTGAGACAACAGTTGTGCATCAAAAGTCGATTTGGATTACGGCGTCTGGACACCTGGAGGAAATAAAGCAGGTTAGTACATTGACAGTGATAACGGTTCGATTTCCTGAAGGGTAGACTGGATCAATTTGAAATGATGAGAAATGAATGATAGGCTAGGGACAGTGAAAGACTTGTTAGGTAACGGTAACGAGCCAGTGTTCGTTCCTTGCAATTTAGAAGAGTGGATAGAGAGTGACTCTGCTTCAATTGGAATCCAAATTTATAAAAAGTTAGAATCATTTCCCCTCGCGTTCCTACCAACACAACCAAAACAGGACACACGCAGCACACCGTTCAAATCATTCATAGTCACTCAGGAAGCCAGAGCTGACATCCTTCCGGGTTTGAAAGTTCTTGCAACAAAACAAGAGGTAGAACAGTGGGACAAAAATTGCACACTTTCGATTACAAAATTAAGAAACACAATTAGGAGTTACAAAAATCAAGGCACATACACTGAAAAACAAGTCAGTACCATCTTATGCGAAATTGTTGACAACTTTGCGTTTGGAGTAGAGGTCTACCTTAAGTGGAAAGAGGCTGAAAGACAGAGGGAGGAGGAGGAACGTAAGAGGAGAGCAAGAAGAGAGAAAAAATGGCAGCGAAAGCACTGCCACCGTCTCTGCAGCCGAACTGTGCGGCCAATTTGATGCAGACAGCGTAGAGAACTGGCTAAACCATGTACAAAGAATTTACTTGGCGCATGGGATAGCAGCAGAGGACATTACTCAGTATGTAGGCCAATTTTTGCCAGCACACCTACAGACCGTACACGACGGGCTACTACAAAAACCATGGGCAGAATACAAAAGAGAGTTGGCAGAGTACTGCCAGTCGGATACAACTCCTAGTGCAATAAGGATGAGGATGCTCCAAATGACCAAAAGGGGACAGAAACCACCATAGATTTCATAATGAGGGTGCACGCAATCGCGGCTAATGAAACACATATAAGTGAGAGAGAGAAAGTGAAAATTCTGATGGAGGTCATACCGAAGGAAGACGCGCAGCTAGTAATCAATGCAGGGTGCGAAACAGTGAGAGCTCTAATTTCAAGGCTAAATGACGCGATTCAAAACAGATTGATTGTGGGTAAGAAGGCTGGGGTAGCCGCTGCAACTTGTGCAGCAGCCGACAACCACTGGCCTTGAGGGTAGATTGGAAAAGATTGAAGCTATGCTGCAAGCAAAAGCAGCCCCACAGGGGGAAGCAGCCGGGAGTACTGACACCACTACTGGGAAAATTTTAGCCCTTTTGGAAAATTTAGGAAAACCTAAAGAAAAACACCATTGAAGAAAAAAATTCTAGAGAAAATTGAGGCTCTGTCAATAGGCAAAGAGAAAAGAGAGCCAAAACAGGAGAAGTTGGATCAGGTTTGGACAATGTTTATAGATAGAGGCCGTGGTCGTGGCAGAGGGCGTGGCCGCGGCAGAGGAAATAACTGGGGGAACAAAAGATCTGGACGTTATAATTCAGGATATAATCAAAATAGGCAGTTCAGGGGAAATTGGAATCAAGGGCCAAACATGAATAATTGGGGGAATCAGGGATTCCTCAAATATGCCACAAAATAGCTATTTTGAAACACAGAGGCCAGGGGCAACTAATGGCCCCACCTCAAAGTTTTGGGCCTAACAATGGCTATGGGCAGAATCAAAATCCTGAGGTACAGTAGAGGTTTTGGGCAGCGCGGCCAGCGAGGCCGCGGGGCGTGTTTCGCATGCAGGAGCACAGAGCACGTCATGGCAGACTGCCCTAAGCTTCAAAATTTTGCGCAGCAGTGAATCGACAAAAACAAGCAGATATCCCAGACCCAGTAGATTTAAGGAATTTAGTTTTAATTAAAACAAAGCCAGATGGCTCTTGTTTTTACCAAGCGCTGTCAATGGCATTGCACGGCAACTTTGATAAGAGTTTTGAGTTAAGGCAACAAATAGCCACTTACATTAAAGATAATTGGGACCACTATGGTCAATTTGCTTTAGGGGTAGATAAGGTAGATTATTTCTTAGAGCACAGCAAGGCAAACGTCATGGCGACAGGCATGCAGATCGGGCCGCAGCAAGGCTGCTGCGAATTCGACTTTTGATTGATGTTAATGGACAGGTGCAGGAGCAGGTCGAGGAAGGCGTTAAACCGGTGAGCACAGTCTGCATGCAGTTTTCAGGACCCTTAAACAGGGGACACTTTGATGCCCTTGTACCTCGCACCTCGGTGCAGGCACAGCCGGCGGGGCCATGTGTCCGGGCCGGTAGCGACGCCACAGGGCCGTCCCACGGTCCCTGCGAGCGGTCAACCCGGAACGGCAACAGCCCAAGCCGAAGTCTCCGGTTCCGTGCGCCGGTCCCACGCCGCAGTCCCCGCGGAAGACGATTCCCGTTCACGGAAATCCCGAGTGGAGGACTGTGGGGAAGAAATCGAAAGCAGGGACTCGGCTGGAAACGGTGACATCTGAGGCGGTGCAGGCGGCTGGTGGCGATGGCGGCTCGGAGCAATTTGAGGCGCGTCGTCCGGTCGGGCCCAGCGGCGAGTGTGGGATCGCTGACTGTGCCGAATCACGGCCCGGGACAGGCGTGCCAGGAAATGTTCTGTTCATGTCACTACGAGCCAGAACAATTAGAGCTCCTGAAAAATTTGAATGAAAGTGTACCAATCGAAATTTCTGATGTGCAAATAGGTTTTCCCATAAAAATTAAATTAAATGGTAGATCGGTTATTGCTGTTGTAGATGAGTGGGCGTGGTGTTCTGTAGCGGCACCAGAGGAGTGCGTTGGGGTGGATATGGCCCCAATGCCTGTTCAAGGAAAAATTATGGCTAACGGAGAAATTCAAAATATGGTAGGCATCATCCAGCCTTTGGTTCAGGTGACCCATCAGGTGGCGGCGACAATGCCAATGGTCGTCGCACCTCTCCCATTAGGTTGTCTCAGTAGTACTGGGACAGGACTTTGTTCATAGATTCAACGCAAAATATGTAAAGCAGAGTGACACTTATCATTTTGAGGCAGGAACATTCCATATGTCGAAAAATAGAGCAAAACTGTTTGAGAGTAATGAGTGGGAAATTTTAAATGTTTCAGAGTTAGAAATGGGGAAAGCTTTTCAAAATTTTTATCAAAGTTGATAGATTGAGGTTAAAAGCGGCTCTCGACCTGGGAGCGGTAAGAACAATTTTAAATTCAAAGTATTGTACAAACACTGCTGAACTGCAGGCAGTGAAAATGAAGTTGCGGGCGGCAAATAATTCATATTTGCCGGTGGACGGAATGTACCGTCCGGCGTTCACCCTTGGGTCGGTGCAAGTGCGCCACCCAACGGTCGTCGCCCCCATCCACAGGAAATAGATTTATTGATTGGTAATGACTTTTTGGCAAAATACAAATCAGAAATATCTTGGAAGACAGAAACGGCTACGTTTGACATAGCCGGGGCACTGGTCACTCTACCACGAGTACCAGATGCAAGTGAAATGAAACAGGATAACCAAGTAAATTCTGTGTTCCAAATTTCTGAACAGTTAGTAAATCCTTTCATCCAGCAGGAAAAGGCAGAATCTCCCTCACCGGCCAAGCAGTCGAAAGTGATTGAATTACAACCACAGGTAAACGAAGTGGCTAAGCAGGCCAAGCAGCAAGGTTAATTTCCCAAGCCAGTCTAAAAATAACAAAGATTTTGTAAACGAGGATGAGTCTTTTTATAGTTATGATAGTGATGCAAGTGACTTTAGCTATTCCAGTGAGTCGGGTTATTCTAGAGGTTATGATAGTCAGCTTCTGCTTTTAGCAGCGGAAGACACTGTAATCCCTCCACAATCGTATGCCATGGTAAAGATTTTCGAAAATGATATTTTTCCAGCTATTCTTGCGCCGGAACTAGTACAAGGTAATCCAGACATTACCAGTTTGGAATGTGTTTTGGTGGAGAGTGAAGTGCCAGTGTTTAATTGTGGGGATAGTGAATTCTTAATTCCAAAAGGCACAGCGATTGGGTCAGTCGAGCCCAGTGACATAAATATTTCAGAATCAAGATTAGTAGAAACAAATTTGGCAGAAATAAAATATGCAATAAATAATAATATTTTGATTTTAGAGGAAGTAGATTTACCTGTTAGTTCCTGTAATGCGGTGGTTGGCTCCGATAAAAAGGAGTTGCCAACGCTTGAAAATTCAGATTTAAAACGAATCTCAAAAATTGTTAGTCCAGGATCTCCTTCAAAATTATGAGGATGTTTTCAGCTACACAATGAAACCAGGTGCTTCAATCCCAGGAGTTGTTGGTCACCTAGAAAGGACAAATAATGAGTCAATTTTCCGCAGGCAGTGGCCTTTGTCAGCAAAACAAAAAGAAATAGCAAAACAAGAAATTCAAAATTTTAGAGAGCAGGGCATAGTGGAAGAAGGCCCAAGTGTAGTTTTGCTTCCTTTCTTTGTCATAGAAAAACGTGACAGTACACCAGAAAAGCCAAAAGGCAGACTTCTTTATGATTCTAGACTATTAAATAAAGCACTTGTTAAACCAAAATACAAAAGCTACACGATTCAGGATGTGTTAGCATATTGTGCAGACAAAAACCTTCTCTGTGTAATGGACGTTGTAAATTATTTCTTCACGATAGAAATGTCAGAAGAGTCTAAGGTTGTTGTTAGGATTTAATTTTGAAAACAAAGCTCTTCGTTGGGCACGATTACCTCAAGGTTGTAATAATTCACCCATGATAGCACAACAGGTAATGGGCATTGTATTGAAAAATCTAGGTGCAATTTATTTTATGGATGATATACTGTTAGGTGGTCATGGATTTTCAGATCTTTTTGAGCTATTGAAAAATACACTACATAGGATGAGAGATAGTAACCTAAGGTTGAGACCAGACAAAGCTGTCCTTTTCGTAAAACACTTCCTTGCTTCGGGTCTTATTATCACAGCGGGGGAGTCAGTCAAACCTTGCCCCTCACGCTTTCGGCCATTATTGGCACTAAAAGAGCCCAAAAATAGTTCTCAACTCAAATCTGTTATTTGTTTCTTTTCTTATTATAGAAGGTACTTGAAAGGTTTTGGAGCAAATGTTAAAATTTATAATGACATGGCGTGTGAGAAAATTCCATTTGTATGGACAGACAAAGACAGACAATTTATAGAAGGTATGTATAATTACCTACTTTCAGAAGCGACACTTGCCTTGTTTGATGAAAATTTGGAAACAAAATTGTGGGTAGATGCATCGAAAGATACTTAGGGGCTATGTTGAGTCAGAAGCGTTCAGGCCGTTATCTTCCAGTTGGTTATTTCTCTCAACCTATAACAGAAAAACAAAAAGCATGGTCAAGTTTCCACAAAGAGTGTCTAGGGTTATTCGAAGGTGATAAATATTTTGAAAATGAATTGAGATTACTTGATCGATTCACAGTAGTTGTAGATTGCAGCTCACTTAGATACTTGTTGTCAATGCAAAGTCCCAAAGCTCCATTTGATAGGTTTATTTCGTATTTGGCTCAATTCTCTTTTGATTTTGAAGTAATAGCTAGTGACAAAAACAAAGTGCCAGATGCACTATCTTGGTTAGATCCACCAGTCAAATCTACAGAAGAAATAGTCATTCCAGATAAATTAAGTAACAAAACTAAACTCAAACATAATGCCCGTGTTGACAAGAAGTGCAGCTAAATTACAAGAAAAAGACACACCCAATAACGCTGAGAATAAACCAATAAACCAATGACCGGTATGAGCCTAATAGTGCACAGGTCCCGGCAGTAAGTGCACAGGTAAACAAGGTAGGTGTACGCCAGACAGTGTCTTGTCGTAACAGGCTTCGCGATGCTCCGCCAGTTCCGACAATCCACGCCTGGCGTTTACACCTACCTTGGCCTGCGGCGCTTCCTGCTTGCCTTCGGCAAGCTGTCTCAGATGATGCATTAAGGGTTACGTTTCTACTTTGGGTGCCATTTGTTTTTTTTGTTTGCAAAGATCGGGTAGGTTTCCATTACCAGTCAATAGGACAAAACATGTTTAAACCAATGTTGTCTATTAATGTGTTAACGTGGAAAAGCAGCCGTCGCAAACCGAAGTAATTCTTTTCATGAACGAAATAGCAGGGCAACGGCGTGCGTCTTAAGTCCCGTCTTGAAATGAGAATTGGTCTTGCCGAGCCCAACCGAAAAATGAAATAAAAATTTTTAGTCGGTCGACCCCCTTTTTTCAAGATCCTGCTTGGCTACCCCATGAAGGCGGGCCGCTGGACCCCCTTCCGACCATTCGTTGAAAAGGTCTTGCCGAGCCCAACCGAAAAATGAAATAAAAATTTTTAGTCGGTCGACCCCCCTTTTTTCAAGATCCTGCTCGGCCACCCCATGAAGGCGGGCTCCCAGACCCCCTTTCCGACCCCTCGTTGAAAAGGTCTTGCCGAGCCCAACCGAAAAATGAAATAAAAATTTTTAGTCGGTCGACCCCCTTTTTTCAAGATCGTGCTCGGCCAACCCATGAAGGCGGGCTCCCAGACCCCCTTTCCGACCCCTCGTTAAAAGGTCTTGCCGAGCCCTACCCAAAAATGAAATAAAATTTTTCAGTCGGTCGACCCCCCTTTTTCAAGATCCTGTTCGGCCAATGCATGAAGGCGGGTTTCTGGACTTACTCCCGTTGTCTCGGGACTAGCTTGATTCAATTTTCTCGTCGCTCTGATTTTTTCAAAAATACCGCTATATATGCCGTGGGAGTGCCTCTTATGTCGGAGATCCTCTTTGAGCCCATGTAAGCCAAGATGCACCTGCGGCAGGCCTTGGGCGATTTTGACGTGAGTCAAACTTGGGTCTGCGGTTAAAAATTCTAACTCCAGTTTTTGGCATCAGCGCCCCGAAAACATAGGAAACGGTATGAAACTCGATATGGTTTGTTTCGTTTTCAAAAAATGTGGCCTTTTTTTCTGCCGTTTTTTTAGTGTTTTTTGGTTGGTACGACTGAACGGATTGAGCTGGAAAGCTCAAATTTGGCGTGTGGCGAGCCAAGAACATGTATGACGACCCCACAAAATTTCAGCCCGATCGGCCGAGCCGTTTGGAGGAGTAGTGCGGACAGACAGACAGACACACACACAGACAGACAGACAAAGTTTTTTGACCCCACTGGAGTAAGTGGCTTCGCTATCGCTTCAGCCAATAAAGAGCCACAGCCTTCCTTCCAGCGTCTCCCTGTTGCGTCGTCTGCTTGGACGCAGTCTGCGCGCAGGCGCGCCCTGGCGGCGAGGCTAGCAAGGTCGAGCATCGGGCAGAGAAGCCGGCCGCGGTGACGTCACGGCAAGGCGACGTTCCCCCTTCACCGGGGAACGGCGCGGTAGCAGGCAGTGACTGCGCAAGGGCCTCCCCGTGCGCCGACCGAAGTAAACAAAGCAGCAGTAGACGTCTGGAAAGGAATGTTGCAATTAGAAAATAACATTGTCATTTCAAAATTTGAAGGACCCACATTACTTTCTTTGTAATTCAGCGCTAACAGAGTTTGAGTTAGATGGAATAATGTATAAGTCAGTTGCTCAAGCATGGGAAAATCGCAGAGAACTTCTAAATTCAAATCAATGTTTACAAAATGAAACTTTAGGCACAGCTTCACCCAGTGTTGATTCAAAGAAATTGACCCTATTTTTATGTTCGAATGTTTACATGCTAAGTTTGCTCCCTTTAGTGAACTAGCAGAGAAGCTGATACAGACAGCACCAAAGATGCTAGTGTATTCAAACTTGATTTGGGATAATTTTTTGGGTACTTGTATTTGTTCAAATTGTGTAGGGGTTAATTCCAGAAATGAGTTGGGTGTGCGTTTGATGATTATTAGATATGAGTTGTTGAATACTAAAATAGACCCTAAAATTGGCAAACCTATTCCTGTACTAAAAAGATTTATAGCAGCCCAGAGAGAAGACCCAGAGTTAATTAAAATAATAGAAACATTTGATTCTGAAGGAAGACCAACGTACAAGACAGATAAGGTAAAAAGAGTGCCAAAGTACGCTTTGCGCCATGGACTCTTGGTAACAAACACAGCACCACCTAGAACGGTGGTACCCCAGAAATAATACCAACAATATTGAAACAATTTCACGACTTAACATTGCATGCAGGTCGTTCAATAATGATGTTAACCTTGCGTAGATATTATTTTTTCAATAACATGGAGGAGTTAGTTTTCTAAATATGTGGCATCATGCGACATGTGTAATAAATATAAGTTAGCATATGCCAGGTATGGCAAGTTAGAACATAGAGTGTCTGATACACTATTTGGGTCCCTGGGAGTCGATTTCACTTTGTTACATCTGCACATGCTAGGTTTAAGCAATGTTTAGTAATAGCTGATAATTTCTCTAATTTTGTATTTTTAAAGGAGTGTAAGAAGGCAAGTACAGAGGAACTTATTGCAGGACTCATGGATTTCTTTTCTAGGTATGGGTTGTGTAGAACAATCCATATAGACGCTGGTCCACAGAGTAAATGCAAAGAGTTCAGGGAATTTGTAAACAAACTTGGTATAGAGTTAGTAATTTCACCGAGTAATGCACACTTCTCTAGTGGCAAAGTAGAGAGTCAGGTGAAAAGAGTTGTTTCGGCTCTAAGGTTTTTAATAGACAATAAGAAAAATAGGTTAAGCAAATGGGAAAAATACATACCTCTTGTCCAATTCCACTTGAACAATGCACCGCAATTATCTTGTGGTATGTCAGCTAATGAAATTGTGTATGGCCAACAGCTGGCAGAACCAGCAACTTTAAAATCTATATTGCTCCAAAGCCAATCACTCCAGCAAAGAGTTAACTTGTTAGAAATTATCAGAAGACAAGCTAAAGATGCTAAAAAGTTGTGTAGAATAACATACAAAAACAAGTATGACAAGGGCAGAAAAGGAGATAAAATTTGAGAAAAAACAGCCAGTGTTTGTGAAAATTGAGGGAAAGGCTACAAAAGCCAACCCTCTGAAGTTCCAACCGAAGTTCAAATAGGTGTTATTAATAGGAAAATTTCAAATCTCGTCTATGTTGTATCCATTA
>JAWHQI010000313.1:3000000-3180740 GCA_033032865.1 Dactylorhiza incarnata | reverse complement strand
AAGGTGCACATTTAGGCCCACTTTGGTTGTGTTTTTCGTGTGTATTATCTTTAGTAGTATTCATATGTTGTTAAGTGCCACTTTCAGTGGCTAGATCTGTGTTTGTGCTGAATAGGAGGCGTGCAATGTGTTTCCGGTGCAATTTCTGCACAGGAACACTGCGCACGATCACTTTTTCTAGTGCGCACGACCACCGGTCGTGTGCCACTAATCGTGCGCACTTAACCCTTTTTCACGAGTTCTGTCTGGTGCAGTGCGCACGACCATCGCTCCAGTGCGCACGACCATCGATCGTGCGCCACTTCTCGTGCGCATTGACCATTAAATTTCTCTGAGTTCTGTTTGCTGTGGTGCGCACGACCATCAACTCCAGTGCGCACACGACCACCGTCGTGCGCCACTGGTCGTGCGAACATTGTATTTTATAATTTCGTCTCTTGCAGGTTCTGTCCAGGCAGTGCGCACGATCGCAGAGAATTCCAGTGCACACGACCACTGGTCGTGCGCCAATGATCGTGCGCAGTATTCAATCCAGCGCCTATTTAACTCCTGTTGCGATTTTAGGGCGGATCGATCATTCCGGGAGCGAGGTTCCTGTTCCGTACGCCGCCGACCACCGCCCTGGAACGCCCCTACTTCATCTTCCACGCAAGGGGAAGCCTCCTCCATCCATTCCAAGCCTTCCTCCATCGTCCGTGAGTGTTCTCCATCGTCCGCAAGCCTCCAAGCAACCATTTTCGCTCTCCGCCCGTGAGAAGAGGAAGAGACCTTGAGTCGAAGACGACGGAGCACGTAGGGAGATTGTGACAGCTCTCTACGCCGGAAGCATTGTCCCGTCCGAGTCCGGGGTAGCCCGACAACCTACCATTCCGGCCGTGAACGGCCGCTAATCTTCACCGCCGGTTATTTCTTTCTTCTTTCCCTTCATTGCACTCTTTGAACCATTTACTAGATGAATATTGTGATATTTACTTTGATGAAAATGAATATTTCTTTGTTTTCTCCATGGTTTGCTCATGATTCATTCCGTTCTCACTCACTCACTCGCACAACGCACGCAAGGTGTTTGCTCCGTGTTAGCAAGAGCTACGACGGTTGTGAAGAGGTGTTTGCGACCCTCACCCTTTCGCACTTGAGTTCACTTCATCCGCCTCACGAAGCACGGCATCGCAGCCGTTGCATCCACCTCACTTTGCGAAGCGGTGTTCTCGACCCGCATCTCTGTTGTTGTTGTTGAAATTAGGAAAACCAACCAAAAACCCCTCTTTGTGTTTGTGAAACGCTTGTGTAACAATAATCACTGCGCGGTTCGTTCACCCATCCTGCATTCCTCAAGAGACCGACATCCGGGGAATTTATTCTCCACAATTATTACTTGACAGCGACCGGTGCACTTGCCGACGCGCATCAAGTTTTTGGCGCCGTTGCCGGGGAATGCAGACGTGATGAATTCGTCTGCGTGAGGATTTGTTGCACGAGAATTTTCTTTTCTCTCACTTCTCTTGTTCACCCCTGGTATCTCCGTTTCTTTTCGATCCGCACTTCTGATTACTTTCGCCTTTCCCATCGTTTGCTAATCGTTTTGTTTGCAAGTATTTGCGACATGAGCTCAATTCAGGAATGCATCTACCAGGAAAGCTTAAAAGATTTAAGAGATCAAGCAGAAAGAAACAATCATGACCTCGGGATCTCCTCCGACGTCATTGAGTACATGTCTGGGAATTGCAAGTTCAGCGGGGATGAGCATGAAGACGCAGTGCAACACATGCAGGACTTCTTAGCAATCTATTATACATGTATATTTAGTAGAGTTGAAAGTGACCTGCAAAAGACTCTGGCATTTTCATTCTCCTTGCATGAAAAAGCCAAAAGATGGTATTAGGATATCCGGAAAAAGAGAGGTGCTCACTTGGAAACAACTCGAAGGGAGATTTTTGCAAGAGTTTCAACATCGCACCCAAGCTTTGAAGAAGTACAGGGAACTCGTAACCTTTGGACAGGGGAAGGAGGAGACGTTAGTCGATGCTTGGGAGCGTTTCCAGTCCCTGTATAGGGGATGCTACCGTGAAGATCTTTCGGAAGCTTTCTTGATTCAGATTTTCTACTTTGGAGTGCTGGATAATTTCCGTCTTCTATTTGATATGGCAGCTGGAGGGGCCCTGTTTAATAAATCAGGAAAGGACGCGTGGACGTGGTCGTGAATATTGTTCACACCAGTCAGCATTGGAGTCATGTTATTCGCCCCCCATTTACTGCTGCAGTTAATGCCGTGACATTCAAAGGAGTAGCGGACTTTTTGCCGCCAGAGCAACCAGAACAGTTAGCGACTTTGGTGGTCGGGGTATTGAACAAAATGAATGACCAATCAGTCGCAATCCAACAGCTTCGCTCTACCATTGGGACGCTGTCCGATGCTGTTTCTGAGCTTGCAAGTCAGCCTCCTGAGTCAGTGAACACCATGCGATTGAGAAGTGGGAGAAGTGTAGACAATTCCCCTCGACAGGAACCTCCTACGTGTTCGACTGACAGGCATAATGAAGAAACCCCCGAGAAGCTGGCTCAAAGTCATATTGAGCCGCATCCTGTGAGCGAGGCACAACCCTCGAAAAGTGCTGTTCACCCCCCATTCCCTCACAGACTGCGAAACGAGAAAACTGAGCAGCAATTCCGCAGATTTTTGGAAATAATGAAAGGAGTGCAGGTGAGCATACCGCTGATCGAAGCTATTTCTCAAATGCCGGGCTACTCCAAGTTTTTGAAAGATTTGATCTCAAAGCGGAAGCAGTTGGAGGATCTCAAAACCATCGAACTCACTGAGGAGTGCTCTGCCATCATTTCCAATTTACCCACTAAGTGCAAGGACCCGGGCAGCTTTACGATTCCCTGCAGGATCGGTCATCACCGTTTCAGCCAGGCACTCTGTGATTTGGGGGCATCAATCAACTTGATGCCGCTCTCTATCTTTCGTGAACTCGGTGCTGGGATCTTGAAGCCAACACAGTAATGCTGCAGCTTGCTGATCGGTCGATCAAGAAGCCGTCGGGAATCGTCGAGGACCTCACAATAGTTGTAAACGGTCTCGCTTTTCCAGCTGATTTTATCATTCTCGACATGAAGGTCGATACAAATGTTCCCATTATTTTGGGGCGGCCCTTTCTCGCTACTGCTCGTGCTATTATTAATGTGGAGCAGGGGGAGCTCACACTAAGACTGGGGGAGGATGCTATATCTTTCAACGTCCACAGCCCGTCGCAACTTTTTGAAATTACAGAGTATGAACCAGCAGAAGCGCTTGAAGAATTCGATGGTCAGAACGGTGTGGAGTTGGATGACCGCGTGATGTACCGGCATCACGAAGACGAGGAAGAAGAGGGTGCACACTCAAATCACCCTGATTTGTCACATTCAAGTGGAGAGCTCTCCAACGATTCGGCTAGCCCAAACCCATGTCCGGCTCTCAAACAACTTCCGGACTCTCTAAAGTACGTGTTTCTTGGAGAAAAAAACACACATCCGGTGATTATTTCTGCAGCCCTGTCCGCCGCTAATGAAACTGCATTATTGGGCGTGCTGAGAAGGTACCACAAGGTCTTCATACGTTCTCTTGCTGACATTAAGGGAATCAGCCCCACGGTCTGCATGCATAAGATCCTCCTTGAAGATCAGTACAAACCGACAGCACAGCCCCAAAGGCGGCTGAACCCGAAAATGCAAGAGGTAGTAAAGGCTGAAGTGATAAAGCTGTTGGACGCTGGCATCATTTACCCAATCAGCGATAGCAAATGGGTCAGTCCAGTTCAGGTGGTACCGAAGAAGGGAGGGATTACTGTCGTTGCCAATGAAAAGAACGAGCTGCTACCGACCCGAATGATCACCGGGTGGAGAGTCTGCATCGACTATCGCAAGCTGAACGACGCGACGCGCAAGGACCACTTTCCGCTCCCCTTTATTGATCAGATGCTAGAAAGGTTAGCGGGGCAGGATTACTACTGCTTTTTGGATGGATACTCAGGGTACAATCAGATTCTAATTGACCCATCTGATCAAGACAAGACGACATTCACATGTCCCTCTGGTACATTTGCGTTCAAAAGAATGCCATTCGGACTGTGTAATGCCCCCGCAACCTTCCAACGTTGTATGCTCGCCATCTTTGCTGACATGGTGGGGGACTTCCTCGAAGTTTTCATGGATGATTTTACTCTATTTGGCAGTAGCTTCGACATTTGCCTGGCGAATTTGGCCAAGACCTTGAAGCGGTGTGAAGACACCAATCTTGTCTTGAACTGGGAGAAATGCCACTTTATGGTGCGCGAAGGAATTGTGTTGGGACATAAAGTTTCCCGCAAAGGGCTCGAAGTGGATCAAGCAAAGGTAAGTGTCATCAGAAACCTCCCTCCACCCATGTCAGTGAAAGGTATTCGAAGTTTTCTTGGTCATGTGGGCTTCTATCGAAGGTTCATCAAGGACTTTTCCTCCATTTCAAAGCCGTTATCTCGCCTGCTGGTTAAGGATGTTCCCTTCCACTTCAACGAAGCATGCATGCAAGCCTTCGAAACTTTACGGGGACAACTCATCTCTGCCCCAATTTTGGTGGCACCCGACTGGACTTTACCTTTTATCATCATGTGCGACGCAAGTGATGTGGCCGTAGTGCTGTGCTCGGTCAAAAGAAAGATAAGACTTTTCACACTATTGCGTATGCCAGTCGAACTCTCAACAGTGCACAAGCAAATTATACCACTACAGAGAAAGAAATGCTAGTCGTGGTCTTCGCCTGTGAAAAGTTTCACTCATATTTGGTACTTTCCGAAGTGATCGTGTACACGGACCATGCCGCTCTCAGGTATCTTTTCAGTAAGAAAGAATCCAAATCGCGTCTGATTCGTTGGATTTTACTTTTGCAGGAATACAATCTGGAAATCAAAGACAAGAAGGGGGTGGAGAATGTGATTGCTGATCATCTCTCGCGTTTGGAGTACGACACTCCCAACAGCGTTGCGGAGGAAACGTACGACTATTTCCGGTATGAGAAGTTATTCGCAATTACTACGTCTTCTCCAACCGCACCTTGGTACGCAGATATTGCTAATTACTTGGCTTGCAAAACGTTCTCCCCGAATCTGTCCCCCCAGCAAAGACGGAAGCTTGCCTCTGACTCAAAATACTATTTTTGGGAAGACCCGCTCTTATTCCACACGTGCAGCGATGGATTATTAGGCGTTGCATTCCGGAAGCTGAGTTTCATTCTATATTAAGCACTGTCATGACAGAGAAGCTGGCGGGCACTTCGGGGCCGTTCGAACAGCACGAAAAATCCTGCAATGTGGATTGTTTTGGCCGACCCTCTTCCGGGACGCCCATACCTATGTTACCAAGTGCGATGAATGCCAAAGGGACCGAAAATATTTCCCAGGCGTGACGAGATGCCCCTTAATAACATGCTGGTCTGCGAACCCTTTGATGTCTGGGGAATAGACTTCATGGGTCCCTTCCCGATGTCTCATGGTAAGGCATTACATTATTGTGGCAGTTGATTATGTCTCAAAGTGGGTGGAAGCTGAAGCGGTGGCCACGAATGATGCCAACACAGTGCTACATTTCATCCACAAGAATATCTTTTCCAGGTTTGGGATGCCGAGAACGATCATCAGGCGACGGCGGTAGTCACTTTTGCAATAAGCAGTTTGTGCAACTAATGAAAAAGTTCGGGGTCCATCATAAGATTTCTTTGGCATACCACCCCCAAACATGTGGGCAAGTCGAAGTTTCCAACCGCGAGCTCAAGCGAATAATTGAGAAAGCAATACATTCAAATAGGAAGGAGTGGGCTAAAAAGGTCGACCGATGCATTATGGGCTTACCGGACTGCGTTCAAAACACCCATAGGCATGACTCCGTTTCAATTGGTATATGGCAAGGCATGCCACCCTTCCGGTGGAGCTGGAGCATAAAGCATTATGGGCAACCAAATTGTTGAACATGGACATTGGAGCCGCGGCCGAGGTGCGTCGTTCTCAACTCAACGAGTTAGAGGAGCTCCGTCATTTCGCTTATGAAAATGCTCGTATTTACAAGGAAAAACGAAGAAATGGCACGATCGGCATATCATTCCTAAGGAGTTCAAAATTGGAGACCAAGTGCTGCTCTACAACTCTCGTCTCCGCCTCTTCCCTGGGAAGTTAAAATCGAGGTGGAGTGGTCCTTTCTCCGTGACCGCCGTCTCCCCCCTTTGGTGCCATAGAAATATCTGGAGATAAGGGGGACAAGTTTAAGGTCAATGGACATCGGCTGAAGTTATACGATGGTGCCACTATAAACAAGGATGTCAGTTGTTGACATTGGGAGATAGACATCATTCAAGCACCGGCAGCTGATTTTCCCTTCTTGTTTCTTATTGTTGCAAAACTCTGTTTTTGAGTATTTCTTTTTAATTCCTGCACTCTTATAAAACACTGTTAATACAGGTATTTGGTCCAGCTTAAGGACGTTAAATGAAAGCGCTACTGGGAGACAACACCAGATTTCCATTTTCGTATTTCTTTTTTTTAGTTCAGCTTTTATATTTGCTTTTGTTGCCTTGAGTTTGTGCTTGCAGGTTTCGTGTTCGATGGCGGATGCTGCGGACTATTCTTGATCGTAAACGCCAATCGTCTGGTATGCTCATTTCTGAGCATTGGGTAACACTTCCTCCCCTCTTTCAGCTTCAAATTTCTAGATATCGTGTTTAGCTTAAGTCTGGGGGAGCGGTTGTTATTATCCACTGTGCACGAGCTGCATTGCATACTAGAAGGTTGCTTTTATTTTTCATTATCATTATCATTGTTGCATTCCTTACACACCACTTCACCCACTTGAGTGCGTGCTTTTCTTTTTGTTGTTCCGTTTAAAATTAGTTTGGTTGGAATGTGAAATAGTTTGTTAACATAGGAATTATTATTTGGAGCACGATGTCGACTCATGTAGTGTACTAGTCACGTCGCATGTTATGTAGAATTTGAGTAGAACTAGATTTTCTTTATGCATCTAATTTATATTTAGTATTTCTGCGTAAATTTTAGATTTAGTATACTCAAAGGCTGAATTTGTATGAAATTGACGATAACCCGGTATTGTGTGTGCACGATTGCTAGTCGTGTGTTGCTCGAGTCGGGAGGAAGGTTTATCTTTCTCGTGGGCTAAGAACTTGCCCCAAGCGACTCTCGAAGCATTGGTGAGGAGCGACTCGTCGAAGTTTAAAAATGACGTAGGCCACCATTTGGCTAGTTTGAGCTTTGTTGTTCCATGTCCATTTCATTCACCTTTGCGAGCCAAATTTGTGCCTACCAATCCTTTGTTCAGCTCCTCTTCATCCACCAAGCCTGAAGCCTATCCTACACCCGCAACCAAATTGTTTTTAACTGCGCTCATAAGTCTCAATATGCGTGTCGTGTGGAATCATTTTGTTATGAAGGGAAAATATTGTCTATCCGCTGACTTTGAACCAACCGGAGGACACATAAAAGAAGAAAAAATATGTAAAAGAAAAAAAAACAGTAGTTTGAAAAAAAAATCCTCCCGAGCTAAAAACAGAAAATCTGTTGGAATTTGTGAAGTAGGCCGTGCGCACACCTAGTTTTCATGATAAGTCTGGGGGTGTGTCACACGAGCGTAGTTTGTGGTTTGTGGGTGCAGCGTTCCGATAGCTCACTTGGGTTGCGCAGCCATCGTGTTTAACTTTGAATATCATACCGTAACCTAAGCCCCGTTTTAATCCTATAAGTCCTACTGATTTGATTTGTGAGTTTGCTAGCGCCGTGGTGAGAGTGTGGACCGGGCAAGCGTATGGTTCACGACGTTGATGGATTTCAGCGGAGTTATTCCTAAGCCCCGATCTTGTGCAACACCCGCCTCAGTGTCTCGTCGCTTTCATACCGGGCATGATCGCCAAATTCGTCATAATTTACCAACTGAGTATAATTAAATCTCTACTTACGCTTTAATACTTACGTAAATTAGTTAGCATAGTTAGAATCTCTTTCTACTAGAATTTCTACTCGCATGCGTATGTTACTTCGCACCGTACTCCTTTGTGTAATTCTCTATGTTAATTATTCGTTTTCACATTCCACCGGATTCGTTTGCTCGGGACGCGCAAACAGTTAAGTCTGGGGGTGTGATGAGTCCTGATCATATATACATTTATGGACTCATCCGGGCCATTATTTTGTCAATATCACGCACTTTAGCCTTATTATAGTCTATATTTGATAACCCATGCTAGGTGCACATTTAGGCCCACTTTGGTGTGTTTTCGTGTGTATATCTTTAGTAGTATTCATATGTTGTTAAGTGCCACTTTCAGTGGCTAGATCTGTGTTTGTGCTGGAATAGGAGGCGTGCAAGTGTTTCCGGTGCAATTCTGCACAGGAACACTGCGCACGATCACTTGTTCTAGTGCGTACGACCACCGGTCGTGCGCCACTAATCGTGCGCACTTAACCCTTTTTCACGAGTTCTGTCTGGTGCAGTGCGCACAGACCATCGACTCCAGTGCGCACGACCATCGGGTCGTGCGCCACTGCTCGTGCGCATTGACCATTAAATTTCTGAGTTCTGTTTGCTGTGGTGCGCACGACCATCAACTCCAGTGCGCACGACCACCGGTCGTGCGCCACTGGTCGTGCGAACATTGTATTTTATAATTTCGTCTCTTGCAGGTTCTGTCCAGGCAGTGCGCACGATCGCAGAATTCCAGTGCGCACGACCACTGGTCGTGCGCCAATGATCGTGCGCAGTATTCAATCCAGCGCCTATTTAAAAGCCTGTTGCGATTTTAGGGCGGATCGATCATTCCGGGAGCGAGGTTCCTGTTCCGTACGCCGCCGACCACCGCCCTGGAACGCCCCTACTTCATCTTCCACGCAAGGGGAAGCCTCCTCCATCCATTCCAAGCCTTCCTCCATCGTCCGTGAGTGTTCTCCATCGTCCGCAAGACTCCAAGCAACCATTTTCGCTCTCCGCCCGGTGAGAAGAGGAAGAGACCTTGAGTCGAAGACGACGGAGCACGTAGGGAGATTGTGACAGCTCTCTACGCCGGAAGCATTGTCCGTCCGAGTCCGGAGGTAGCCCGACAACCTACCATTCCGGCCGTGAACGGCCGCTAATCTTCACCGCCGGTTATTTCTTTCTTCTTCCCTTCATTGCACTCTTTGAACCATTTACTAGATGAATATTGTGATATTTACTTTGATGAAAATGAATATTTCGTTGTTTTTCTCCATGGTTTGCTCATGATTCATTCCGTTCTCACTCACTCACTCGCACACGCACGCAAGGTGTTTGCTCCGTGTTAGCAAGAGCTAACGACGGTTGTGAAGAGGTGTTTGCGACCCTCACCCCTTTCGCACTTGAGTTCACTTCATCCGCCTCACGAAGCACGGCATCGCAGCCGTTGCATCCACCTCACTTTGCGAAGCGGTGTTCTCGACCCGCATCTCTGTTGTTGTTGTTGAAATTAGGAAAACCAACCAAAAACCCCTCTTTGTGTTTGTGAAACGCTTGGCGTAACAATAATCACTGCGCGGTTCGTTCACCCATCCTGCATTCCTCAAGAGACCGACATCCGGGGAATTTATTCTCCACAATTATTACTTGACAGCGACCGGTGCACTTGCCGACGCGCATCAAAAACAAAAACAAGTATCAAAAATTATTATTTTGAACTTAACTTTTCTATTTATATGTATCTTGCGAAAGGGTGATTTGGGCTATCATCCCATCACATCACCTAGTACCGGCTGCGAACCTCTCACAAGGTAGTCCTCGGGAAGTCTAAGATCAATATTATGAGTTCAAACTTTAAATCAAATCTTTCTTCAAAATATCAAAAATACTATATGGACTTCATTGAAGTTCAAGCATGATTTAATCTATTCTTTAGAACTTCTATAATGTTGCAATTTATCTTTTCAAACTACTTTGAACATTGTTTTCATCATGCTTTGATATATCTATTAATATGTGCATCAAATATCGTTTAAAAGTTGTGTAGAACTTTGCTTAGCATGCCTCTAAGTATGAGTAAATGTTGTATGTTTGATAATGATCTTATTCACTCACTTATTTTGGCATTGTCTACATATGTGTTTAATCTAAGAATGCTTGCGTATGTTATGTATTAGTACAATGAATTAAAATTGCATATGTATCTTACCTACACTCCTTTACTTGCACTTTTAAAGGTTAAGAAAAGTGGTTATGTTTTTCATAAATTATATTGGTTTGCAAAATAAGTGTATTCAGAGAACTCTGTACAAAACAAAAATCATAAAATCAAGTGACAAAGATAACTCCACCAAGCACCACTTGAACCTCCTGATAAGTCTTAATAAGCGTTGTGAGGTTGAGCACCTTGGAAAGAATAGTAAAGTATCTTGTGCAAGCCATAACTTTCTTTCAAAATAAAAAACCACTTATTCTTAAGTACACCGGATCACTAGTTTCAATATTAAAATAAAATAAAATATGTGATCCGCCAAGCACTACTTTGCACCCTGGATAAGTCTTAATAAGCATTGTGTGTGCAAAGCACCTTGGTAGTTGTACATTTTTGTTTGTGCATTGAAGTGTGTGGAAGTAAAATTATTTGTGTTTTATTGTGCTCTTCACTTTACATATCTCTTGTATTTTTGATTAAAACATTTGTTTACTCTATTCAAAATACACTTATGTGCACATCATTATCTTCCATAACACTTCTTCTCATGAGTATTGGATCCTAATGCAAATTCTATACTACTCTTTATATTTATTAAATGCACTAGATAACCTAGCATGCTCATACAATGTTTGGTATGTTTTTTGAAATTGTGAATTAAAATAACATTGTAGTAATCTCTTTTTGATAACATTATTTCATGCTTGGTTACTTTATTGTCAAACTTAAAGATTTTAATTGAAAAATGATTTACAAAAACATCTTCTTTTTGAAATTTAACTCATATATCTTTTTATGGATCATCATTAATTACAATAAGATGTTACTTGTATTTCTATAAGTCTTCCGCATCATAACCATAAATTGTTTTACCTTGCGCTTTCATGCTTACTTAAAGTCTTTTATTTTTGTGTGCATCATCACTTGAATCTTAAAATTCCTTTCTTTCAACAAGTGGTAGACTTGCTTGGTAAACTTTATATTGGTTACTCTAAACATGAATATGTTTTATTAAGAACTCTGATTCATTTCTATGAAAATATTGTTAACTCTGATTCATTAATGGATTTCAAAATAGCTATGTGAGTGTTTTTATAAATTCAAATATAAAAATCCATTGGCTATGAAATTATACTTTGATTTTAAAACGCTTAAATGTTCCAATAATTATTATCCATGACTTCATTTCTCACCATAGCGGGGGCGTAGGGTTGTAGACATTAGATAACCTTTATCTCTAGTCATGTCTTGTCCTTAACCGGGGAGGGTTCCAGTGGGGCCTTGCGAGGCACTGGGGGGGAAAGAGTGCTAGGTTGAGTTGTGTCTAGTGTTTGCATATGGGACTAACACCCTGACCTATGACATGTATGCAACTCCTCATGCCCATCCGTCACTTAGTACGGGGCTAGGGTGTAGACATATTGTCTGGGTAGTTTAGTTACTTGGAAATCATTACATTTTGTTATGCTACAAACTCTGATTTATGAAAATGTTGTAATACTCAAATTCTGATCTATTTAAATAAAAAGTATTCTAAAACTCCTTATCATTTCCTTCTTTACAAGCTCGATCATGCTTTTATCTTATTATCAATTTTTAAGTGGTGTCTCCTTACCCGCTTTTGCTAATAACAAAAGGGGGAGAACTAACATAATAAATATAATCCGCTATCAAAATATAATACTTAATTAAGATGATAGCTTACATATTAGGGGAGCATTCACTTAGGGGGAGCATGTATTTAGGGGGAGCAATTCTAAATGCTAAAATCGTAAATTATCCTAAGTCATCACTCTCACACACACACAAGTATGTTTCTTCATGCTTATATATTAATGCTCTGATTTATCATTAATGGATTTGTTATTATCAAAAGGGGGAGTTTGTTGGAACATGGTCTTCCGCATCTCCTAGGTTTGAGAATAACAAATCCTATGTGTATTTGATCTTGTGTGTTTAAGTGTGCAGGATAACAAAGTCCACATGACTCAAGGATTACATAAGAAGGTTGCCCCCAAAGTTGAGCCAACAAATCCAAAACACCTACTAGCACTGGCGGTAGTACTAGCGCAGGCGCTAGCTGTCGTTCGACGAACTGTTAGCGGCGCTCTACGAAATGCTCATAACAGCCTTCGACGAAAATTCGCTCGACACACTCTTTGCTGCGTTTCGACGAAATTTTGTTCGACAAAATGCTGGCTTAAGCACAAATGTCGGGAGTACTTATAGAAGGATATAGCACCAGGCGATATCCGATAACGCAGGCGATAACGAGGAGCACAGTAGGCAAGAGAGAATTGTTTCCTCCGATTGAAGATTCTGCCGCGTAGAATATGTCCTAATATGGGATAGCGCCGGCGGTAGCACTAGCGCAGGCGCTAGCGCTAAGTCTATAAAAAGGACATCTTGGCTCCGTCTTCTTCATCCTCTAGAGATCCAGAATTCCAGAGCTTCGTGCCACAGCATAGAGAGGAAGTTTCAGAGAGATACTCCCACAAATCTATAAAGGCTAAAGGAGATCCGTGGAGAAGATTTCAACACGCGTCATCGACGTGACGAAAGAACGCATCAACTACGATCATACTCTGCGTCTTCGTCTACTTCTCCAAGAGATCCACATTGAGGGAGTTTTTATATTATTGTCTTTTTATTTCTCATCCTTTCTTGTAATCGTTTAGTAAACTCGCCTCGTGTTGGCGACTAGGTCTGGGTAGGACTTAGGGCAGAAAATTCACCTCGTGTTGGCGACTAGGTCTTGGGTGTAGGTCTAGGTGGTGCTCGAGGCCATATCCGGAGAAGGGTTGGCTAGAGTGGCTTGAGGCCGTATCCGGGGAAGGATCAGCTAAAGCCAACCGGTTCGTGGGGATACGAGTCGGTATAGAAAACAAAAAGAGTCTTTCATATTTCGCTTTGATTTCTAGCGTCATTGAAATCAAAATTTTGTAATCATTTTTATCAATAGTAATCGTGTCTCTCCTTTTGTAATAAAAATGATTTGTTCTTCATTTCTCTAAATTGTTTATTGTCATCTCTTTTATTATAAAACAATTTAGATTTTTATTCAAAATCACTATTTTGATCTCTTATTATTTCAAGTATTACAAAATATAATATAAGTTTTTGAAAACCCTTATTCACCCCCCCCTCTAAGGGCGCCTACCGATCCAACACTTATAATTTTTAAATTTCACTTCAATATGTTCAACATAATTTGAATAAAGAGTAGGTAATAGAGATAGACATCGTAATAACATATTACTCATACTTAGAGGCATACTAAAGAAATCCTACACAATTCACCATAGACTTTTTCATTGCACATAACAAGATTAAAAACCAAGCATGACAAGCGAAAACAATGTTTAGAAAACTTGATATTTTAAATTAAACATTATAGCCAAATCTAAAAGAACATGCTTTGTCATTGTTGAAACCGATTTCTCGGTCTCTTGTGGAGCTCGGGGCCCTCAACGAGTTGAGGGGCAGCTAGCCCTTACCGGTCCCTCGGAAGAGGTGGGCAGATAACTCGGACAAAGAACAAAGACCCTGGTCCTTAGCGAGGAGGTCCCTCCACTAACCCGAAAGATCATTGAGCGCTTCCCCTCCCAAGCCAAAGCTAAGACTCGGGCACCTTGGAGAGCTAGAGAGCCCAAACCAAAGCGACCTAAGGAGAGAAGAAGGCTCAAAGATTTCGAACCGGTCCTCTTCCAAGGTGCCCTTTAAGGTCTATTTATAGACTTTAGTTTTGTGGTATGTCAATAGCCAAATCCCGCTGTCCATTCTTACTACCCGCACACACCGGATTGGTCTGCTAACAGCCAAACCCCGCTGTTCAGAGGAGCTAGCAGACCACCGGGAATTTCTCTACAAGCCTTTGCTGGGCGAACCGGCTCACCCTTGCACCTTCCCTGCGAGCGGAGCTCGCGAACTCCTGGGTTAGCCGTGCCTTCTTTGGACGGGCTCGCCGTCACTACCTCGGCGAACCCCAGAATTGCTATCCGCACTTACTCTAGGCGGGCCTCACCTGTCTTACCTTGGCGAGCCCCAGAATTGCTATCCGCACATACTCTAGGCGGGCTCGCCTGTCTTACCTTGGCGAGCCCCAGAATTGCTATCCGCACATACTCTAGGCGGGCTCGCCTGTCTTACCTTGGCGAGCCCCAGAATTGCTATCCGCACATACTCTAGGCGGGCTCGCCTGTCTTACCTTGGCGAGCCCCAGAATTGCTATCCGCACATACTCTAGGCGGGGCTCGCCTGTTCCGACTCGTTCGCTTGTAGAGTCTCCCCGCCTTTCCTTGGCTCGCCTCACCGGGGTTCGCCCATCTTGGCTCGCTTTCTTGGGTGTGAGCCGTCTGACACTTCCTGGTGAACATCGGGGTTGTACACAATCCCCGCTCTTCGCGAGGTTGTCCTAAGCTCGCGAAGAAACATCCAACCTCTGGTGTTCGCCGATTCTGCTGACGTGGCGGGAATCTTTTGGTGGGTCCCATGCCAAAACTATAAATACCGTCCACCGTGGCTAGTGATCAAGCCTTTCCTTCTCCCTCTTCCTCGCTGAAAACACTCTTCCTTCAGAATGTCTTCCAAGCAGAGCGCGCGGGATCGACTGAAGGCTTTTAGGGAGATGGCGAAGGCCCAGGCCGCCAAGCACAACGACTGGATGTTCAACCCCTGCCACCTCCCCTTCTCCCCATACCAAGAAAGCCAAGACGGTTAGGAGGTCGCAGGGGGAGGACGTGTCTTCACCTCCTGCCTTGCCCCCGCCGCCGAATACCAGGCTCGCGCAACAGGTATTCTTCGTCTAAATTCTTTATATCGACTCCCTGCTTATTCCTTTTCCTCTCGCAGAATCCTCCACCTGAGGAAGGCATGGCGGGCATTACACTGACCTCCTCTCGTGCCCTGTCCCCAGCGAGGCTGGGATCGCTAGTCGCTGGGGTTGGGACCTCAACCCAACAGGCGCCTCTCTCGCAACCCCGTAAGTCATAAGTACCTTCCTCCTTTATCCCCGCTCATGTCTTTTTGCGATATCCATGCGCTTATGGCTTGTGCATACACCCCACCGCCGAGCCCTGAGAAGAGGGGATCCACACCGGCGCACTCGCCGATTCCGCCTAAGGCTAACGTGGAGACCCCGGGCTTCGGCATTTTGGGCAGGCGAAGCCCAGGCGGCTCGCTTCTCGACGGCGCCCAGGTCGCAGAGAGGGTGGTGCATCCCCCCTGGTCTGGGGAAACCCAAAGTTCGAGGGTTCCGTGAAAACTTCAGGGGTCGGCCGGAGTCCTCTCGCAAACAACGTCGCGAGCCCTTCTCCCAAGGTTAGTATATCTGTGCGAGCTCACTTTCCCGCTCGTCCCCCTGATCCTACTAACTCTTCGCAGAAATTTCAGAAGCCACGCCTGAGTCAGAGCACGGGAGGGTGGAGATGTCACCGCCGCCCTCGTCGAGCCAGATCGATGACTTCTTGGGCGACCCGGGAGACCCCGCGCGGATGAAGAGACGGGTGTGAGAGGTGCTTCAGAAGCATGGTATGATGCTGTGCGAGCTGGAGGAGCGGTATGATGCGGACCGGGCTTCCTTCGACGAGAGATTCGCCGCCATGGAGGACGCGAGTGCACGCTTCCTCGCCGAGGCGGGGCCGGTGACTCGCGCAGATGCTACCTCGCCCGGTGTGCACATCTCGCGGGGTGAGGACCAAGCACACCTGATCCTGCGCGAGCTCAAAGTACTTCGTGAATTCCACTATCCGAGAGTGCCGCCGCGCGCGGGGAAGCGAGGCCGGGGTCGCTGGAAATGGCTTCCTTACCCCTGAGCCTGCCGTGGATTTATTTCTGCTGTCCCCTTGTTTCATTTCTCTCATGATGTTTATGATGAACGATACCTATGGTGTGGTAATATTTGCGAGTCCATCGTGACTCGCCTTTTATCATTTTTTATCTCGCCCTTTATTTCTATGACGCGCCTATGACTTATTCTGCATGTTCGCCGTGTTTGATATGATTGCCCTCGTGGAGCGCTCGCGAACTTCTGGGCGACATCGCGCCCAAGCCTCCTTCCCTCACGGGCCAGCTTCAGGCGGGGCTCAATTACCGCGCAGTGGCGAGCCCGGGCTCGCAAGGCTGTAGTCTTGTCGAGTAGAAATCTACTTTATTTTCGCCATCCGCACTCCCGACGCTTCGAATCCTGTGCCCATCCTATTTTCCTATAAATAGTTCGGATTCACTTTTCCATCCACCGCATTTATTTCCCAAATCCTCTCGCCTCTACGCTCATTTCTGTTCTCGCAAGGTCGTGCTCGCGTTCGCTACTTGCAGGTTGTTTCTTCCCGGCTCGCTGCGAACAAATCCTTCAATGGGAGCAGATGGCGAGAGCGAGGGGCAAGCTAGATGCGCCTCAGCATTCCAAGCTCATAACTTCTTCTGTGCGAACCTCACTGCGGAGGAATACAAATATGCCGTGGATCGCTATCTCCCGGAGGGCTATTCGGCTCGCTGTCCAAGCGAGAAGGCTACGCTGAACGAGACCGAGGCCAACGAGCTCGCGATCCCCATCGCTCACTTTGAGAATGGGTTGCGACTCCCCTTATGGCCTGAAATTCATCTGGTACTTTCGCTTAGCCCTTTCGCCGCTCCTTGTTCACTCTCCCAAATTTTTCATTTTCTGTTCCTTGCAGGTGCTACGGTACTATGGGGTGCTGCCGAGCCAGCTGACCCCGAATGCGATCGCGAACGTGGTCGCGTTCGCTAGCTATATGCGGGAGGAGTGGATCGAGTTCAGCCTCCTCGTCTTCCGCAAAGTGTTCTCTTTCCGCGCCTTCCGGGACGGGACCACTTATTTTGCGAGCCAGCATGTTACCGTCTGCGAGTCGGTGAACAAGAGTCACTACTGGACTCAGAAGTTCATCTTGGTGAAGGGACCCTTCGACAGCCTCCACTTCACTCCTCTTCAACGGGACGACGCCACCTACCGCCCTCCGAGCTCGCTGAGCGGCGCCGACGCCAAACTCTTCCACTACCTTTCTAGGAAAAACTTTGAAGTCGCCCACCTGAGGCGCAACGTCGACTCGCTACTCGTGGTTCCTCAAGAGGAAGGTATGGCTCGCTTTCGCCCTACCTTTTTTCCTTCTTTGCTTTGTCTAACGCTCTTATTCTACAGGCGAGCGTGACGTCCCCGCCAATCCTCCGCACGCACAAGGCACCACACTTACGGCGGACACGCTCGCGACCGTGACGGCAGAGGCTTGCCGCGATCTCCCTACCACTGGGTCCGGCAAGAAGCGACCTCTGTCTGCGAGCCAGCCCGTCTCGCAATCCTCTTCCAAGAAGTCGAAGGGGAAAACCCTTGTTGTTAAAGACAAGAGCGCGGTCATTGATCTGAGCGAGACCGATGGCTCGCCCCCTTCCCCTGCGAAACAGCCGGACCCCTTGGCGAGCCAGGGCGCTGGGAGCTCTTCCGCAACCCCCCAACCCAAGGGTCACAAGAACTTTGGCCTAGGCGAGAAGGTTTCTGATTCCCTCGGCGAGCCCCTGCTCGCTTGGGATCCTGATGCCAACAGGATTTCCTGCTCCACCCTTCACCCCCTCCTGGGTGGAGCTTGGTAAGGCCGGGGAGGAGGCGTTCTCTATCGCCTTCGGCTTATACGGCCGCGAGGACGCCGCCGCCCTTAAAGAGATGGGACCAAGGCAACTGGTCTACGAAGACATGCGAGCTCAGTTTCGCTCGACGGAGCTCGCACATATGGCGGGGCACTGTTACTTGCAGGCGGACAGGGATATCCGCGCATACAGGGAGGAGCTTAAGAAAGCTCGCGATGAGATCAAAGGCCTTAAGGAGAGAGAGGCGGCGTCGGAAAGCCTTCTCGCCGGGATGCAGGGCAAGATGGTAAGCGACCCTAGGCCCCCTCTCTTTGCTGTTCGCGACCCCCGGTCTTCACCTAACTTATTTGGTATTAACTTTCAGGATGCCGACATAGCAACCAAACTTCTCGCTCGCAACAACGAGCTAGAGCTGGAGAATACCATGCTGAAGGCTTGGGTGGACGAGCTGATTCGCAGCGTGCTACCCCCTTCTCCTGGGCGAGCCGGGTCTCAACAGAGGGTTCCCGAGAGCGAAGACCAGAGGCGGCGAGATGCACAAGAGGTCGCCAACCTCGTCTTCACGACTCTCAAGAACGCGGGTGTCCTAGCCGAAGACGCGATGGAGTTCACAGCCGAAGATATCTGCCCGGATCTCTTTGACTTGGCGCCATGGTTGGGGGCTCGCAAGGATGGCGAGGCCCCCCCCCAGAATGAGCCCCCTTAGCTTCCCTTCTCTTCTCTTTCCTTCGAATGTATATTATTCTTTTTGAGCTGGCGAGATCGCCGCCGAACATAGAAGAATCTTGGGGAATGATAGTTATGATTTTTTGTTAGTATTTATGAGCATGCTCGCGTTTATTTTTCTCTTGCATTAGATCTTTTTCCTTTGAACTCCCATCTCATGACTAGTTGTTACGCGGTTGTGCTCCCGGGGGGCTCGCGAATGCGCATGTCTGGTCTCGCCTCGCCGAGCATCGCCTTCTATGGATTTCACGAGCCCGTACTGTTGCCGCCCGCGGATACTGCCTGGCGAACCCGACCTTGACAACCTCAGACATTTGGCATCCTGCGAACCAAGCCTCCCTGACTTCAGCACCTTAACCCGCTACCTTAGGCCTTACCAACCTCAACCCTTTCAATTTTGCGAACCAAGCCCCTCTGGCTTTAACACCTCAACCTGTTACCTTCAAACAGTGCCTCCTTTTGCCAGCCTCTCCAGAGATCAACCTGAACCCTCCGTCTAGGTGAGAGCCCGGGAGCGGAATCGATCTGGGGCATTCCAGTACCAACATATCCAACCTTGCCAGCCTCTCCAGAGATCAACCTGAACCCCCCGTCTAGGTGAGAGCCCGGGAGCGGAATCGATCTGGGGCATTCCAGCACCAACATATCCAACCTTGCCACCCTCTCCAGAGATCAACCTGAACCCCCCGTCTAGGTGAGAGCCCGGGAGCGGAATCGATCTGGGGCATTCCAGCACCAACATATCCAACCTTGCCAGCTTCTCCAGAGATCAACCTGAACCCCCCGTCTAGGTGAGAGCCCGGGAGCGGAATCGATCTGGGGCATTCCAGCACCAATATATCCAACCTTGCCAGCCTCTCCAGAGATCAACCTGAACCCCCCGTCTAGGTGAGAGCCCGGGAGCGGAATCGATCTGGGCATTCCAGCACCAACATATCTAACCTTGCCATCCTCTCCAGAGATCAACCTGAACCCCCCGTCTAGGTGAGAGCCCGGGAGCGGAATTGATCTGGGGCATTCCAGCACCAACATATCCAACCTTGCCAGCCTCTCCAGAGATCAACCTGAACCCCCCTCTAGGTGAGAGCCCGGGAGCGGAATCGATCTGGGGCATTCCAGCACCAACATATCCAACCTTGCCAGCCTCTCTAGAGATCAACCTGAACGCCCCCGTCTAGGTGAGAGCCCCGGAGCGGAATTGATCTGGGGCATTCCAGCACCAACATATCCAACCTTGCCAGCCTCTCCAGAGATCAACCTGAACCCCCCGTCTAGGTGAGAGCCCGGGAGCGGAATCGATCTGGGGCATTCCAGCACCAACATATCCAACCTTGCCAGCCTCTCCAAAGATAAACCTGAACCCCCCATCTAGGTGAGAGCCCGGGAGCGGAATCGATCTGGGGCATTCCAGCACCAACATATCCAACCTTGCCAGCCTCTCCAGAGATCAACCTCAACCCCCCATCTAGGTGAGGGCTCGGGAGCGGAATCGATCTGGGGCATTCCAGCACCAACATATCCAACCTTGCCAGCCTCTCCAGAGATCAACCTGAACCCCCCGTCTAGGTGAGAGCCCGGGAGAGGAATCGATCTGGGGCATTCCAGCACCAACATATCCAACCTTGCCAGCCTCTCCAGAGATCAACCTGAACCCCCCGTCTAGGTGAGAGCCCGGGAGCGGAATCGATCGGGGGCATTCCAGCACCAACATATCCAACCTTGCCAGCCTCTCCAGAGATCAACCTGAACCCCCCGTCTAGGTGAGAGCCCGGGAGCGGAATCGATCTGGGGCATTCCAGCACCAACATATCCAACCTTCGTCACCTGATGCGATGTTCGGCAAGTGCACCGGTCGCTGTCAAGTAATAAATGTTGGGAATAGAATCCCCGAGTGTCGGTCTCTTGAGGAATGCAGGTTAGGTGAACGAATCGCGTTGTGTGACAATTGTTACACAAGCGGGAACAAACACAACAAGAGGGGTTTTGATTTGGTTTCCTATTGTTAACAACAATAAAAGAAGTGCGGGTCGAAATTACTGCTTCGCAAGGCGAGATGGGTGCAACGGCCGCGATGCCGAGCTTCGTAAGGCGGATGGACGGTGCGCAAGCGAGTGAAGTAATCACTAGTGCGGAGAGTGAGGGTCGCTGACACCTCTTCACAAATCGCCGCTAGCTCTTGCTAACGCGAATCGAACACAATGAGTGCGTGAGTGAGTGAGTGGAGGTGAAACGAATCACAAGCAAATGTTGATGAACAGAGAAGAAACAAACATTGCATTTAAACTAAACATCATGATATTCAAGTTCAAATGATTCAAAGAAATACAACAAAGGGGAGAAGAAGAAGATAACCAATGGACGAAGACTAGCGGCCGTTCACGGCCGGAACGGTAGTTTGTCAAGCTACCTCCGGACTCGGGCGGACTGTGCTTCCGGCGTCGAGAGATTGTCACGATCTCTCCACGTGCTTCCGTCGTCTTCTACCTCAGGATTGCTGTTCTTCTCACCGGACAGAAATGGGGACAGCTTGCTTGAGTGCTTGCGGATGGCGGAGAATGCTTCTAGACGATGGAGAAATGCTTAGGATGGCTGGAGACGACTTCCCCTTCCAGAGAAGATGAGGTGGAGGTGGCTGGAAGTGGAAAACGGCGGCGTACGGACTGGAAATCGTGCTCCCGGAGGCCGGGGTATCCCTAATTTGCGGAACAGGTCATTATATAGGCGCTGGCGAAAATACTGCGCACGGTCATTGGCGCACGACCAGTGGCCGTGGGCACTAGAATCCTGTGATCGTGCGCCTGCCTGGGCGGAGCCTGTAATGTAAGAAATTTATAAAATAACATGTTCGCACGACCAGTGGCGCACGACCAGTGGTCGTGCGCACTATCGTAAGTGGTCGTGCGCACTGGTCGAGACAGAACTCATAAAATAGGGGTTAAGTGCGCACGATCAGCGGCGCACGACCAGTGGTCGTGCGCAATAGAACCAGTGATCGTGCGCAGTGTTCCTGTACAGAATTGTACCAGGGACACCTGCACGACTCCTGTTCCAACAGAAATGCTAATCAGGCCACTGAAAGTGGCACTCAACGATACGATAAGGCTATCAAAAGAGAGTAAGCATAAAAACACACCAAATTAGGCCAAGAAGTGCACCTAGCATAGAACGACAAATATGAGCTAAAACAAGGCTAAAGTTGCAGTGGAATGACTAGAAAAACGGCCCAGATGAGTCCATAAATGTGTATATAATTGGGACTCATCACACTCCCAGACTTACCTGTTTGCACGTCCCGAGCAAACGAATTCGGCGGAGTGTGAAAATGGTAGACAACAAAGAAAATTACACAAAGGAGTACGGTGCGAAGTAGCAAAAGCATGCTAATAGAATATTTAGTAAAAAGAGATTCTAACTATGCTAACTAATTTACAAAAGTATTAGAGCGTAAATAAAGATTTATTAATACTCAGTTGGTGAATTGTGAAGAACTTGAATGATCATGCCCGGTGTGAAAGTAACAAGCCACTAAGGAGGGTGTTGCACAAGATCGGGGTTCAGGAATAACTCCGCTGAAATCCATCAACGTCGTGAACCATAAGCTTGCCCGGTCACACTCTCTCCACGACGCTAGCAAACTCACGAGATAAATCAATAGGACTTTAGGATTATATTGGTGCTTAGGTTGCGGTATGATATTCAAGGATAAAGACGAAGGCTATGCAACCCAAATGAGTCAACGGAACGCTGCACCCAACAGAACCATGAACAAAGCTCGTGTGATACACCCCCAGACTTATCATGAAAACTAGGTGTACACACGGCCTACTTCACAAGTACCAACAGATTTTCTATTACGCTCGGAAGGATTTCTTTTCAATACAATTCTTTTCCCAGATTTTCATTTTAATATCATATTTTTCTTCTTTTTCTTATCCTCCGGTTGGTTCATAATCAGCAAATAAAACTTATTTCTCCTTCACATCACACAGATTCCAAACATCACACCAAATCAAGAATATGAGTGCAGTTAAACAGCTATTTGGTTGCGAAAGTAGGATAAGCTTCAGGATTTGGGGAATGGAGGAGGAGCTGAAACAAAGAAGTGGTAGGCACAAATGTTGGCTTGCAAAGGTGAGCGAATAGGACAGGGAAAGACAAGGCTCAAACTAGCCAAAAGGTGGCCTACATCACATTTAACTCAAAGAATCGCTCTCACCCATGCTTCAAGAGTCATTTGGGGCAAGTTCTTAGCCCATGAGAAAGGTAAACCTTCCTCCCGACTTGAGCAGCACACAACTAGTGCTCGTATACACACAACACCAGGTTATCACCAATTTCGTTCACATTCACCATTTGAGTATAACAAAACTAAACTACGCAAAAATACTAGTCATAAATTAAACGCATAGAGATAATCTAGTTGTACTCAAATTCTACTATAGCATGCGGATGCGACTAGAACACTGCATGAGTCAACATCGCACTCCAAATAGTAATTCCTAAGCTAACACCCTAATTCACATTCCAAACCAAAATAGTTTATTCGGAAACAAAACAAATAGGCAAGCGCGCGCTTATGTGGGTGAGGTGGTGTATGAAGCATGGAATAACAATGATGACAACGAAAAATTTTTAAACAAACTTCTAGCATGCGGTGCAACTCGTGCGCATAGTGGATAACAACGTGCTTTCCCCCAGAATTAATCTAAACATTACATCACAAAAACTGAAAGCTAGGAAGGGGAAGTGTTACCCAATGCACAGAATTGAGCATACCAGACGATTGGCGTTAATTTCATGAGCAATCCGCAGCATCCGCCAATGACAAAGAATCAAAGCACACCTGCAAGCAACACACTAAAAGCAGCAAAAATATATAAAAACTGAATTAAAACATGTGAAAAAAATAAAAATTAGGAGATCTGGGTTGTCTCCCAGCAGCGCTTTTATTTTATGTCCTTAAGATGGACCAAATACCTGTATTAAAATTGTTTATAGAGTGCAGAAATTAAATAAAAGTGCATAAAAAGAGAGTTTCACAAACTAAGAACTAAAAATCAGCTGTAGGCGCTTTTATGGTGCACGTCTCCTAGTGTTACCAACTGACACTCCTTGTTTATAGTGGCGCCATCGTATAACTTCAGTCGATGCCCGTTGACCTTAAATTTGTCTCCCTTATCCCCTGATATTTCGATGGCACCAAAGGGAGAGACATCAGTCACTAAGAATGGACCGCTCCACCTCGACTTTAACTTTCCTGGAAAGAGGCGGAGACGGGAGTTGTAAAGCAGCACTTGGTACCCAATTTTAAACTCCTTAGGGATGATGTGTCGATCATGCCATTTTTTGTTTTCTCTTTGTAGATGCGAGCATTTTCATAAGCGAAATGCCGGAGCTCTTCTAATTCGTTGAATTGGGAATGACGCACCTCGGCTGCGGCACCAATGTCCATGTTCAACAGTTTGGTTGCCCATAATGCTTTATGCTCCAGCTCCACAGGGAGGTGGCATGCCTTGCCATAGACTAGTTGAAACGGAGTCATGCCGATAGGTGTTTTGAAAGCGGTCCGGTAAGCCCATAATGCGTCGTCGACCTTTTTAGACCACTCCTTCCTATTTGAATGTATCGGTTTTTGGATTATTCGCTTGAGCTCGCGGTTGGATACTTCTACTTGTCCACATGTTTGGGGGTGGTAAGCTAAAGAAATCTTATGATGGACCCCAAACTTTTTCATGAGCTGCAAAAACTGCTTATTACAAAAATGACTACCGCTATCGCTGATAATAGTTCTCGGCGTCCCAAACCTGGAGAAAATATTCTTGTGGATAAAGTGTAGCACTGTGCTGGCGTCATTCGTGGCAACTGCCTCGGCTTCCACCCATTTTGAGACATAATCAACTGCCACATTGATATAATGCTTACCATGAGACATTGGGAAAGGACCCATAAAGTCTATCCCCCAGACATCAAATGGTTCGCAAACTAGCATGTTATTGAGGGGCATCTCGTCATGCCGGGAGATGTTTCCGGTCCTTTGGCATTCGTCACACTTGGTGACATAGGCATGGGCGTCCCTGAAGAGAGTCGGCCAAAATAATCCGCATTGCAAGATTTTTCGTGCTGTTCGAACGGCCCCGAAATGCCCGCCAGCTTCTCTGTCATGGCAGTGTTGCAGTATAGACTGAAACTCGGCTTCAGGAACGCAGCGCCTGATAATCCCGTCGCTGCAAGTGTGGAATAAGAGCGGGTCTTCCCAAAAATAGTATTTTGAGTCAGAGGTAAGCTTCCGTCTCTGCTGAGGGGACAGATTCAGGGAGAAGGTTTTACAAGCCAAGTAGTTAGCGATATCAGCGTACCATGGGGCGGTTGGAGGGAGCGTATTAATTGCGAATAATTTTTCATCCGGAAAATAATCGGTCGTTTCCTCCACAAAGCTGTTGGGACTGTCAGCCATCATATCGTACTCTAAATGCGAAAGATGGTCAGCTATTACGTTCTCCACCCCTTTCTTGTCTTTGATTTCCAAATTGTATTCCTGCAAAAGTAAAATCCAACGAATCAGGCGCGGTTTGGATTCTTTTTTGCTGAAAAGATACCTGAGTGCGGCATGGTCCGTGTACACAATTACTTCGGAAAGCACCAAGTATGAGTGAAATTTTTCAAAGGCGAAGACCACGACTAGCATTTCTTTCTCCGTAGTGGTATAGTTTGCTTGAGCGCTGTTGAGAGTTCGACTGGCATACGCAATGGTGTGAAAAGTCTTGTCTTTCTTTTGACCGAGCACAGCACCTACGGCCACATCACTTGCGTCACACATGATAATAAAGGGTAAATTCCAGTCGGGTGCCACCAAAATTGGAGCCGAGATGAGTTGTCCCCGTAAGGTTTCAAAGGCCTACGTGCATGCATCGTCGAAGTGGAAGGGGACGTCCTTAACAAGTAGGCGAGATAAAGGCTTTGAAATGGATGAGAAGTCCTTAATAAACCTTCGATAGAATCCCACATGACCAAGAAAACTGCGGACACCTTTCACTGACGTAGGTGGAGGGAGGTTTCTGATAACACTTACCTTCGCCTGATCTACCTCGAGCCCTTGGCAGGAAACCTTATGCCCCAACACAATTCCTTCGCGCACCATAAAGTGGCATTTCTCCCAGTTCAAGACAAGGTTGGTGTCCTCACACTGCTTCAAGGTCTTGGCCAAATTCGCGAGGCAAGTATCGAAGCTGCTGCCAAATAAAGTGAAGTCATCCATGAAAACTTCGAGGAAATCTCCCACCATGTCAGCGAAAATGGCGAGCATAGAGCGCTGGAAAGTTGCGGGGGCATTACATAGTCCGAACGACATTCTCTTGAACGCGAAGGTATGGGAAGGACATGTAAATGTTGTTTTGCTTGATCAGACGGGTCTATTAAGATTTGATTGTAACCTGAGTACCCATCCAAGAAACAGTAGTAATCCTGCCCCGCTAACTTTTCTAACATCTGATCAATGAAGGGGAGTGGGAAATGGTCCTTGCGTGTAGCATCATTTAGCTTGCGGTAGTTGATACAGACTCTCCACCCGGTGATCATTCGAGTAGGTAGCAACTCGTTCTTTTCATTGGCAACAACGGCGATCCCTCCTTTTTTTGGTACCACCTGAACTGGGCTGACCCATTTACTGTCGCTGATTGGGTAAATGATGCCAGCGTCTAAGAGCTTTATCACTTCTGCCTTCACTACCTCTTGCATTTTCGGTTTCAAACGCCTTTGGGGCTGTGCTGTGGGTTTGTACTGATCTTCAAGGAGGATCTTATGCATGCAGACCGTGGGGCTGATTCCCTTAATGTCTGCAAGAGAGCGTCCGAAGACTTTATGGTACCTTCTCAGCACACCCACCAATGCGGTTTCGTTGGCGGCGGAATGAGCTGCGGAAATAATCACCGGATGCGTGGCATTTTCTCCAAGAAAAATGTACTTTAGAGAATCCGGTAGTTGTTTGAGAGCCGGATAAATGTTTGGATCTGCAGAATCGCTGGATGGCCCTCCGATTGAATGCAAAACATCGGGCTGGTTTGAATGTGCACCGTCATTGCCTGCGTCCTCGCGCTGCCAACATGTCTCGCTGTCATCCAAACCCACATCGATGTTGCCATCGAATTCTTCAAGTGGCTCTGCCGGTTCACATTCCGTGATTTCGAAGAGTTGCGACGGATTGTGGACGTTGAGGGATATAGCGTCCTCCCCCAATCTGAGCGTGAGCTCCCCCTGCTCCACATTAATGATAGCACGAGCCGTAGCAAGAAAGGGCCGCCCCAAGATAATGGGTAGTTTAGTATCAACCTTCATGTCGAGGATGACGAAATCGGCTGGAAAAGCGAGACCGTTTACTACTATTGTGAGGTCCTCGACAATTCCAGACGGTTTCTTGATCGACCAATCAGCTAGCTGTAGCATTACCTGCGTCGGCTTCAAGGTCCCTGCACCTAGTTCACGAAAGATAGAGAGCGGAATCAAGTTGATTGATGCTCCCAAATCACAGAGCGCCTGGCTGAAACGGTGATGACCGATCCTGCAAGGAATAGTAAAGCTGCCCGGATCTTTGCACTTTGTGGGCATATTGGAGATGATGGCGGAGCACTCCTCAGTGAGATCGATAGTCTTGAGATCCTCCAACAGTTTCCGCTTCGAAATCAAGTCTTTCAAGAACTTGGAATAGCCCAGTATTTGAGAAATGGCTTCAATCAGTGGTATGCTCACTTGCACTCCTTTCATTATTTCCAGGAATTTGCGGAATTGCTTCTCGGATTTCTCATTTCGCAACCTGTGGGGGAATGGGGGGTGAACAACACTTCTCGAGGGTTGTGCCTCGCTCACGAGGTCTGGCTCAATATGAATCTGAGTCTGCTTCTCGGCCACGTCTGCATTGCACTTGTCAGTGGAGTTCACAAGTGGTTCCTGTCGTGGAAGATTGTCAACACCTCTACCGCTTCTCAATCGCATGGTGTTCACAGACTCCGGCTGCTGACTTGCAAGCCCAGAAATGACATTGGTAAGAGTCCCTATAGTAGAGTGAAGCTGTTGAATTGCTGCAGATTGGTCATTCATTTTATGCAGCATCCCGACCACAAAGGTTGCCAACTGTTCCGTCTGCCCTGACGGCACACGTTCCGCTGCTCCGTTGAATGTCACTGCATTAACTTCAGCAGTACTGGGGGGGGGGGGGGTGAATGACATGACTCCAGTGCTGGCTGGCCTGAAATATATTCACGACCACTTCCCACGCGTCCTTCCCCAATTTATTAAATAGGGCCCCTCCGGCTGCCACATCGAATAACAGACGGAATTTGTCCAGCACGCCGAAATAAAAAATCTGAATCAAAAAGATTTCTGATAGATCTTCACGGTAACATCCCCTATGCAGGGATTGAAAACGCTCCCAAGCGTCAACTAACGTCTCCTCCTTTCCCTGGCCGAAGGTTATAAGTTCCCTGTACTTGTCCAGGACTCGGGTACGGTGTTGAAACTCATGCAAAAATCTCCCTTCGAGCTGCTTCCATGTGGTCGCCTCTCTTTTTCGGATATCCCAGTACCAACTTTTGGCTTTATCATGTAGGGAAAATGAAAATGCCAGGATATTTTGCAGGTTGTTTTCAACTCCACTGAATATACATGTATAATAAATTTCTAAGAAGTCCTGCATGTGTTGTACCGCATCTTCATGCTTATTCCCACTGAACTTGCAATTCCCAGTCATATACTCAATGATGTCGGAGGAAATCCCGAAATCATGATCATTCCTTTGTGCTTGAACCTTTAAATCATTTAAACTTCCTTGATAGATGTATTGCTGAATAGAGGTCATGCTAGGAATACTTGAAACCCAAAAGATTAGCGCACGATGGAAAGAACGAAGGTAATTCGATGTGCGTATAAAAAAAGAAACAAAGATAACAGAGGTAAACAAAGAGAAATAAAATAATGCCTCGTGCAACGATTCTTCACGTAAACGAATTCATCACGTCTGCATTCCCCTGTAACGGCGCCAAAAACTTGATGCGATGTTCGGCAAGTGCACCGGTCGCTGTCAAGTAATAAATGTTGGGAATAGAATCCCCTAGTGTCGGTCTCTTGAGGAATGCAGGTTAGGTGAATGGATCGCGTTGTGTGACAATGGTTACAAAAGCGGGAACAAACACAACAAGAGGGGTTTTTATTTGGTTTCCTATTGTTAACAACAATAAAAGAAGTGCGGGTCGAAATCACCGCTTCGCAAGGCGAGATGGGTGCAACGGCCGCGATGCCGAGCTTCGTAAGGCGGATGGACGGTGCGCAAGCGAGTGAAGTGATCACTAGTGCGGAGAGTGAGGGTCGCAGACACCTCTTCACAAATCGCCGCTAGCTCTTGCTAACGCGAATCGAACACAATGAGTGCGTGAGTGAGTGAGTGGAGGTGAAATGAATCACAAGCAAATGTTGATGAATAGAGAAGAAACAAACATTGCATTTAAACTAAACATCATGATATTCAAGTTCAAATGATTTAAAGAAATACAACAAAGGGGAGAAGAAGAAGATAACCAATGGACGAAGACTAGCGGCTGTTCACGGCCGGAATGGTAGTTTGTCAAGCTACCTCCGGACTCGGGCGGACTGTGCTTCCGGCGTCGAGAGATTGTCATGATCTCTCCACGTGCTTCCGCCGTCTTCTACCTCAGGATTGCTGTTCTTCTCACCGGACAGAAATGGGGACAGCTTGCTTGAGTGCTTGCGGATGGCGGAGAATGCTTCTGGACGATGGAAAATGCTTAGGATGGCTGGAGACGACTTCCCCTTCCGGAGAAGATGAGGTGGAGGTGGCTGGAAGTGGAAAACGGCGGTGTACGGACTGGAAATCGCGCTCCCGGAGGCCGGGGTATCCCTAATTTGCGGAACAGGTCATTATATAGGCGCTGGCGAAAATACTGCGCACGGTCATTGGCGCACGACCAGTGGTCGTGCGCACTAGAATCCTGTGATCGTGCGCCTGCCTGGGCGGAGCCTGCAATGCAAGAAATTTATAAAATAACATGTTCGCACGACCAGTGGCGCACAACCAGTGGTCGTGCGCACTATTGTAAGTGGTCGTGCGCACTGGTCGAGACAGAACTCATAAAATAGGGGTTAAGTGCGCACGATCAGCGGCGCACGACTAGTGGTCGTACGCAATAGAACCAGTGATCGTGCGCAGTGTTCCTGTACAGAATTGTACCGGGGACACCTGCACGACTCCTGTTCCAACAAAAATGCTAATCAGGCCACTGAAAGTGGCACTCAACAATACGATAAGGCTATCAAAAGAGAGTAAGCATAAAAACACACCAAATTAGGCCAAGAAGTGCACCTAGCATAGAACGACAAATATGAGCTAAAACAAGGCTAAAGTGCAGTGGAATGACTAGAAAAACGGCCCAGATGAGTCCATAAATGTGTATATAATTGGGACTCATATCACCCCGGCATGGTAGTAGTTATAAGCATCACAAAAAGGAGCAAGACATTCAGTAAACAACATAATAGAGCTTTCAAGGGTAAAATCGTTTCAAATCATCCCCACTCCTAGCTCGGTCGAGGGCCACCCCTTCCACATCCTGGAGGTGATACCCCCCGACTTGAGCACCTCGCTTACAATATATGGACCCTCCCAGTTGGGGTTAAGCTTACCTACCGTGGCCCCTCTGCCGGCCGCATCGACCTTCTTTAGGACTAGGTCTCCTTTCTGAAAGTGCTTTATCCGGATATGTTTGTCAAAATATCGAGCCATACGCCGCTTGACCTCTTCCTGCCTGATGGTGGCCAAGTCCCGGAGTTCTACCACCAGGTCCAAAGACAGCCTCTGCTCTGCATTGTTATCTTCTAGCCACTCTTCATCCCCCTCGCTCGCAGCGATCACCCGGGGGGTCTTTACCTCAAACTCTATGGGGAGAACGGCCTCGGACTCGTGAGAGAGCTTGAACGGAGTCTCCCCGGTGGAGGTATTCAGAGTTGTCCTCATGGCCCAGAGGACGGAGGGTAGCTGTTCCACCCAGTTCCCCCGAATGTTCTCCACTTTCTTTTTTAATAGGATAACGATTATTTTGTTCGCCACCTCCACCTGCCCATTGCTCCTCGGGTGGTGGACCGATGCGAACCTGAGGTCAATGCAGAGCTGAGTGCAGAAGCCAACAAACTCTTCACTAGCAAACTGCGGCCCATTGTCCATCACTATAGCTAGAGGGAGCCCGTGCCTGCAAATTATCTCCCCCCCACACAAAATTCCTTACAACCTGAGAGGTTACCTTAGCGAGTGCTTTCACTTCTACCCACTTGGAGAAGTAGTCGATCATGACCAGCAGGAACTTCCTCTGGCCGCTGGCTTGGGGGAAGGGACCGACCAGGTCCAGCCCCCATATGGCGATGGGCCAGGGAGCCGTGATGGTACAGAGCGTTTGAGCTGGGAGGAGTTGGAGCGGAGCATAGAGCTGGCACTTCGGACACTTCCTCGCGAACTCCGCCGCGTCCTTGCTGAGAGTGGGCCAGAAGTAGCCTTGCCTCAACACCCTCCCCTACAGGGTCCGGCTCCCGGAGTGACTGCCGCACTCCTCGGAGTGGATTTCTTCCAGGACTCTCGGAACCTCCTCCTCGGAAACACAACGGGCCAGGAGTCCCGAGAGAGTCTTCCTATATAGCCCTCCTGCATGCAAGGAGTAATAGGCGGACTTATGCCTGAAGCGCCTCTTGTCCACGTCCTCTCCACAGAACTTCTCGGAGGATAGGAAGGTGATGAATGGATCCATCCACAAGGCTCGTTGATCCACCTCCATCAACTCTCCTTCCTCGATGGAGGGCCGGAAGAGTTCCAAAGCCGTCCCTCCCGCTCGGGGGCCGAACTTGGCTAAGAGGTCCGCCTGGGTGCTCTCCTCCCTCGGCACATGCTTGATGGAGAAGGTGCGGAACTGCCCGATGACCCCCTTGACCTTCTCCAGGTATAGCAGGAGGGTCGGGTCCTTCGCTTCAAACTCTCCCTTGATTTGGCATGCTACCACCATGGAGTCCATTGAGACCTCCACATCCTGCACCCCTAGTTCCCGGGCCAGCCGAAGGCCCGCTATCACTGCCTCGTACTCAGCCTGGTTGTTGGTAATTGGGAAATGGATGTTTAAGGCTTGCTCAATCCGGGTCCCCTGGGGACTCACCAGGACTATCCCCCCTCCATAGGAGTACTTTCCCGATGCTTCGTTCACCAACATCTTCCATGCCTCTGGGGGAGGTGGCTCGTGCTCCCCCACCTCGGCCGCATAGTCGGCCATGAAGTTTGCCACCGCTTGAGCCCTGATGGACGTCCTGGGAACGAACGTGACATTGAATTCACTTAACTCCACGGACCACTTTGCCAACCTTCCCGAGTGTTCCACCCCTTCCATGATTTTACGGAGCGGGTGGTCCGTCACTACCTTGATTGAATGGGCTTGGAAGTAAGGCCGGAGCCTCCGGGCCGACACCACCAATGCGAAGGCTAACTTTTCCAGAATCGGGTACCGGAGCTCCGCCTTCCTCAGCACTCGGCTGACGTAGTAGATTGGGAACTATTTCTTCCCCTCCTCTCGGATCAACATGGAACTTACTGCTTCAGACCCTACCCCCAGGTACAGGGATAGGTCTTCTCCTAGCCTCGGCCCCTGGAGCAGAGGGGTCTGGGTGAGTTGTTGTTTCAGAGCCTGGAAGGCCTCCTCGCACTCCGGGGTCCATTCAAACTTCTTGTTGCCCCGTATTACCTTGAAGAAAGGTGCACACTTTTCTCCCGCCTTGGAGAGGAACCTGCTGAGCCCAGCCAACTTCCCTGTAAGGCTCTGAACCTCCTTCGGATTCCTCGGCGACCCCAACTCCATTACCGCCTTAACCTTGTCCGGGTTAGGCTCCACTCCCGCGGGGGTGAGCAAGTGGCCTAAGAACTTTCCTCGGCTTGCCCCGAAGACACACTTCAAGGGAATGAGTTTCATCTTGTACCGCCACAGGGTCCCGAACGTCTCCTCAAGGTCTCGGAGGTGAGACCCAAGATCTTGGCTCTTTACCATGAGGTCATCAACATAAACCTCCAAGTTTCTTCCCTTCTGTTCGCGGAAGACTCTGTCCATCATCCTTTGGTATGTGGCACCTGCATTCTTGAGCCTGAACGGCATCATCTTATAACAGTAGCATCCATCCCCCGTGATGAAGGAGACTTCTTTGATGTCCGGGGGGGTGCATGCGGATTTGATGGTAACCTGAAAAAGCATCTAAGAAAGACATCACAGGAAAACCGACGGCTGAGTCAACCAGCGCATCGATTCTAGGCAGGGGGTAACAATCCTTAGGGCATGATTTATTAAGTAAAGAAAAGTCGATACACATCCTCCATTTACCTCCTCCCTTCTTCACCATAACGACGTTGGAGACCCAGCCTGGATACTGGATCTCCGATACAAAGCCTGCCTGTAGGAGCTTGCCCACCTCCTCGCGGATGTAACCTTCTAGCTTGTCGGCGATGGCCCTCCTCTTCTGGCGGATGGGGCGGGTGCCGGGGTCGAGGTTGAGACGATGGCAAGCCACATCCGCGTCGATCCCAGGCATCTCCGCGGCGCTCCAAGCGAAGACGTCTACGTTCTTGTTGAAACCAATAAATGGTCTCGGTGGAGTTCGGGGCCCCCAACGGGTTGGGGGGGGGGGGCGACTTACACTTACTAATCTCGCGAGAGAGCAGACCGAAGACTCGGAATTGGACACTGATCCTTAGGCTTAGCTAGGAGGACCCACCACACACCCGGAAGATCTTTAGAGCGCTTCCCCTCCCAAGCCAAAAGCTGAAGCCCGGGCACCTTGGAGAGCTCAAAGGGAGGCTAACCAAGGAATGCCTGAGGAGAGAGAAGCTCCAAAAGGAAGAACTGCCCTCCAAAGGTGCCCTTTGGATCTTATTTATAGATTTTCTGATCTGGCCTGCAAATAACAGGATTCCGCCTCTCGATTTTACTATACGCACCCCAAACTTGGTCTGCTGATAGCCAATCTCCGCTGTTCGGAGGGGATATTGGCAGGCCACGAGGGTAAAAGGATAATCTCTCTCATGGGCCTAGGGGCCAAGGGTCTGCGAGGGCAGTACTCGCGAGAGCTATCGCTGGTCTCCTCGCGTGCCTCTCTCGCCAGCTAGCGAGTCCCCCTTTTGGAGGATACATGCCGGGGTCCGACCTCGCAAACCTCCATGTCGCCGAGTATAGGTCATCTCGAGGGTGCTTGGTGAGTACTCATCTCGCCCTCCTACCAGTATGCCTTCGGCGAGCACCCGTCTCGCCTGCCCCTTTTTGAGGGAACCTTGACCGTTTGGCCTTTTCTCGTCTTTCTCCCGTCCTGGCGAATATCGGGGTTGTACACAATCCCCGCTCTTCGCGAGGCTACCTAGGCTTGCGAAGAAACATCCAACCCCCGGTATTTGCCAGCCTGGTGGTGAGCTGTCAAGAATCTTTAGCGGGGCCCACTGGAGGGCTATATATACGTCTCCTCCTTCCACAGCGGCGTGCGCCGCTATTTTACTCTCCTTTTCTCTCCCTTTACTGTAGCAGTTGCTGATGTCACTATCCAATGATTTTGAGGATCGGCTAAAGGCCAACAAGGCCAGCGGGATGACTTCCATTGCAAAAGTCCCCGCTTCGATGAAGCGCCCCCCCCTCGGGTGTCAAAAACCAAAAAGGCGAAGGCGGTAGGCCGAGCCGGGGATGAGTCCGTCATACTGGAGTCTTCCCCCGTCAATCAGCCCGGCGAGAAGGTATGAAATATCTACAGTTGGGTCAGTGAAAATCATTTTACTGAGTCTCGCCCGCCGGCAGGATAGCGACGCTTACCAGGGTGGCGACGAGCACAGAGGTGAATCCCCACATGTTTCACCAACGAACACAGTACTCGCTGTCGAGAAGGCTATCGGTACACGACCTCCCTCGCTAGCTTCCCTACATGTTGTCGACCACTTACCTTCCTTTTTCCCCTTCACAGGTTCGCCCGTGAAGACAATGACCCGCCAGGGCTCGCGACCCGTGTCCCCCGTCATCCCCGACACCACCCTAAAAACGTCGGGCTTCAATCTTCTGGCGAGCGATGACTCTGGGGGCTCGCGACCCCCAAAGATTCCTCCTGTCAACGACAAGGCCTATCATCCTGGCCGGGGTAAGTCATTATTGCCTCCCTACGACCACGTCTTCGATGGTCGGCCAGATCCATCTCGTCTTCCTCCAAGTAAGGTCTTATTCCTTTGCGACGTTTGCCATCTTCCTCCTTTTGATGCTAAACTTTCTTATGGTCCCTCGCAGGGACCTCTGAATCTCCTCACACTGATTCCGACTATGGGGATGAAGAGATGTCCCCCCTCCCGGAGTAGTTGGAGGACTTCCTAGGAGATCCGCGAGACCCCGAGGCGATGAAGCAGAGAACCGTTGAGCTGTTTCAGAAACAACAGCGAATGCTGCTGGACATCAATCTTCAAGCGATGCGGGATAGGGAGGCTGCCGAGGCCAGCAATGCTGCTCTGAGAGACGAATGCGCTGGACTCCGAGCCGCGATACCACGAGATCATGCTGAGGGGGCTTCCTCGCCAGAGGTGTACATCGCGCAGATGAAAGACTACGCCTTCTTGACGGATAGGGCAGCTCGCTCCGCCCTCGAATATTACAATCCGAGAATGCCACCGAGGTCCGGACTGCGAGGGGGTGGCAGGTGGAAATGGCTCCCACATTAGCCTCGCGATCCTGCTTTCTTTCAAAAAGATTTTGTATTATTATTTCTTAGGGCGGACAATTGCGTTCGCATACTTTTACTCACTATGAACTCTCGCTAGTCGAGCGACGATTGACTTTATTTATTGATTCTCGCTCGCTCCTTTGCTTGGGAATGCTATTATCTTGTTGAATGCCCGATGTTCTGCCGAAAATTTGTCGTCACTAACCTCGCAGGTCATTCTCGCTTGCTCACAATTTCGCGGAGTGACATTCACTCTCGCCAATGATACTGATGTGACAGCCTGACTACTCGCACCCCGCGGCGCTTGGACTTCTTTCCGCCTTTTTTGTTTTTCTATAAATATGGTCTCATAACTACGAGCCACCTACCACATTTATCTCCAACCTTCTTCCTTCTCTGCTCGGGAGCTCTCGCTCCTTTCCCCCTTCTCGCACTTTCGTCTACTCTGTAGGTCCCTCCAAAGATGGTTTCCGAAGCTGCCGAGGCGGAGGGTCGCCGGAAATGCGCCTGGGCTTTCGCAGACCACACCTTCTACCACCATAACCTGACCAAGGAGGAGTACCTCAAAGCAATCTCCGCCTTCGTCCCTGCCGGGTTCATGCCGCGTTGTCCTGGCGAGGACAACACGATCAACACTCCCTACCCCGATGAGCTAGCCCTCCCCACGGCCCACTTCGCGGTCGGCCTGCGGCTGCCTCTGTGGCCGGAGGTCCGCCAGGTACCTCCTTGCCTCAACTATTTTCTCTTCGCCGGTTAATCTCTCGCCCGCAGTTAACTAACCTCTCCCAACCTTGCTCGACAGGTACTCAAGCATTATGGCGTGGTCCTCGGCCAGCTCACCCCCAACGCCGTCACGGTCATTGTCGCCTTCGCCTGCTACATGCGCGAGGAGCGCATTGAATTCAGCTTGCCGGTGCTCCTTCCGAGCCTACAAGGACGGCATCGCCTACTTCGTGGGGTCGGGTCTCAAGGTCGTCGAGACCGTGAACAAGGCCCACAACTGGGCCCAGAAATTTCTCTTAATGAAGGGGAACTTTGGCAACATTCCGTTCTCGCCGATCCAGTACAGCGAGACCACCTACAAGCCGCCGACCCTCGACGGCCATGATGCCACCTTGTACCAGTTCTTCTCCAAGAAGAACTTCGAGGTGGCTCATCTCCGCCACAACGTCGACTCGCTGCTTCCAGTTCCTCCTGGGGAAGGTAATAGTCTCGCTCGCTACTTTCCACTTGTGACCCTATCCAAAAATTAATCATCTAACCTTTCAGGGCTGCGAGATCTACCATTCAACCCCCCCTACTTTAGCAGCAGAAAACCCTCCTCTGCCTTCGATCTCGTGACCATGGGCACCGAGGCCTGCCGCGAGACCGTCACCCCTGCTCCGACGTCCTCTCGCAAGAGGCCTGAGGCCTCCAGCAGCCACGACCAACCTTCCAAATCTCCCTCGAAGAAGAAACAGAGGAAGAGTCAGGGCTCGCACCCCTCCGAGAAAGGGAAGGGCCATGCCGAGCCAGAGTTCGACAAGGTCGACCTCACTATCCTATAAGATGGGTCGGAGGCCGACGAGCAAAGCAAGGAGGTCATAAAGACCTCCGACCCGCCAATTCCTGTCAATCACTTTAACTTCGGCCTGGGTCAGAGGCATCACGACGACTCGGGTGAGCTCCTGCTATGCTGGAGGCCGGAGGACAACAAGGCTGAGGTCTCCACCATCCTCCCCTCCTGGGTGGAGAAGCCCACCGTCAGCGGTCACGCCTTCTCCCTTTCCTTTGGCTTGTATGGCCGCGAGGATGTGGGAGCATACAAGGACGAGACGGCAAGGACCCTCGCCTATGAGAGCGTGAGGTCGTAGATGCGCTCCCTCGAGCTCGCGCACATGACCGGGATGCGGTGCCTACAGCTAGAGCGCCAGAACGTTGGGCTCGCCACTGCCTACCGGGGCGTTCTTGCCGAGAATACTCAGCTGAAGGACCAACTGCGGTCTTCTGAGGGCGGCGTGGTGAGTCTTCGCGTCGCGCAACCACTGATTTCTTTGTCGAGTTCAGCTCTCATTTCTTTCATCTGTGCAGGATGCCGAGACCGCCGATAGGGCGGACGCTCGAATTCGGGACCTGGAGGGTGAGATTACAGGGTTGAAGGCCCTTAACAAGGATTTGGTTCGCGCGGTTGTTCCTCCCTCTCCTCATCGCCTGAGGGAAGAGAAGCGAGCGCGAGACGAGGAGATCCGACAGGAGGCCTTCGAATCGTCGCTATACATATTTCAGCTGATGCAAAAGTACGGCATGTTAACTGCCGAGGCGGCCGCCATGAGTCTTGAGGACATCGTCCCCGAGCTCTTCATTCCTCTTCCGCCGGTCGAGGGCAGCGATGAGAACGAGGGGTCGGCGAGCGACCACGAAGATTGACCTTTTTGTTTTGGTTTTATATTTGTAACCTATTTTGGGCTGGCGAGATCGCCGCATCATGTAAATGAACAAGGGATATCTTTATTATGTGGGCCACTGGCTCCATTGATTGTGCTCGCTTTTTTATTTTGTGATGTGTTCTTTTCTCGCCTTTATATGTTGTTCTCGCACATTTTCTAGAGTTCTCGCGACACTTATTCTCGCGAATGATACCTCTGGATAGCTTCTGTATAGGGTAAGTACTTTCGCTTGGTGCCTTTATCCTCCACCTTTGGGCCGTAGATTTTCTAGGATCATCTCTCCATCTCGACCTCGCGAGGACCAATCCTCTTTTCCACATCACCTTTTACAAACGGTTCTCACGCGGGGCTTTCGCATCATTCAACCGGTATTTGCCTACCCTCACGGGTCGGTTCGCATTTTGCCGAGCACTAGCCACCGAGAATAGGAATATAAGGTTCTCGCCCCTACTTATTTAGCGAGAATGCCCTGGTCGATACTAAGGATTTGCCAGCCAAAGACGTCATTCCAGTCATCACCAAGGACTTGTACATCTCGCCAGCCTCTCCGCGAGATCAACCTGGCCCACCGGCTAGTGAGAGCCTGACAGCGGGATCATTCGGGGCAATCCAGCACCAGGGACTTGCACACCTCGCCAGCCTGTCTGCGAGATCAACCTGACCCACCGGCTAGTGAGAGCCTGACAGCGGGATCATCCGGGGCAATCTAGCACCAGGACTTGTACATCTCGCCAGTCTCTTCGCGAGATCAACCTGACCCACCGGCTTGTGAGAGCCCGGCAGCAGGATCATCCGGGGCAATCCAGCACCAGGACTTGTACATCTCGCCAGCCTCTCTGCGAGATCAACCTGACCCACCTGATAGTGAGAGCCCGGCAGTGGGATCATCCGGGGCAATCCAGCACCAGGACTTGTACATCTCGCCAGCCTCACCGTGAGATCAACCTGACCCACCGGCTAGTGAGAGCCCGACAGCGGGATCATCCGGGGCAATCCAGCACCAGGAATTGTACATCTCGCCAGCCTCTCCGCGAGATCAACTTGACCCACTGGATAGTGAGAGCCCGACAGCGGGATCATCTGGGGCAATCCAGCACCAGGACTTATACATCTCGCCAGCCTCTCCGCGAGATCAACCTGACCCACCGGCTAGTGAGAGCCCGGCAGCGGGATCATCCGGGGAAATCCAGCACCAGGACTTGTACATCTCGCCAGCCTCTCCGCGAGATTAACCTGACCCACTGGCTAGTGAGAGCCCGACAGCGGGATCATTCGGGGAAATCTAGCACCAGGACTTGTACATCTCGCCAGCTTCTCCGCGAGATCAACCTGACCCACCGGCTAGTGAGAGCCCGACAGCGGGATCATCCGGGGCAATCCAGCACCAGGACTTGTACATCTCGCCAGCCACTCCGCGAGATCAACCTGACCCACCGACTAGTGAGAGCCCAGAAGCGGATCATCCGGGGCAATCCAGCACCAGGACTTGTACATCTCGCCAGCCTCTCCGTGAGATCAACCTGACCCACCGGCTAGTGAGAGCCCGACAGCGGGATCATCCGGGGCAATCCAGCACCAGGACTTGTACATCTCGCCAGCCTCTCCGCGAGATCAACCTGACCCACCGGCTAGTGAGAGCCTGACAGCGGGATCATCCTGGGCAATCCAGCACCAGGACTTGTACATCTCGCCAGCCTCTCCGCGAGATCAACCTGACCCACCGGCTAGTGAGAGACCGGCAGCGGGATCATCCGGGGCAATCCAGCACCAGGACTTGTACATCTCGCCAGCCTCTCCGCGAGATCAACCTGACCCACCGGCTAGTGAAAGCCCGACAACGGGATCATCCGGGGCAATCCAGCACCAGGGACTTGCACACCTCCCCAGCCTCTCCGCGAGATCAACCTGACCCACCGGCTAGTGAGAGCCCGGCAGCGGGATCATCCGGGGCAATCCAGCACCAGGACTTGTACATCTCGCCAGCCTCTCCGCGAGATCAACCTGACCCACCGGCTAGTGAGAGCCCGACAACGGGATCATCCAGGGAAATCCAGCACCAGGACTTGTACATCTCGCCAGCCTCTCCGCGAGATCAACCTGACCCACCGGCTAGTGAGAGCCTGGCAGCGGGATCATCCGGGGCAATCCAGCACCAGGACTTGTACATCTCGCCATCCTCTCCGCGAGATCAACCTGACCCACCAGCTAGTGAGAGCCCGGCAGCGGGATCATCCGGGCAATCCAGCACCAGGACTTGTACATCTATTAGCATGACTAGCTACTATCAGTATGCAATAGACAAATCAATAAAGGGTTTATAGTAGGAAATCTTTTTTAAGGGTAAAATCGTTTTAAGTCATCCCCACTTCTGGCACGGTCGAGGGGTACCCCTTCCACATCCCGGAGGTGGTACCCTCCCAACTTGAGCACTTCACTTACAATATATGGCCCCTCCCAGTTAGGGTTGAGTTTGCCAACCGCGGCCCCCCTCCCCGCTGCATCGACCTTCTTCAAGACCAAGTCCCCTTTCTGGAAGTGCTTCACTCGAATGTGTTTGTCGAAGTATCGGGCCATCCGTCGTTTGATCTCCTCCTACCGAATAGTGGCCAGGTCCCTGAGCTCTTCCACTAGATCCAAAGATAATCTCTGCCCCTCTTCATTGTCCATTCGCCATTCCTCATCTCCTTCCCCTGCGCCGATCACCCTTGGTGACTTTACCTCAAACTCGACTGGGAGGACGACCTCTGACCCGTGGGAGAGCTTGAAAGGAGTCTCTCCGGTAGCTATGTTTGGGGTGGTCCTTAGGGCCCAGAGGACCGAAGGTAATTGTTCCACCCAGCTTCCCCTAAGGTTTTCCACCTTCTTTTTCAATAGGTTCACAATGATTTTTTTTGCTTCCTCCACCTGTCCATTGCTCCTGGGGTGGTGGACCGATGCAAAATGGAGGTCTATGCCGAGTTGGGTGCAAAAGCTAACGAATTCATCGCTCGCGAACTGTGGCCCGTTGTCCGTGACAATGGCCAGAGTGAGCCCATGCCTGCAAATTATTTCACCCCAAACAAAATTTCTCACCACCTGGGATGTTACCTTAGCGAGGGCCTTCACCTCGATCCACTTAGAGAAATAATCCACCATCACCAGTAGGAACTTTCTTTGGCCGCTCGGCTGAGGGAAAGGCCCCACCAAATCCAAACCCCATATCGCAAAGGGCCAGGGGGTTACAATCGTCCGGAGCCTCTGGGCGGGAAGGAGCTGGAGGGGGGGCATAGAGTTGGCACTTGGAGAACTTTCTAGAAAACTCTGCCGCATCTTTGCTGAGGGTGGGCCAAAAATAGCCCTGCCTTAGTACTCTCCCTCCCAGGGTCCTGCCCCCCGAGTGACTGCCGCACTCCCCCGAATGGATCTCTTCCAGGACTTTCGGGGCTTCCTCCTCCGAGACACAACGGGCTAGGAGCCCCGAGAGAGTCTTTCGATATAGCGACCCTGCATGCAAGGAGTAATATGCCGATTTATACCTGAGCCGCCGCTTGTCTACCTCTTCCTCGGGGAACTTCCCCGTTGTTAAGTAGGTGATGAAGGGATCCATCCATGACACCCGCTGGTCCACTAGATCCTTCATCTCGAACCTGATAGGAAGCTCAACTCTCAGCCTTGCTATCGCCTCCTTCGAGTTCCCGGTGACAATCATGTCATCCACATACAGCAGCACAATAACCCGAAGCGCCCCCTCCTTCTTGACGAACAAGCTATAATCAGAGTCTGAAGCAAAGAACCCGCAGAATAAGAGATACTCCGCGATCTTTCCATACCACGCCCGAGGCACTTGCTTCAACACATATAAGGCCTTCTTCAGTTTGCAGACGTAGTCCGGACGATCCTCCGAAATGAAACCCGGCGGCTGGATCATGAAGGTATCCTTGTCAATCTCTCCGTATAAGAAGGCATTCTTAACATCAAGCTGCCAAATCTCCCATCCACAAGATGCCACCAAAGCAATAGCAAATATGACCGAAGTCATCTTTGCCACTGGACTAAACGTCTCATCATAATCTTCACCATACTGCTGTGAGAACCCGCGAGCTACAAGACGAGCCTTGTATCGCTCGATCGTACCGTCAGCTTTCTTCTTGAGTTTATAAACCCATTTGCATGTCACAGGGGTAATGCCCTTAGGCCTGGGCACTAGAGACCAAGTCTCATTCTTCTTGAGAGCATCCATCTCCTCTTGCATAGCAATATCCCACTGCTTCACGCCTTTGGCTTTCTCAAAGCTCGACGGGTCCCTCTCATCTAAGGGACCAGCGAAGAAACATGAGACGAAGCTCACCATGTTTCCTCCTGTGTATCGATCTGGTGGCTTGATAGTCCTCTTCGACCTCCTAAGAGTTGCACCTGACTAACCACCTCCTCAGCTGCTTCTTCTGTGCAAGATCCTCTTCCAGACGAACTTGGAGCATCGCTCCCCCTGCTTCCAGAACCCGAAGCCTCCATCTCAGAACTTGACACAGCTGGAGCTCTTGGTGAAACATGCAACTCTACTTGAAGACTTCCTGCAGCTTTCTCTGCTTCATCAACCCCACTCTCTGGTAGTTTAACTCCTGAACTCCCCTTATAGGAAGTCACTTCAGCGAACACCACATCCCGAGAAACCACGGATCTCTGTGTCTCAGGATCCATGCATCTCCATCCTTTCTTCCGCTCATCATACCCAACAAAGACTAGCTTCCTAGCTTTCGCATCTAGCTTTGTCCGAAGAGCATCAAGAATATGCACATAGCAGGTTGACCCGAACACCCGAAGGTGAGCAACACTCAGTTTCTCCTTGAACATCAGTTCGTGAGGAGTCTTCATGTTGATAGGACTTAGAGGCATTCTGTTGATGACATAAGTCGCACAAGACATTCCCTCCGCCCAAAAAGACTTTGGCATACTCTTGGCATGAAGCCAGCATTTGCAGGTTTCTGTCAGATGACCGATCTTCCTCTCCGCAACGCCATTCTGCTATGGAGTATGGGCACAAGTGAGCTCTCTCCAAACGCTGTGTTTCCTGTAAAAACTAGAGAACTCACCAGAGGTGAACTCCCCACCATTGTCAGTTCTCAATTTTTTCACCCGCAGGCCTAAACGACCTTCCACCAGCTCCTTGAACTCCACAAACTTCGCAAAGGCTTCTGAATTCTCTTTCAAAAAATACACCCAGACATATCTGGTGTAATCATCAATCAACACCAACATATATCTATTGCCTCCAAGGCTTGGGGTGGCAGTCGGTCCCATCAAATCACCGTGAATGCACTCCAACGGTGCTTTGCATCTTGTTTGTGATTTATCAAATGGAAGTCGATGAGACTTACCAAACTGACATCCAGCACAAACATGACCGTCTCCAAAAGTGGACAAGCTAGGCAAGCCATTGACAAGGCCCCTTACCGCCATAGCCTTCAATTTGTCCATGCCAACATGCCCCAACCTTTCATGCCAGATAGCCGCGCTATCGTTGGTCTTCATCTTATCAACATAGGTACTTGTCGATAACATGAACAAGTCCTTCACCCTCTTTCCAACTTGGATAACATCTCCCCTTATCTCTGGTTGAGTTTTAAGAAACTTCACTTCTATTGGGCCAAACAGAACGTGATAACCGGCATCGACCGCATTGGTCATAGAGAAGAGATTCTTCCACATACCAGGCACGTGATAAACACTCCTTAACGTGAGTGGACCCTTATCACTGCTCAGGGAGACAACACCTTCTTGTTCGACAGCATGAACAAAATTATCAGCCGTAATGATAGCATCGTTACCTGAGTAAGGTGCCAAAGAAGAGAACTTTGATTCATCCCCGGTGAGATGATGTCCACACCCTGAATCAACAATCCAATCCTCTTTGAAGTTGATGGAAGCCAAGGCCTTAACGGGCATCGCCGTCATATTAGCCGCAAAGGATCCTCCCCATCCAGCTTCATCAGACTTTGGCTTCTCCTTCTCTGCTACATATCCCGACTGAAGATTAACCCGGCAATCCTTCTTGAAGTGGCCGGTCTTATTGCACCTGAAGCACCTTGGTCCATATCCCTTCTTCTTCCCATCAGACTTAGGAGCATAACCCCTATCCTGCTGACCTGAAGTAGAGGGTCCATCATAACCCGGCTTCTTCTTCTCCCACTTCTTCTTCTTCTTTCCAGAAAACAACACATCACTATCTCCCCCAGAGATAGAAGTCCCCACCATCTGTCTTGCCAAACTTTCTTGCGAAGCAAGTAAGTTCTCCAGCTCCAACAGAGATGGTTGATTTGACCAACCTTGAACTGAAGTCACAAAGGAAAGATACTCCTTCCGCAATCCGCGGATGATATGCCTCTTCAGTTTTGCCTCCGAGATGGGCTCATCAGGGTCCAAAGCAGAAATCTCTGCTGTGAGGTTTTTCATCTTGAGAAAGAAGGTAGAAATAGAAAGATTGCCTTGAGAGGCCTTCGCCAACTCATTTTCAAGAAACTGTAGCCGAGCTACATTCTTCTTATTGATCAGCCCGTCCAAAGACATCCAAATCTCAGCAGCAGATTTACATCCGATGATGTGATCAAACAACTCCGGTGAGATAGACCTCTTGAGAGTGAACTCTGCCTTAGCATTCGTCCTCCTCCAAAGTCTCACTTCTGCCATATTATCTCCTGCTAGAAACACCTCTTGTGTGTCTTCTCCTCCAACTATCTCCCAAAGATCCTCGCCAAGTAAATAGCTCTCCATACATGACCTCCATTTCTTATAGTTAGTCAATGTAAGGAGTTCAATACCAAGCCCTCTTGCGAAACCACCTTCCATGGCAATCTATGTGGTCTCTTCTTCATGAAGACGATGGCAACTCAAGTTGATCACTGCTTATCCACTCCAATAACCTCGCTTTGATACCATGTTAAAATTTTTGATTTGAATCGTTTAGGAGTAAGCAGGAGTTGCATCAACTGAGTTAAAGCCAAACAACCACAATGCCACACAGCAACACAAGAAACTTTATTGAAACACAACCTTCATTTACATTGCGAGGCATACATGGCGAGACATGATTCATCAGAATCACGGAGACGAGAAGAACAAAACACACCAAAACAAATCTGGCGGCTAGACACGCTGAGACCGCACAAATTGCTCGACTCCAGAAGTCGCCCGGCTTGACCTGAGATCGCATGAACAGAAACCGGACAGACTGCCAGCACTACAAGACCGCACCTCAGACCGCACGAACTGGAGCTTATTGGAACGAAGAACTGAAGCTGTCGCCAGACCGCAACTCAGATCGCCTAACCGCTGAAGGTCGCCTGATCGCTGAGCTCGCTGCGAACAACACAAGAACGTACTTAAACCAGTTTGCAGACAGACCGCTGCCGAACTGTTTATTCTAGCCGCTGGGAATCACCAAGGAAGAAGACCGCAACCTGCTGATCGCAAACCTGCGAACACAACAAACAGTCAGCTCACTTCCGAGACCGCCGGACCTCAAAGTGAGACCGCACAAATTAACCCAGGCTCAGTTCTTACAGTTCTCGTTAGGAATGATGGGCCCTGCACCTCTATTTATAGACGGGTAGACGGATGTCGTCACTGCACAGGAGAGATACAATCACCACCCGTCAGATCGCCAGCGGTCACATAAGGCAGACCGCGCGATCAGACCTCTTGGACGATCATCCGACCAAGACGCAGATCAGCAGACAAGATTGCGCACAGGTCGCGCGAACACGAGACCGCGCACAAGCCGCGCGGTCACAAAGGTACTCCTTCCTTAGACCACCAGGAGCAAACCAGGAACCATCTGGCCGGCTTCAGACAAGTCGCCAGATCGCCAGGACAGACCGCCCGGATAGACGCTCATATAAGAACAACCTGCCCGGTCTTCCAACAAGGAAGACAGGCCAACCAGCAGAACAACTCGGGAACAGACCGCAGCTACAAGGAATAGACCGACAGAACCAGCAGTCCGCCAGAGCAACCAGGCAGAGCCAGACCGACAGAATAAACACAAGAACAAGCCACGCGGTCTTGGCGGTCTCACAAAATCAGACCGCCCAGTCTCCTCCACTTCACTTCAAAATTTCAACAGACGAACCCTGACCAGAAGTGTTCCCCAACTCCAACACAACTTTCCTATTAGTTACCTCCGCGCGATAGTCTAATTGATGTGCGATATGTGTTTTAATCTAAGCTTTCAGCTCCCGCCAAGTCTTATTTGAAAAGACCCTTTCCAGTTGTCCTCATGTAATACAGGCTACCGCCAGTGGTAGTCAATATCGCCGCAGAATAGTGCTCATTACATAGCATGTCTTCAATTATTCATCCGGATCAAATCCTCTTATACGTTCTGTTATTGTACCTATATAAATTGCACACTATAAACACAAACAAGCTAGATCAAATACATATTAGGATTTGTTATTCTCAAAGAAAGAGATGCGGAACCAATGTTCCAACAAAATGGACTACATAACTACTAACTGGGCATCCTTATAGATTCCAAAGTTTGTTTAAGATGTCAAAATAAGTTCGTATTGATCTTCTGAATTTTCTTACAATTACCTTGTATCTGATGACACAAAATGATTTGGTAAGAGCCACGTATAAGCATTTCAACATTTGATTGAGATTTTTAGTAGATTATTTTTTAGGGGTCTGTATGAGCTAGTAGACATGTTTATAACGATCATAGATGCAAATAATAAAGAAATTTGAGACGTGGTATTAATTATATTACATGATGATCATTGTATGATATATTTTAAAGACTGTATTGGTTCAATTTATGGAACACATGTCGATGCAAGGATTCTGCAGAACACCAAGTTTGATATAATGATTAGCATGATGTTCCAACCCAAAATGTTATGGATGTAAATGATTTTTGTATGTACTGTTGGAACATGCATTTTGCATCTCTTTAGTTTACAATATCAAATCCCATACTGTATTTGATCATACATGTCTTGGGTATAGTATGCAGGTTTACAGGTGTGAAGACATCGAGAACTCTACTCTTTATGACCTACCGTTGGGCGCTAGTTCTACCGCCGGCGCTAGCCATACTGGCGTGACTTACTATCGACGCAAAGATAAATATCGTCGTGAAGACTTATGCTATCCAGATGATGGCATCGAGAAGACTACCGCCGTACGCTAACATACCATGGGCGCTATCTATGTCAATGAATCTACCAACGTCGTCTTGAAGGAGGCATCAACTTGAGATCATGGCATCAAGACAAATGCATCGAGAAGATATCGATGTAACTACTATCGTAGGCGCTAGCCTATCGCCGTGTGCTAGCCTACCGTCGTGCACTAGCTGGTCGACAAAGAAGAATATGTCGACTTGATGCACTACTGGCACCGAGAAGGATTCGACGTGAATGCTATGACAAAGCGCTAAGCCTACAATGCTGCACTATCCAAAAACATCAAGAGAATGTTCTCCGTCACCTTCCTGATTTCATGCTGGACATCTGGCGAAAGCGTAAAGATGCTAGCGCCGTTTGGTAACTCTACCGCCGACGGTAACTCTACCGTCAGTGATAACTTAACGAATCAACTATTAAAGGTCTCGATTCTTTTCCTGAAAAGGAGTGACATACACTTATGAGAATAGGGTATCTCAGCCGCCTCTGGTGCAGAGAACCACCATATCCATGCAAGGAAAAGAGAACTATCTCCCTCCCGCTCAAGTTTGAAGATCTTTGAAGAGAAAAGTGTACAACGACCATCCACTGCTGATCGAGTGCAAGAGAAACGATATTCAGAAGCACTGATCGCTCAGTTTGAAGATCTTTGAAGAGAAAAGTGTACAACGACCATCCACTGCTGATCGAGTGCAAGAGAAACGATATTCAGAAGCACTGATCGCTTATCGCTCTAAGAGGATATTGGTTTTTGAGGGAGCATTAGTTTCTATCTCTTTCTTATTCATTCTTTCATTTTTCTCGTTGTTTTTGAGTGAAGGAAAATTGACCAGGGAGGTCGTCAGAATCCGGCGAGGATTTCGTAGGAAATCATTCTGGGAGGGCATCTAGATCTGGGAGATCTAGCGGGCTCTAAGACCCTTCCTGGGAGGAAGGTTAAGAGCGGCTCGAAGACCTTTCCTGTGAGGAAAGGGAAAGAGCCAGCCAGTCATTGGTTTAGGGTTGGTATAGAAAACCCAAGGTTGCCATATTCATCCCCTCCGATCTCCGGCGTCATGGAGATCTAAGTTTTGTATAAACAATGTTGCGTTATCCAATGATATCTTGATTCTATAGTTTATTATATAACATGCTGAGTTTTCCTGGTTAAAATATTGGTCACTGTAGTGATTTTCTCGAAACATTATTATGCAGTAATTGTACTGTTTCCAGAGCTAACGCCGCGCGGTAGGGTTACCACCCCATGGTATCTCCAGTGCGCGCATTCCTTTAGTATTTTATTTAAATCTCCAATAACTGATTAAAAACCTTATTCACCCCCTCTAAGGTTGACCACCCAATCCAACAAGTGGTATTAGAGGGGTTTTACTTCAAAAGGGGTTAAAATCCTGAAGTAAGATGGACAACGTAAATCACGCTTTCCATGAGGGTCAAGGTGTGAGCAGACCCCTACTGTTTATGGGGAGTGACTACAGCCACTGGAGAACTTGAATGAAGATTTTCCCGATGTCACAAAACATGGACGTATGGGCCATGGTTGAGACAAAATACACCACACCACTGTCACCGTAGGCGAACAAGTGTTGGAAAAACATCATGGTAGATGGGATGATGGGGATAAATTAAACTGCACCAATAATGCGAAAGAAATGAACTCTCTCTTTTGTGCATTAGATAAAACTGAATTCAATAGAATATGCAATTACGAAACTGCTTATGATATTTGGCGATTGCTTGATCTAAAGCATGAAGGTACTTCAGAGATGGAATATCCAAGGGAACCAAAGAAGAAAGCTCTAGTTCTAAAGGAAGACAAGGGAAAGGAGGAAGTAGAACAATCTGATGATTAAGAGAGCCTCTATGTACGGGAATTTAGAAGATTCATGAAAAATCCCAAGAGGCAAGGAAAGTTCAAGAAATTTTTGAAGAAGGGTGCTCAAGAGAAGAAGAGCAGGAACAAACCGTCAAAAGGGATGGAGAGTGATGAAGAAAAGTTGGTGCTGGAATGCTTCCATTGTCACGGATCCGTGCACTTGAAAAGGGAATGCACAAAGCTTCAAAAGGAAGAAAAGGAGAAAAGAAGCCGGGACAAAGGAAGGAAGGAAGTACTTAAAGTGTTAACATGGGACGATGCCGGTTCTGATGAGACAAGCACTTCTGGTTCAAGTAGTGAGGATAAGGCAAATCTGTGCCTCATGGTGAACCACGATAACGAATCCAATGTTCAGAGTGACACTGAGGTAACCCCTCCCTCCTATGATGAATTATATGAAACCTATGAGTTAGTATATAATAAAATTGATGAGGTACTGCTTGAGAAAAATTCCTTCAAATCTAAAAATAAGAAAATGAAGAAAGAGTTGATGAATTTGAATAATGAACTCACCAAGTGCGGTAAAGAGAAAGTTGAGTACCAGGAGTGTTTTCACTCTGTGGAAACGATAAATGAATTAAAATAAAACCTCTCCAAGACTTCCTCGAAAGTAGAAAGTCTCTCTAATGAAAAGAAAGTTCTGGAGAAAAGGCTTCACATGTATCTTACCCATGTGGATGAAAACAAAAAGCAGTTCACGAATTGGTGTTTGATGCTTGTCATAGAAAACACCGCCTTGAAAGTGAGGATGCATGAATTGAACTGTGTTGTCCAGAAATTCAGAATAGGCCAAAATCTCAGGATATGCTTCTGGGAGCACAGTGCTTCGGATATGGAACATTTGGGCTGGGCTACATAAACGCAGCGCTACCGCCAAGCGCTAGCACTATTGCCGACGGTAGCCAATCTCCAACAAAGAATTAAAATATGTTTAAGAAAAGTAAAAATAAAAATGAAGGCGCTGGAAGCTCTTAACCATCTTCCATCATGAGCTCTACTAAAATGAAAAGGGTGGCATCCAACGCTTATACCTTGAGTGCCACATGTAAAAAGTTTGGTCACACTTCTGGCTCTTGCTTGAGGAAAGGTCAAAAGAAAGCAATGCATGTCTGGGTACCGAAGCCGTCTACCTATACTATGGGTGGAACAACTTGGGTAACCAGATCTTTACCTTCATCTTCTTTCTAGGTATGTTGGCAGGTGAATGATGTCACAACCCGTATTTTCTCCGTATTAAATAATACGTCAGAGTAAGAGAAAATACGCGTCGTGATTCCACGCCGTGCATGGGACAACTGCAGGCGCTCAGGCAATTCCTAGTCCCAATACTTATCATGAAAAATCTATGAATTATAATTTTGAAACATTATTTCAGTTAAGTTTATTAACCGTGTCCCTCGGTTCAGTGGATCAACTAATCCATGAATAACGGTGTAAGTAGAAATACACAGCGAAAAATACTTGGTTTTATTCACTTAATACCCTATATGAACATAAAATCCAATAATATAACATGATATGCAGACCTATAGGTTTAGTATAAGTATGAAAAGATTTTTTTATAACCTTTAAAACAGAGTGAGATTTGTTTTGAAAAAAGTTATGAAAAATTGATATAAACCCATTTTTATACTTAAAATACCTAACGTACAATCCTAGCATAAAACCTCTCAGAGAGCAAGTAAACTATTCCAAATAAGCAAGAAAACAACTAGCGACTAGCAAAGTGTCCAAAATCAACAAACTCTGTGGGTGTCAAAAACCTGACACCAACATAAAGATCTCAATAGTATGTCTGAACTAAAACAAAACAAAACAACAAACATCTACCTCACAATGGTGAGGAGAAACAGGCAAAGCTGCTACTACAACACTGAAACACCAGCTCTAGCTCCATAGACCGCTACTGCTCTGAACTTGAGGCATTCATAATAGAGAATGCCTCAGCAACAAGGTCCAAGGGGCGGCAGGAAACAAAGCAAAGTAAACCATGGTCAACAGAGGTACCAACCCAAGACCAAGTATACTGAAAGTAAAGTACGATATGCATGATAAATAATAGTGCAAACACTTATATGATAATTCACGTATACCTGACAACACCAAGAATAGTGGAAAGCCAAAAGCATATCTACACATCTATAATATGAAATTATAAACAATAATATACTAGTTCTTATAATTAAGAATTCAACAAACAACAACACCGGTAAGAATCCGGTGACTTTGGGGGGAATACCTCCGCCAGCACACTGATGAGTCCCAATTATATACACATTTATGGACTCATCTGTGCCGATTATCTAGTCTTTGCACTACACTTTAGGCATGTTTTTGTTCATATTTGATATTCCATGCTAAGTGCACTTCTAGGCCCGTTTTTGTGTATTTTCATGTTTATCATTCTTATGCTGTTTTGTGCCACTTTCAGTGGTTTTGATTAATGTTTATGTTGGAACAGGGGTCGTGCAGGTGTTCCCGGTACAAATCTATACAGGAACACTGCGCACGATCACTGGTTATACTGCGCACGACCACTGATCGTGCGCCGCTGATCGTGCGCATTCATTTGCAGCCCAAAGTTGCTTTCTGAATTTGGTCGTGCATTTTTACGCATGGTCGTGCGTTCGATCGTGCGTTTTATTATTTTCTGTAGTTTTGTTTTGCAGGTTTTTGGGCACAGCACGCACGATCACCAACTTTCAGTGTGCACGACCACTGGTCGTGCGCCACTGATCGTGCGCCCTGTTTTCTATAAATATACAGCCTGCAAAATTAGGTCGGACGATCCAGTTTTCCCGCTTCCAGACGCCAGTTCCACGCCCTTTTAGCTGCTCCATCGCCGCCCACCTCCAGGAGGTGCTCCGGGCTTATTCTTCACGCCAATCTTGAGCCAGAGCATCCTCTCGGCCTCCTCCATCATTCAGAAGCTTCCAAGCTCCATTTCAACGGATTTTGCACTATATCCTTGGAGTTCTCCGGCAAGATCGTGGCTGAATGCTATTGACGAAGAAGACGTGTCCATTGAGAGGTATTGACAGCCCTCTTCTACCCCGGACGATAGTTGAAGACCGAGCCCGGACGAGGATTGACAACCCTAGATTCTGGCCGTGAATCTCCGACGAGTCTTCGTGCTTCGGTTGTAATCTTACCTCCTCCTTGTTATTTTTGCTGATTCTGTTTGATGTGTGTGGTTGTATGTTTCTATATGAATGATGTCCATAAACCCTAAATATTATTAGTGTAATTTTCTATGGCTTTGTGGTTATGTTTGTGGTTTATGTGATTTGAGGAGCGCCCCATTCCATCCTCCATCCCACCGCCACGTTCGTGTGCCGCACTAGCAACCGCTAGTGGCGTGCTTTTCGACGAGGTGCTTCCGACCCTCATCCGTATTCCTACTCTTCCATCCGCCTAGCGAAGCGTGGCATAGCGGCCCGTGTAATCCATTCGCCTAACGAAGCATCGCGCTCAAGGCCTGCACAGTTCGATTCCGCTTGCCTACTCGTCCATCCGCCCTTGCGACGCAGTGTGCTCAAGGCTTGCCTAGTCTCCATCCCGCCAAGCGAAGCATTGCATAGCGGCATTGCATAGGAGTAGTTATAGTTTTTTCTCTTTTATTTTCCACAACCAAATCAACTCCCGTCCGCATTCCATCTAACCAAAGGACTTCGATCTCAAGTCCTTCCTCGAACGTTAACTCCACCTTACTGTGTTCCTTGAGAGATTCGATACTTGGGGATTTACTTCCTCATATTATTACTTGACAACGACCGGTTCACTGCCGTTTCGTGCCGCAGTCTAGCTACCGCCTATAGCGGTGTGCTGAGATTTGCGCATCAAGTTTTTGGCACCGTTGCCGGGGAACACAATCGTGTGAGTTTGCTGTAGAGGGAGACAAGAGATAGTAGTTCTTCCAGTGTGTTTAGCCGCCTAATTATTTTGTTTGCTTTTTAATTATATATTATTTGTTATTATTTCTCTCTCCTATTTTAAAGTTTTAAGCAAATTTTCCAAGTTTTGGTATAATTGATTGTGTAGCTTTTCTGCGCAAAGAACTTTGAATCGCTATGGATTCTGTGCCTAAGCTTAGCTGCTATGACGCTTTCTGCCATGCTATTGACGCCTTAAATATTATGAATGATGAGCTATGTAGGACTTTGCATTGTTTGCTTTGTCAAAATATGGATCATGTTTTGAAGGGCTGCCACAGGCTTTTACCTACTCCAATTCCTGACCGCTGCTCCTTCACTCATGACAACATTGTCCCTACTGCTCATTCTTTACCCATGGAGGCAATCGTTCCCTCTACCCCTGAGCTTATTTCTTGCATGGACTCTTCGCTCCCTGTATATGGCTTTACTCCTAGTGATGACGATGATTCATTTGATGGCCAACAAGGTGAGATTTGGGAGCTCCATGATGAACTAGAGTGGGATGAGGAAAGTATTCTTTCCATTGGGGAGGCATTAGCAGATCTTTTTGCGGAGGAACCTGATATTTTACTTTCTGATTCTGATGTTCCTCCAGTTTCTTTGCATGCTTTTTCTACACCTTTTTTTATGATCCCGTCGAAGATTATTTGCAGGGTGATGTTCTTGACCTCCAAGTTGCACCAAAGTGGGATGATGAGGATGACCTTTCTGATGAGGAGTTATGCACCTCTTCATTGGCGAAGGAGATCTGTCGCACCATTGATGCCTTTGAGTTTTTATATGCGCCTCGTTATGACTTATGACACTGACAGTGATCATGCTTGGGAACCTGCCAGGAGTGACGCCGGGGCCACTCCTCCTTTATGTGAACCTTTTAGTCCTTCATCCATTTTATTTCCTAATCCTCCTTCTAATAATGCTGATATTGATAAATTCATCCTTCCTACTCCCTCTCCTGCTTCTATTTATGATATTTCATATATCCCCCTGCAGGTGAATGAATATGTGGACCCATTTTTGGGCGATTCTTTGTGGCAGTCTTGGAAGGAAAAGCAAACGGCAATGATGAAATCCATCGCCTATTCCACCTCATCATCATTGCCTACGTTTTCCTTGAAAGACTGGGTGCAGGGCGGAAAGCACTACTTCATCCATGACCGCAGATTGGAGGAGAGGAAGAGGATGAAGAAAGATGAAATATGGAGATGGAAAGCTCCTGATCTTCTGATGTGCTGCTTTTGGGTCTTCGGGCCCATCTCTTTTATTTTCAGTTACTATTTTAAATCAACTTATAGTTGATCATTTTGAGGCATGTAATATTTAGGATTTACTAGCTTTTGCTTTATGCTTAGACTTTTATTAAAACTGCATAATACAGGTATTAAGATCCAGCTTAAGGACGGTAAACAAAAGCGCTGCTGGGAGACAACCCAAGTCTCTTTTGTTTTTATTTCTCTAATACGCTAATAGTTTAGTTTTATATATATATTTTTTGCGTGGAGTCTTTTGCCTGCAGGTGTGCGGCAATTTCTTTGGTGGCAGACTCTTGGAGTGAAGTTCTTAGAATTTAATGCCAAATCTTCTGGTATGCTCATTTCTGAGCATGGGGTAACCTCTCCTCTCTTCATTCTCTTACACTCCTATTGATATGCCAACTTACCTTATTGCATAGATTAAGTCTGGGGGAGAGCAGTTTGTTACCCACTGTGCATGCACATGTTGCATTGCACACTAGAAGTAATTATATTTTATCTATGTAGTACATTTGATCATATCACTACACCCACTTGAGAGCGCACTCACTTGTGTGTGTGTTTCCGCTCATGCTTATTGTGGTTGGAATGTTAAATAAGACGTTAGCTTAGGAATTGCATATCGGAGTGCGATGTTGACTCTTGTAGTGCTCTAGTCGCATCCGCTTGCTCCAGTAGAAATTTGAGTAAAATTAGATTATTTCTATGCATTTAATTTACGATTCGTGTTTTTGCGTAGTTTTAGATTTATTATACTCAATTGGTGAATGTGAATGAAATTTGCGGTAGCACAGTGTTGTGTGTAAGCGAGTGCTAGTTGTGTGTTGCTCGAGTCAGAAGGAAGGTTTACCTTTCTCATGGGCTAAGAACTTGCCCCAAGCGACTCTTGAAGCATGGGCGAGAGTAACTCATTTTGTTAAACATGATGTAGGCCATTTTTCGGCTAGTTTGAGCTTTATTTTCCATGACCTATGCGTTTACCTCTGCAAGCCAAGTTTGTGCCTACCCCTCCTTTGTTTCAGCTCTTCTTTCGATCACCAAAGCCCGAAGCTTATCCTATTATCGCAACCAAAAAAATGAGTTAACTGAAATTACATTTCATATTTGGATGTGATGTATGGAATTTTTGTGATGTGAAGAAAAAGTGTATTGTGTGCTGAACACATTGTTGTAAACCAACCAGGGGATAAAAGAAAAAGAAAAAAAATGAAGTTAAAAGGAAAAAATCTGAAAAGAATTGGAATGAAAAGAAATCCCCTTGGGCGTAATAGAAAAAAATTCAGTTGGTATTTGTTTGGAGTAGGCTGGGTGCACACCCAGTTTTCAAGCTAAGTCTGGGGGTGTGTCATACTAACATCATTCTTGGTTTTGTTTTGGTACAACATTATCTTTTGACTCAATTGGGTTGCGTAGCCGTCTCGTTTATCATTGAATAGCATACCGTAACCTAAGCCCCATTATAACCTGAAAGTCCTATTGATTTAACTTGTGAGTTTGCTAGCACCGTGGAGAGAGTGTAACCGGGCAAGCCTATGGTTCTCGTCATTGATGGATTTCAGCGGAGTTATTCCCGAATTCTGGTCTTTAGCAACACCCTCCTGAGTGGCTTGGTTACTTTCACACCGGGCACGATCGCACAAATTCTTCATGATTCACCATCTGAGTACAAATAAATCTCTATTTACGCATTTATACTATTGTAAATTAGTTAGTATAGTTAGAATCTTCTTTTACAGAATTTTTATTTGCATGGGTATGATACTTCGAATCTTACTCTTTCTTTGCAATTCTCTACGCCAACTACCATTTTCATACTCCGCCGAATTTGTTTGCTCAGGACGCACAAACAGGTAAGTCTGGGGGTGTGATGAGTCCCAATTATATACACATTTATGGACTCATCTGGGCCGATTATCTAGTCTTTGCACTACACTTTATGCATGTTTTCGTTCATATTTGATATTCCATGCTAAGTGCACTTCTAGGACCGTTTTTGTGTATTTTCATGTTTATCATTCTTATGCCGTGTTTTGTGCCACTTTTAGTGGTTTTGATTAATGTTTATGCTGGAACAGGGGTCGTGCAGGTGTTCCCGATACAAATCTGTATAGGAACACTGCGTACGATCACTGGTTATACTGCGCACGACCACTGATCCTGCGCCGCTGATCGTGCACATTCATTTGCAGCCCAAAGTTTCTTTCTGAATTTGGTCGTGCATTTTTACGCACGGTCGTGCGTTCGATCATGCGTTTTATTATTTTCAGTAGTTTTGTTTTGCAGGTTTTTGGGCACAGCGCGCACGATCACCAACTTTCAGTGCGCATGACCACTGGTCGTGCGCCACTGATCGTGCGCCCTGTTTTCTATAAATATACAGCCCGCGAAATTAGGTCGGACGATCCAGTTTTCCTGCTTCCAGACGCCAGTTCCGCGCCCTTTTAGCTGCTCCATTGCCGCTCACCTCCAGGAGGTGCTCCGGGCTTACTCTTCACGCCAATCTTGAGCCGGAGCATCCTCCCGGCCTCCTCCATCATTCAGAAGCTTCCAAGCTCCATTTCAACGGATTTTGCACTATATCCTTGGAGTTCTCTGGCAAGATCGTGGCTGAAGGCTATTGACGACGAAGACGGGTCCATTGGGAGGTAGTGACAACCCTCTTCTACCCCGGACGAAAGTTGAAGACCGAGCCCGGACGAGGATTGACAACCCTTGATTCCGGCCGTGAATCTCCGATGAGTCTTCGTGCTTCGGTTGTAATCTTACCTCCTCCTTGTTATTTTTGTTGATTCTATTTGATGTGTGTGGTTGTATGTTTCTATATGAATGATGTCCATAAACCCTAAATATTATTAGTGTAATTTTCCATGGTTTTGTGGTTATGTTTGTGGTTTATGTGATTTGAGGAGCGCCCCATTCCATCCTCCATCCCGCCGTCACGTTCGTGTGCCGCAGTAGCAATCGCTAGTGGCATGCTTGTCGACGAGGTGCTTGCGACCCTCATCCATATGCCTACTCTTCCATCCGCCTAGTGAAGCGTGGCATAGCGGCCCGTGTAATCCATTCGCCTAACGAAGCAGCGTGCTCAAGGCCTGCACAGTTCGATTCCGCTTGCCTACTCGTCCATCCACCCTTGCGATGTAGTGCGCTCAAGGTCTGCCTAGTCTCCATCCCGCCAAGCGAAGGATTGCATAGCGACATTGCATAGGAGTAGTTATAGTTTTTTCTCTTTTATTTTCCACAACCAAATCAACTCCCCTCCGCATTCCATCCGACCAAAGGACTTCGATCTCAAGTCCTTCCTCGAACGTTAACTCCACATTACTGTGTTCCTTGAGAGATTCGATACTTGGGGATTTACTTCCTCATATTATTACTTGACAACGACCGGTTCACTACCGTTTCGTGCCGCAGTCTAGCTACCGCCTATAGCGGTGTGCTGAGATTTGCGCATCACACACCCACATAACAAACTCCACAAGGGCCCAAGGGTAAGGTGGTCTCATAGCCCGACACACCCATAATGGAAAATATCCAACAACTACGGTGGGAGATACCTCCGCCAGCACACTAGCAGTAAAACAAACAAACAATAAACAACCAACTCGGGTAAACTCCCGTAATATATCCAATTTAATTGTAATGCACTGTGGCGGTGGTTATAATCCACCAACACCGACAACCCCAAATAGACCACCTATAATTCGAGAATGGCACGACTGACTAGGCTAGATTTCAGGAAAAAGGGTCAACAAGGAGAAAACTGCCACTTGCAGCCCATGACCACTAAGAAAACCTTACATCCAACCCGATTGCTAAATTATTGAGGAAGAAGCAATACTCCTAACAGAGAATCACTCCCTAAACAAAGATCTCACTCTAGAGAAACAAGGGGAAATGCAACCAAATGCTCATACCTTTAATAGAACCCCCCGCCCCCAAGACAAACAAGAATAAAAATCAAGCTACCTGCATTAAGGAGAAAAGAAACAAGACAAGAAAAATGTTGCTGTTGAAAATGTTGAAGTGTGAAGTTGGCAGTCTAGGAGGTGACCGCGCAGTCTGGTCTAACCGCACGGTCTTGCGGTCTCCTTCTATGGTCTGGTCTAGCCACAGCTTATTCGGCCTGACCGCCGTTCTTTCTGTCCAAGGCTGCCAAGGTGAGGCTGCGCGGTCTAGTTTGTGTGACTGCGTGGCTTGCTGTTATTCAGGAAAGTCAGGCCGCGCGGTTTGGTTTGTGTAACCGCGTGGCGAGATGTTCTCTGTACTGTGCGGGTTAAGCTGTTAACCGCACAGGGTTGTTGTTCGGGTATCCGGCAGTCTGGTCTGGTGACTATCCGGGTTCTTGGTGGTGCGCGCCGACTAAGGTTCTCTTCGTCGCGCGGTCTCCTTTCTGTGTTCACGGTCTCTGGAGGAGGTCTCGTATATGCGAACACTGGTGGTGGGCATCATGACCGTGTGGGTTGTCATGGTCGCGCAGCTTCTTGGTGGAGTGGCGATCTCCGGTCAGGTTTGAAGTCGGCGAGCTCACAACGCAGAGGGATCTGCTGACCGTGCAGGTTGACCGGTCTTGGTCGCGCGGTCAGGGCGGTGACTCTATCTCATAGGGTGGTGACTGGATCAGGTCACACGCCTATAAATAGGAGCCACTGTAGTAGCAAATAATAATCGCACCAAGTGTAAGCTGAACTCGCGCCTAGAGCTTGCGGTCTCATTTTTTGTGACCGTGCGGTTTGGTGATTGAATTTCCTTTGTGCAGCTTCTGCGGATTGTATAGACAGCAGCGGTCACCTCTTCTTCTAAGGTGTCCAGGCGGTCTTGCAGCTAGCAGTGCGGGTTGCTGGAGTTTGGGAGAATCAGTGGAGTTTGGAGGTCGCGGAGTATTCGGTTGGTGTTGTTCAAGTCGCCGGCAGGCAGTTCAGGCAGTCTCATTTCCTAGTCGTGCGAACACCCAGGTCGTGCGATCAAGCGGTCTCAGTGTTCAGACCGCCAGTTATCTTTCTTTAGCTTGTATTTTTCCTTTTGGTTGTGTACTGGTGAAATCATGTCTCGCCATGTATACCTCGCTCTGTAATGAAGATTTCTGCTGTTATCAATAAAGTTTGCTTTACTTCATGCGCTTCTGGTTGTTGGCTGTAACTTTAAGTTGTACGATTCCTGCTCACTCCTAGATCTACGGAAAATTTCACATGGTATCAGAGCAAGGTTGGAGTGGATAGAGTAGTGAACATCTTAAAGTTGCCATCGCCTTTGTGAAGAAGGAACCAGTGGTAGAGCCATGGAAGCAGGTTTTGCAAGTGGTCTTGGAATTGAGATGCTCACGTCGACTAACTTCAAAAAGTGGAAGTCGTGCATGCTGGGTTATCTTCTGGGAGAGGACCTCTGGGAGGTTGTTGGAGGAGATAGTACGGAGGAAGTTGTCCAAGTTGGGAATAATGGTCATGAGGTGAGAAATTGGAGGAGGATTAATGCGAATGCAGAGTTCACTCTGAAAAGGGCAATATCACCTGACCTCTTCGATCACATCTTGGGGTGTGGATCAGCTGCGGAGATCTGGAGAGCCCTGGATGGGTTGTTTAACAAGAAGAATATAGCGAGACTACAGTTCCTAGAAAATGAGCTGGCTAGGTCGGCTCAGGGTGATCTGTCTATTTCTACGTTCTTCCTGAAGATGAAGAACCTGGTCACTGAGATTTCAGCACTGGATCCTGACGAGCCAATTTCTGAGGTGAAGCTGAAGAGGCACATCATCCGCGGCTTGCGGAATGAGTATGTTGCCTTTGTGACATCGGTGCAGGGTTGGGAAAATCAGTCATCTCTGCTGGAGCTGGAGAATCTGCTTGCATCGTAGGAGAGCCTGGCAAGGCAGATGGAGGGGGTGTCAGTGTCTGGGGGAGAAGGCGAGGTGCTCTTTACAGGGAAGAAGAATAAATGGGATAAGAAGAAGAAGACCACTGGAGGCAATGGGCCTTCAACATCTGGACAGCAGGAGAGGGGCTATGCTCCTAAGGCTGAAGGGAAGAAGAAGGGAGAAGGACCCAAATGTTTTAGATGCGGAAAGCTTGGTCACATCAGAAAGGATTGTCTGGTGAATCTTCAGCCAGGGCATGCTGCTGCAGTGAAGGAGGAAGCTTAGGCCAGGCAAAATGATGGAGGATAGGGAGGAGCCTTCTCGGCTTCTGTCGGAGTTGCGGCTCCTATCAACTATCAAGAGGTCTGGATCATGGACTCGGGGTGTGGTCATCACCTCACCGGGGACGAGTCGAAGCTTTCTTCAGCGCAGCCTTACTCAGGTAATGATGTCATTGTAACTGCTGATAATACTGTGCATAGTGTCAAGAAGGTGGGGGTTGTTTCCTTGGGCAGTGATAGGGGGCTACTAACTTTGAAGAGTGTCTATCATGTGCCCGGAATGAGGAAAAACCTCTTCTCCGTGACCAACGCTGTTGACGCTGGGTATCACGTTCTATTCAGTCCAACAGAAGTAAGGTTTCTTCGAAATGTTGAGGCGGTAAAGGCCGATGTCGTCCATGTCGGGAGAAGGGAAAAAGACTTGTTCATTTTATCGACAAGTTCTTATGTTGACAAGATGAGGACCAATGATAGTGCCGTCATATGGCTCGAGAGGTTGGGGCATGTAGGGATGGATAAGCTGAAGGCTATGGCGATAAAAGGTCTAGTCAAGGGCCTGCCTAGTCTATCTTCCTACGGTGACGGTCATGTTTGCGCGGGATGTCAGTTCGGCAAGTCTCATCGACTGCCGTTTGATAAATCGCAGATAAGGAGTAGTGTGCCGTTGGAGTGCATCCACGGTGACTTGATGGGACCGACTGCTACCCCAAGCCTCGGAGGTTGCATGTTCATGCTGGTGTTGATCGACGATTACACCAGATATGTCTGGGTTTATTTCCTCAAGGAGAAGGCGGAGGCGTTTGCCAAATTTGTGGAGTTCAAGGAGCTAGTGGAGGGTCGGCTAGGCCCGCGGGTTAAGAAGCTGAGAACTGATAACGGGGGAGAGTTCACCTCTGGTGAGTTCTCTAGTTTTTGCAGGATGGCGGGCATCCAGAGGGAGCTTACTTGTGTACATACTCCACAACAAAACGGAGTTGCAGAGCAGAAGATCCGTCATCTGACGGAGACCTGCAAGTGTTGGCTGCATGCCAAGAGTATCCCAATGTCCTTCTGGGCGGAGGGAATGTCTTGTGCCGCCTACGTCATCAACAGGATGCCTCTCAGTCCCATCAACATGTTGACCCCGCATGAGATGATGTTCAAGGAAAAGCCAAGCGTGGCACACCTTTGGGTGTTTGGTTCCACCTGCTAAGTGCACGTTCTAGATGCGCTCCTGACGAAGCTAGATGCAAAAGCAAGGAAGCTAGTCTTCGTGGAATATGATGATCGGGAGAAGGGCTGGAAGTGCATGGACCCGAAGATGCGAAGATTTGTTGTATCTCGCGATGTCGTGTTTGATGAGGTGATGTCGTACAAGGGAAGTTCTGGTGTTGTGTTACCAGAAAGCAGGGTGGAGGAGCCGGAGAGAGTTGTGGAAAATCTTCAGGTGGAGCTGCCTTTGTCACCAGGTGGTCCATCCATTTCTAGTTCTGAAACGGAGGCTTCTGGATCAGTAAGCAGGGGGAGCGATGCTCCTAGTACGTCTGGAAGGGGAGCTAGGGAAGAAGCAGCTGAGGATAATGCGAGTCAGGAGAAGCCGTTGAGGAGATCGAAGCGAATGATCATTGCCCCTGATCGCTATAAAGGAGGAATCATGGTGAGCTTTTTCTCGTGTTTCTTCGCTGGTCCCCTGGATGAGCGGGAACTAGTGAGCTTTGAGAAGGCCAAAGGCATGAAAAAGTGGGATTCGGCTATGGAAGAAGAGATGGCAGCTCTTGAGAAGAATGAGACTTGGTCTCTGGTGCCCAGGCCCAAGGGTATCACCCTTGTGACATGCAAGTGGGTCTATAAGCTCAAGAAGAAGGCAGACGGTAGTATCGAACGATACAAGGCTCGCCTTGTGGCTCGTGGATTCTCGCAGCAATACGGTGAAGATTATGAAGAGACATTTAGTCTGGTGCCGAAGATGACTTCAGTTCGGTTTGTTATTGCCTTGGCGGCGTTTTGGGGGTGGGAGATTTGGCAACTCGACGTAAAGAATGCTTTCTTGTATGGCAAGATTGACAAGGATATCTTCATGATCCAGCCGCCAGGTTTCGTATCTGATGATTTTCCAGACTATGTCTGTAAGCTGAAGAAGGCCCTGTATGGGTTGAAGCAAGCGCCGAGGGCGTGGTACGAGAAGATTGCAGAATATCTCTTATTCCGTGGATTCGGTGCTTCAGACTCTGACGCAAGCTTGTTTGTCAAGAAGAACGGGGACCTTCAAGTCATCGTGCTGCTTTACGTCGACGATATGATCATGACAGGGAATTCGAAGGAGGAGGTAGCAAAGCTTCGGGCTGAGCTATATATCAGATTTGAGATGAAGGACTTTGGTGAACTCCACCAGTTCCTTGGACTCGAAGTGCAGAGGAAGGAAAGTGGAGTACTGGTGTCCCAGGCTGGATATGCAGAGCGAATCGTGGAGTGATTCAGCATGAAGGAAGGGAAATGCATTTCTACACCTCTGGAGAAGGCCATGAAACTTCGGAAGGATGAGGGGAGGATTCTGGAAGATCCGATTGTGTTCAGAGCTCTGGTTGAGAGCTTTATTTATCTGACGATCACTAGGCCGGATATTGCGTATGCAGTTGGCAGGGTGAGCCGTTATATGGCGAAACCACGGATGCCTCATCTACTAGCGGCCAAGAAGATTTTGAAGTATGTCAAGGCGACTTCGGATATGGGTCTCCTATACAGGAAGGATGCGGGCTTTAAGGTGCATGGATACATGGATGCTGATTACGGGGGAGATTCTGTTGATCGAAAGTCGGCGTCTGGATTCGTCTTCATGGCGGGCCCTATGGCTATATCATGGTGCAACAAGAAGCAGGATTCCGTGTCTGTCTCTACCAAAGAAGCAGAATACAAGGCTTCGGCCATGACAGCTCAAGAATCCATCTGGCTTAGGAGGTTGGTGGGAGACGTCCATAAGGAGGTTCAGGGTCTGACTCTGCTCCGCGGCGACAATGAGAGTGTACTCAAATTGGTTACTATTCCAGTGTGTCATGCGAGGACCAAACATATCGAGATTGAGCATCATTTCATTTTTGAGAAGGTGCTGGAGGGGTATCTTTCGGTTGAGCATGTTCGGAGCATGGACAACGTTGCTGACATATTCACAAAGGCGCTGGCGAAGGGGCCATTCACTCAGCTGAGGAGTTTACTTGGGCTGTTTTCAACTTCCCACTTCAAGGGGGAGTGTTGAAAATGTTGAAGTGTGAAGTTGGCGGTCTGGGAGGTGACCGCGCGGTCTGGTCTAACCACGCAGTCTTGCGGTCTCCTTCTGCGGTCTGGTCAAGCCGCAGCTTATTCGGCCTGACCGCCGTTCTTTCTGTCCAGGCTGTCGAGGTGAGGCCGCGCGGTCTAGTTTGTGTGACAACGTGGCGAGCTGTTATGCAGGAAGGTGAGGTCGCGCGGTCTGGTTTGTGTGACCGCGTGGCGATCTGTTCTCTGTACTGTGCGGGTTAAGCTGTTAACCGCACAGGTTTGTTGTTCAGGTATCCGGCAGTCCGGTCTGTTGATTGTCCAGGTTCTTGGTGGTGCGCGCCGACTAAGGTTCTCTTAGTCGTGCGGTCTCCTTTCTGTGTTCGCGGTCTTTGGAGGAGGTCTCGTATATGTAAACATTGGTGGTGTGCGTCATGACCGTGCAGGTTGTCATGGTCGCGCGGCTTCTTGGTGGAGTGGGGATCTCCGGTCAGGTTTGAAGTCGGCGAGCTCACAACGCAGAGTGACCTGCTGACCGCGCGGGTTGACCGGTCTTGGTCGCGAGGTCAGGGAGGTGACTCTATCTCATAGGGTGGTTACTAGATCAGGTCGCATGCCTATAAATAGGAGTCACTGTAGCAGCAAATAATAATCGCACCAAGTGTAAGCTGAACTCGCTCCTAGAGCTTGCGGTCTTGTTTTTTATGACCGGGCGGTTTGCTGATTGAATATCCTTTGTGCAGCTTCTGCGGATTGTGCGGACAGCAGCGGTCACCTCTTCTTCTAAGGTGTCCGGGCGGTCTTGCGGCTTGCAGTGCAGGTTGCTGGAGTTCGGGAGAATCAGTGGAGTTCGGAGGTCGTGGAGTATTCGGTTGGTGTTGTTCAAGTCGCCGGCAGGATGTTCGGGCGGTTTATTTTCCTAGTCGCGCGAACACCCAGGTCACGCGGTCTCAGTGTTCAGACTGCCAGTTATCTTTCTTCAGCTTGTATTTTTCCTTTTGGTTTTGTTTACTGGCGAAATCATGTCTTGCCATGTATACCTCGATCTGTAATGAAGATTTCTGCTGTTATCAATAAAGTTTGCTTTGCTTCACGTGCTTCTGATTGTTGGCTGTAACTTTAAGTTGTAAGTTTCCTGCTCACTCCTAGATATACGAAAAATTTCACAGCTGCAACAAAGGAAAAAAGGGGAAATCGATGGGCGGTCCCGTCGAATGACGGGACGTTCCGTCGATCGTCATGCGGTTCCGTCGATCGATGGGAAGCCACGTCTATTTCTAGTTAAAGACCTGGGAAAATAACTTACCCCAGCTGATGCCAATGATCGACGGGACGGTGTCGTCGATCGACGGGAGGTCCCATCGATTTTGACTTCAGCACAAAAATCTCCTATAATTTTCCTAATCTAACCTAACCTACTTCTAACAGAGCCCATAACTGGACTACCAGAACAACCTCAAATAATAACAATTAAGGTAAAGTGAACCATTCAGCACTAAACATCCCCAAATAAAAATTTTATAAGAAAGGGAAGGAATCAGAGAAACAAGCCAAGGGGAAAGGGAAAAACAAACCACCACTTGCTTCGGTTTACCCGGATCCGACCTCCGAAATGCTTCACGTCGTAGATCAGCCCAAAAGAAGGCACGACTAGGCGAAATCAATAGAAAAGTCGACCAAACGGGGGTTAGGGCCAAAAACCCTAGCGCGAAAAAGTCCAAGAAATGATAAATACTTACCACGAACGCGTAACTGTTGTTGAGAGCTTTCCGAATCTATGCTCGGTTGAAAATTTTGAGCACGGGAGCTCCAACGGCGGCGATCGAAAGAACCACAAAATGACGCCTCTCTCTCTCTCTCACGCTCGACTGGTTCGGTCAGATGAAGAAGAAGAGGGGAGGGGATATTTATATATAATAATATTAATAATAGTAAATATAATAATAGTATTTTATTGCCAAAAACTAAACAAACGCCATAACCGATGAAAATCTCACCAAAGGCGAATGCCAGCGCTACGAATCCAACGGTGAAGTCAAAACCAAAATGCGAAGGGCCATTCTCGAGATATAAGCTTGTAAAATTTACGGCGAACATAAATTGTACAAAATTTAGAAAATGCGCCGAGCCTCTAAAATGGCTCAGATCGCAACGAAATTTGACGAGCAAGTCTAAAATTATACAACTTAATTTTCCAATGTAAAATTTTCCACTTTCGATACAAATCCCAAAAACTTGTCGGCTAGACCTAACAGACGTGAAATTGCACTAACGGTGATGCGCTGCCAACTTGACATTAAAAGTAACGCCCTGACGTCATAAACACATCATCAATGAATTAAATAATTACCAAAAAATCAGGGGCGTTACAGTCACCCCTCCTAAAAAGAAGATTCATCCCAAAACTTAACACACAACTCAAAACTAAAACAACATGAATAGTCAAAGGCTAACAAACGAAAGACTTACCAGAAAACTAGGAGAAAAGATGCGGTTGAGATTCCCTCGTCGCTTACTCCAACTCCCACGTCGCGTTCTCGATGTCTTGATTTCACCAAAGAACTTTGGCCATGGGGATTATCTTTCTCCGCAATACTCGATACTGAGTCTCCAGAATACGAATAAGTTCTTCAACATATGAAAGATTAGGCTGCAACTGGGGCACCGAGTCAAGGACGTGACGATCATAAAGAACACACTTTTGCAACTGGCTCACATGAAACACATCATGGACGTCAGGGAAGGTAGCAGGTAAATCCAGCCTATACGCTGACAATCCAATGCGTTCACCAATCCGGAAGGGTCCCACATACCGGGGATCCAATTTATGATTCCTCCTAAATCTTTTAACACCAGGCATCGGAGAAACTTTCAGAAAAACCATGCCCCCAACTGCGAATTCCAGCTCAACCCTTCGCTGATTTGCGTACTTCTCATAACGCTCCTGAGCTACACAGAGCTTTTCCAGAATATGAGTTACAACAATACTCATCTCTTCAAGTGCTTCGGACCTTGCAATGGCCTCTCACCAACCTCGGCACAAAATAAGGCAGTCCTACAACGCCTCCCATACAAAGCCTCGAACGGGGCCATCTGCAAACTTCCTTGAAAGCTATTATTGTACCCAAACTCCATAAGTCTGAGACGCTCGTCCCAAGCTCCACCATGCTCCAATATGTAACATCTGATCATATCTTCCATGATCTAATTAACTCGCTCCATTTGACCATTTGTCTGCGGATGGTACGTGGTCGAAAACCTGAGGTCGGTGCCCAAAGCTCCCTGCAAGCTCTGCCAGAATCGTGACATAAACCTGGAGTCTCGATCTGACAAAATACTCACTAGCATTCCGTGCAAACGAATGACCTCATCCAAATACAACTCTGCTATCTTCTTCATAGAATATCCATCGATATACTCTCCCACTTCTAACTCGGAATGTCCAAAGGCGTCAATTTGCCACCAGGCCTTTTGTGATCTGCTTTGACATGCTTGTAAGTGAAGCACTCAGACATAAATTTAGCTATGTCATTCTTCATTCCATATCACCGCAGGATCTATTTCAAATCTCTATACATTTTTGTAGAACCCGGGTGGTAGGCCACACTAGAACCATGTGCTTCATCGCAAAACCTTGTCCAAATATTTCCCACCGTGGGGATACAAAATCTACCCTGGTACCTCAGGGTACCGTCTTCGTCGAAAGAGAAATCAGGCAATTCTCCATTCCTGTCCTTCCTCGGAGATGCTGAAGATCTGGGTATTCTTTCTGATGTAACCTTGTGAGGGCGATCCATGAAGGCTCTTATGCCTCCAAGCAATAGGGCCCAACACTACTGCCTACAGAAATGTCCATCAAAAGGAACTCCTCAACCAAAGACTGCACGGTAAGGTTGAAGACCTGCGCGGTCTTTCTGCTCAACGCATCAACTACCACATTAGACTTTCCCATATGATAGTGGATTTTTATGTTATAATCCGCAACGTATTCCAACCACCTACGCAGACGCAAATTTATCTCCTTCTATGTGAAGACGTACTTCAAGCTCTTATGGTCTGTATAAATCTTGCACAATGCACGATATAGTAAACGTCTCCAAAGATCCAGGGAGTAGATCACAGCAGTAACTTCTAGATCATGCGTAGGATAATTTTTCTCGCGAACCTTCAGCTGTCTCGACCCGTACGCAATCACTTTCCTCTCTGCATCAAGACACATCCGAGTCCGACGTGCGATGCATCTACATAAATAGCGTACTCCTCTCCTTCAGTGGGCAAATTTAAAACTGGTGGAGTGCACAATCTCCTCTTTAATTCTTGAAAGGCTCCTTCACACTCATTGCTCCACATGAATGTTTTATTCTTATGCATGAGCTTAGTCATCGGAGCAGACAATACTGAAAATCCCCCCACGAACTTCCTATAATAACCTGCCAACCCCAGGAAGCTTCTGATCTCCTTGGGTCTAGTAGGTCTCTTCCAATTCATAACCGCATAAATATTCTCTGGATCCACAAAAATTTCATCCTTACTCACTACATGACCCAGGAAGGACACCTAAGGAAGCCAGAACTCACACTTGCTCAGCTTCGCATACAACTTATGCTCCCTCAAGGTAGTCAAAACCAATCGCAAGTGCTAAGCATGCTCCTCGGCGCTCCGAGAATACACGAGAACGTCATCTATAAACACGACTACAAAATGATCTAAAGAAAACTTTGAACACCCAGTTTATCATATCCATGACGGCAGAGGGTGCATTTGTCAGTCCAAAGGACATCACCAAAATCTCAAAATGCCCATGCCTGGATCGAAAAGCTGTCCGTGGAACATCTAACTCATGGATCCTTAACTGGTGGTAGCCTGAATGAAGATCAATTTTTGAAAACTCTGTGTTACCATGCAACTGATCAAACAAATCATCTATCCTCGACAACGGATACCTGTTCTTGATGGTTACCTTGCTCAATCTTGATAATCAATGCACAACCTCATAGAGCAATCCTTTTTCTTTACTAACAAGACAAGAGCACCCCAAGGCGAAGAGCTTGGCCTAATAAACCCACACTGCAACAACTCATCGAGTTGAGTATGCAACTCCTACAGCTCACGCGGGGCCATACGGTACGATGCCTTAACAATCGGGCGAGTAACAGGCTCAAGATCGTTAACAAACTCCATATCTCTCTCAGGTGGAAGACCAGGAAGACTAACTGAAAAAACATCCGAAAAATCCCACACCACAGCAATATCCTCGACACGAGGCGAACCACTAGCAGTTTCTATAATAGAAATGAGGTAAGCAAAACAACCGGAATCTCAAAGTTTCCGAGAACATACCACGGAAATAATCGGGGAATCCTGGCATGGGAAGCCATACATACAAACTCATGGGATGGTCATTGTACATCTTGAAGTCCAAGCTCTTAACTTTGCACTGGATCACATCATCATAACGGGACAACCAGTCCATGCCCAAAATAACATCAAAGTCTTCTAGGTCCATCATGTTCAAATCATCGAATGCTAAAAAATCCCCTAAGAGGATAGGACATCTCTGGATACCCTGGTTCGACACCACCGTGTCACCGGAGGGAAACTTGACACAAAAAGAATCACCAACTTGATCGAGATTCAACCGATGACGCTCTACAAAAGTCCTAGCCACGAATGAGTGTGTAGCACCGGAATTGAAAAGAACGCGCAGCATACGGTTCTTTATCATAAACTCTCCTATAAAAGTGGATACACAACTAAACGAGCGAAAGCAAACTAGGGTAATTGTTGAAAGCTAAGAGTTAGATTAGAATCTAACATGATATCACATGAGTGGAGGCCTGAGCTTCCTCCCTCAACATCACGTTTAGCTTTCCCCTTCCATTATCCCGATTTTGCAACGGTGGCGGCAAGGCTCGAAGCGAAGCAGGATGCAACGGGAGATGGTTCTTTGGACACACAGACTTCATGCGTCCTTTCTGCCTACACTGATAGCAGACTCTGTATTTCAACTAGCACCTACTCGGATCATGACCCTTCTTCTCACAGATAGTGCACACCAGTTCTCCCTTGGGTGTGCTCTGAATGGCGAGCACCCGCTGCTACTTCTGAGCCACGATCCTCTTGAAACACTTTTCATAGGGGTGGCCAGGGTGCCCACAGAAACTGCATGCTTCTCCACCACTCTTCTTTGAAGCGGGGCCAGATTCCCTGGAACTTCCTTCATAAACACCTTTCCTCTTTTCTTTCCTCAACGCAACCCCTCAATTCTTGGCGTTATCAATCGCCTCAACTTTCAGTGCAGCTTCCACTGCCTCAGCATAGCTCTCTAATCCATAAGCACAAGAAAATTGTTGAATATCACTGTGAAGTCCTCCTAGGAATTGCTTCACTCTTCCTGCTTTAGAGATGACTAGATCTGGAGAAAAGCGGCTCAACTTGCTAAATTCGACTTCATACTCACTAACAACAAGTTGCCTCTACTTCAGATGCATAAAGTTGTTCAACATGCGGTCTTGGTCGACCGACGACAGAAATTTCTTCAGCAACATCTTCTTGAAGGATTCCCATGAACATCCACCTATCAGGTTCCCCTTCTCTCTTATCCACCAGCTCATCGCAAGACCCTTCAGCTGGTACGCGGCGGCCATCGCCTTTTGGTTGGCCTAAATCACAGAATAGGAAAACATTTCCTAAATAGCGATAATCCTATCATCTAACGCCATGAAATTGGCTCTCCCATCATAGGTGGGAGGTCCTAGTCACTGAAAGTGCGAGATGGAATTCATCTCTAGCGACAGCAACACTGGGGGCACCAGAGGGGCAAAGGGAACAGGTACAACCTGACACACAATAGGTCTTGCATCATGGCCTGTTGCCCTGCAGTGGTAGTCAACAATGATTGAATTTGAGATTGCATCTCAATCAACTGCCTCGACAGAGCTTTATTGCTCTGTCGCAGCCCTTCAATCAAAGCATCACTCTGCGCACCTGAAGACTCGCCCTCAGACTGTGGAGTCGACCTCGTTGCAGGACGCTTTGGCGGCATTTCTAAACGAAACACAAACAAACAACTCATTAGCATTCGAGCTTAACACTAGGACTACGCAACTTAGTTTAGACCATACACGAATAGACACTAGCTTTTGTTGCTAACTTGCTCTGGGATTTATAAATGATGTTATACATAAAATTTGGGATGATACTCTATCATCCCCTTAGACTCTTGAGCATATTCTATGAATGCATGAACATCTTATACCCTTGTTGTAAAATCATGTGTGTACGAGTGTCATCATGTAAATCTTTAGCTTGGCACGTGTGCTTATGCAATGCTATGTAATGTATGTTGTGCTATGCATTCTAATAAAGGCCTTAATGCATGTTATGAGCGGCGCACACATGAAATATTATGCATCCCATACTACATAATATCTCTTGCAATGAAAGTTAAAATCTAATGCGCATCCATGTGATGATTGTTATGTATCACATACTACATAACAACCACATGTTGCCTCCTATGAGGATCCATATACAATCACATATTATGAATCCCATACTACATAATATGCCCCATATACTTCTTATCATGCTTATGAGTGTTGTGTTCATGCTTCTTCCAAGGCGTACTGATGACCATCAGTGTGTGTATGCAATGAAACCAAACAACTAAACTATATCAGAATTAGTCGCTCGACCAACTTATCGAACAAACCTCGCTTTGAAACCCACTGCCACAACCAGCATTTTCTCCGTATTAAATAATGCGTCAGAGTAAGAGAAAATACGCGTCGTGATGCGACGCCGTACAGGGGACAACTGTAGGCGCTCAGGCAATTCCTAGTCTTATTGCTTATCATGAAAATCTATGAATTATAATTTTTAAAAATGATTTCAGTTAAGTTTATTAATCATGTCCCTCGGTTCAGTGGATCAACTAATCCACGAATAACGGTTTAAGTAGAAATACGCTGTGGAAAATACTTGGTTTTATTCACTTATTACCCTATATGAACATAACCATCCAATGATATAACATGATATGCAAACCTCTAGGTTTAGTATACGTATGAAAAGATTTTTTTATAACCTTTAAAATAGAGTGAGATTCATTTTGAAAAGAAGTTATGAAATACTGAAATAAACCCATTTTTATACTTAAAATACCTAACATGCAATCCTAGCATAAAACCTCCCAGAGAGCAAGTAAACTACTCCAAAAGAGCAAGAAAACAACTAGCGGCTAGCAAAGTGTCCAAAATCAACCAACTCTGTGGGTGTCAACAACCTGACACCAACTCACAGATCTCAATAGTATGTCTGAACAAAAACAAAACAAAACAACGAACATCTACCTCACAAAGGTGAGGAGAAACAGGCAAAGCTGCTACTACAACACTAAAACACCAGCTCTAGCTCCACAGACCGCTACTGCTCTGAACCTGAGGCATTCATAATAGAGAACGCCTCAGCAACAAGGTACAAGGGGCGGCAGGAAACAAAGCAAAGTAAACCACGGTCAATAGAGGTACCAACTGTTGAAACCAATTTCTCGGTCTCTGTGGAGTTCGGGGCCCTCACCGAAATGAGGGGTGGCTAGTCCTTACTGATCCCTCGAGGAGGGTGGACGGAAGATTAAGAATTTGACTAGGACCTTAGTCACAGCGAGGAGGTCCCTCCACTAACCCGGAAGATCGTTGAGCGCTTCCCCTCCCAAGCCAAAGCTGAGACTTGGGCACCTTGGAGAGCTCTGGAAATGCTAACCAAAGAAAGCCTAAGGAGAGGGAAGCTGAAGTGAGATCCTTCCCAAAGGTGCCCTTGAGGTCCTATTTATAGATTTTCTTATCTGGCCTGCAAATAACAGGATTCCGCCTCTTGATTTTACTATCCGCACTCCGAATGGGTCTGCTAACAGCCAAACTCCGCTGTTTGGAGAGGCTAAAGGCAGACCACCAAGGGTGACAGGGTAATTTGGCCAGTTCCAGCGACTCACGAGTGTTTGGCAAGTTCTTGACTCTCTCGCCTCCTTGCGAGCATTTGGCGAGCCTCTGGCTCGCTCGCCCTCTTGCGAGCACTCGGCGAGCCTCTGGCTCGCTCGCCCTCTTGCGAGCACTCGGCTGGCCTCTGGCTCGCTCCGTTGTTTTTTGGTTGGCCCATCTTCTAGGCGAATATCAGGGTTGTACACAATCCCCGCTCTTCGCGAGGCTCTTTAGGCTCGCGAAGAACCATCCAACCCTTGATATTCGCCGGCCCCTTGGTGACGTGGCGAGAATCTTTTGGTGGGTCCCATGTCCACCACTATAAATACCACTCTCCTTGGCCGACATTTGAACTTTTCATTTTTTTCTGGCCTTTCTTACTTGGTCCCTCGCTCCCTGACGCAATGTCGAAGAAGGAAGAGATGCTGGCCCGCCTAAAGGCTTCGCAGGCGGCCCAGAAGGGGAAGACCGCTGTCATCGCCTCCTGGAATTCTCCGCGACATTCTCCGCCTCCCCCTTCCCTAAGGACGGCAAAGGCCGTTCGGCGCCCGACTGGCGGGGGCGGGCCTTCCTCTTCGCAGCATTCTCCGGATGACAAGCGCGCCTCTCAGGTATTATCGCCCAGCTGCTTATTTGGTGTTCTCCCTTTTCATCTTTATTTATCATATTCGCAGAACGATCCTCTGGACGAGAGCGAATCGGGAAGGCCAAACACGGAGATCCATCTCTCTTCTACGGGCGGGGGTGACGTTCTTCTCGCGGATACGAGGGTCGTTGATAGACAGGACTCGCCTTCGCCACATGGTGAGCGAACTACCCCGTTTTCTCTTACATTCCTTGACTCGCTAAGTCGTGTTTACCTGTCATGCAGTGTCTTTCCTCGCGGTGCCAGAGGATCAAATTCCTCCTCCAGCGAGCTCGCATGGATTGCCGAATCAAAAGATCTCCACTCCCGGATTCGGCGTCCTGGGTCAGGGGAGCCCAGGAGGGACGTTGATTGCCGAGCCTGGACTCGGCTCCAGACCCGCGCTCGCCACTGGTCTGGGTAAGGCCCTCACCCCTGCCTTTATTGAGGCATTCCGGGGTCAGCCGGGCACCTCCCGCCAGCGGCCTAGTATTCCAATTCCCCCACTAGGTTAGATTGTTGTCATTGAGTGTTGATCTTCTCTTTGCCGCTGACTCTTACTTCGCAGGTAACCCGATGACCCCTCTCTCCGAGTCAGAGTTCAGAGCGCTGGAGATGTCCCCACCTCCTTCGCCGAGCCAGGTCGCTGACTTTTTGGGGGATCCCAGCGATCCGGAGCGAATGAAGAGGCGGGTCACGGAGATATTTCAGAAGCATACCACCCTACTAAGGGATCTACAAGAGCAGAATCGGTTAGACCGGCTCGCCAATGAAGAGAGGTTCGCCGCGATGGAGGACGCAAACGCGTGTGTTCTCGCTGAGATACGTCCGACCGATCAGGGCGACGCGACCTCCCCCGGGGTGTATATTGCTCGCATCGATGACTACATGCGGCTGACGGGCCAGACGAACAGGTCACTCCGCGAGTATCATTACCCACGAGTCCCCCCTCGCTCTGGTGTCCGGGGTCGCGGTCGCTGGAAGTGGTTGCGTTATTGAGGCTCTTCGTTGCTTTTCTATTGTCTTTCTTTCCCCCTTCACTTCAATAGGAGGGGCCGCGAACAATATTTATGAGTTTGTAATAACAATATTTCGACTCGCTTGCGAGTCTTTTATTTTTCTGTTTCTCATGTTGTTCTTTTATCTTGCTTGGCTTGTTGTTGCGAATTACACATTTTTACTCGCCTGCGCGTACCTCCCTTGCTTCATGCTTGCGATTCATCCTTTGGTCTTAGCTCGCTACTGGAGAAGCTTTTTGCAGGCGGTCGACCCGCAGGGAGCGAATTGGGCCCCTGGAGGCGGGAGAGCATCGCGCGAATCCGCTATCCGCAGATATCGACGTTTCGGCTTCTTCTCGCCTTCCTTATTCCTATAAATAGCCGACCGTTTTTCCTTTCAACCACCGCATTTACTGTTTCCTCCTCGCGCTCTTTCTCTTTCTGTTTCTCTCGCAGATCTTGCTCATCCTTGCGACCTTTGCGATTCGGCGGATTACGCATCATGGTTAGCGAGGCGGAAACAGAGGGGCGAGCCAAGTGTGCCAAGGCCTTCCTCGACGGCATTTTCTACTGCTCCAATCTCACGAAGGAGGAATATCGGGCCGCCGTGGACCAGTTCATCCACTCCGGTTTCACGGCTCGCTGCCCCACCGATAGGGATTCCCTCAGTGACCCGCACCTGGACGAGCTCGCGATTCCTGTTGCCCATTTCGAAAATGGGTTTCAACTCCCTCTCTGGCCGGAAGTGCGCCAGGTATCGTCTATTTCTCACCCTTGGCTTCCCTGAATTGCCTTGTGAACAGCGCTTAATGTCTGTCGGCTTTTCCAGGTGCTAAAGTACTTCGGCGTCCTGCCATGCCAGCTGACGCCGAACGCGACCGCCGTGGTGGTCGCGTTCGCCAGTTACCTCAGGGCGGAGAGGATCGAGTTCAGCCTGCTCGCCTTCCGCAAGATCTTCTCATTCCGCGCGAACAGGGACGGAACGGCTCACTTTGCGAGCCAACATGTTACCGTCTGTGAGACGGTGAACAAAACTCATTACTGGACGCAAAAGTTCATCCTGGTGAAGGGTCCCTTCGGTAACATCTCATACACCCCTATCCAGCGAGACGAGGCTGCCTACCGCCCTCAGATCTCGCTAGGTGGTTGTGACGCGGCACTGTATCAGTTCCTCAAAGGAAAGAACTTCGAGGTCGCCTTCCTCCGAGAGCGAGTGGACCTCTTGCCACCCGTCCTTCCGGGAGAAGGTTTTTCTTGAACTCGCCCACTTTCTTGATCCTCTTTCTTTTGATTGTCTAACGCTCGTTATCTTTGTAGGAGAACGCGATCTCCCCCTGAATCCGCCTCATGTGCCTCCCTCCACTCTTTCTCCCGGCTCGCTCGCGCGCGTGGCCGCCGAGGCCTGCCGCGACGTTCCGAGCTCCTCATCGAAAAAGAAGCGTCTTCCCCCCCAATGCCGGCCTACTTCGCAGGGGGCGGGGAAGAAAACCAGAAAGACTCCCTCCGCTGCTAAGGCGAAGGAGGTTGTGGACCTGTCTGAGCCCGACCTCCCCTCTCCGTCTGCGGATAGCTCGCCAAAGAGGGGGGCGAGCCAGGGGAGGCTGTCATTCGGCCCAAGCCGTCGAGCCATACCAACTTCGGGCTCGGCATGAAGCTGGTAGATGCGGTAGGCGAACTGATACTCACGTGGGACCCTGATCAGAACAAGATCGCCTGCTCCTCTCTGCTCCCTTCCTGGGTAGAGGCCGGCAAGGCCGGGGGTGAGGCGTTCGCCCTCGCCTTTGGTCTCTATGGTCGCGAGGACGCCTCCCTCTTTCGGTCCTTCATGCCGAGAGGGATCGTGTACGAGGCGATGCGAGCCCAGTTCCGGGCGACGGAGCTAACACACATGGTGGGTCGTCGGTACCTCACGGCGGACAGGGAGATCAAGGAGCTCAAAGTCGAGCTTCAGAGGTCCGCGGATGAAGTCACGAAACTCAAGGGGAAAGAGGCCTTGTCAGAGGGCCTCCTCACCAGCCTTCAAGGCGGGTTGGTAAGTATTGCTCGGCGGACGTCTCTCCCAGTTTGGCTTCGTTCTACTTTCGCTAACCCACCTCTTGCAGGACGCCGAGTCCGTCAGTCAGATCCACGCGATCGCTGACTTGGAGTTGGAGAACACTTGTCTCAAGGCCCAGATCCACGACCTGGCCTCGGCGGTGCTACCTCCTCCTCCTTCGTGAACTGAGACTCGCGGTCAATCGCGGGAAGAGAAGGAAGCCGACCGCAAGAGGTCGATGGAGATCGTGGAGCTTGTCATCGACATTCTCAAGGGGGCGGGCATGATCATCCCCGATGCCATGGAGTTCACCGCGGAGCAAGTCGTTCCCGATTTGTTCGCGCCCATCTCCGAGGCGGAGGGTCGAGGGAGCGATTGAAGGGTTCTTCGGCGGACAGCCCTGATGCTTTTAATTTTTTCCACATGTAAATCTTTTGTTTTGACCAACGAGTTCGCCGTTCATTGTGAACATCTTTTGAGCAATGAAGAAGAAATATTTCGTCTATCTTTTGAATGTCATTTCTTTTTTATTCCTTACGCGCACTCGCATTTTGTTCATGCTCGCATGATTTTATTTTTCTATGCTTATGCTTCTATGTGCTCGCGTCTCAACATCTTAACAACTACTTCATCTCTGAACTTTCCCTTGCTTAGGGATTTCGCTCGATAGGCCCGCCTAATTTCGTCGTCGAGGTGAAGCCAGGCCCGCTTCGCACCTCTGGCTCGCTCCGTAGGGAAAATTATGAGTGGGTCCATTGTTACCCCGCTCCGCTCGCACTCGCTTTTATTTTGTCGGCGGCCTTTTCTCGTTGTATTATACCTGGGTCGCTCTCGCCTACCCCACTCACACTCGCCACTGGCGGGTTTCCTCGGGTATCCGTGGTTCGTCGCGAGGACGGACTCCTCCTGGGTCATATTCTTTATTCGCTTCGCTACCTTTTGCGAGTGACCTTGCAAGCCATCGACTTTATTACTCTGTCGTGAATGATCCTCGTGCGCGAGTAGTCCTCTGTTCTCGCCCTGCCCGGGTCTTGGGGTCGCTTGCGAGCCAGAATCCCCTGGCCTGAGTATCTTATTTTACCTGCTCAACCTACACACGACTTTGCCGGCTTTTCCAGAGATCAACCTGAACCCCCCCGTCTAGTGAGAGCCCGAGAGTGGAATCGATCTGGGGCATTCCAGCACCAACCCTTGTTACTTTGCCAGCCTCTCCAGAGATCAACCTGAACCCCCCGTCTAGTGAGAGCCCGGGAGCGGAATCGATCTGGGGCATTCCAGCACCAACCCTTGTTACTCTGCCAGCCTCTCCAGAGATCAACCTGAACCCCCCGTCTAGTGAGAGCCCGGGAGCGGAATCGATCTGGGGCATTCCAGCACCAACCCTTGTTACTCTGCCAGCCTCTCCAGAGATCAACCTGAACCCCCCATCTAGTAAGAGCCCGGGAGCGGAATCGATCTGGGGCATTACAACACCAATCCTTGTTACTCTGCCAGCCTCTCCAGAGATCAACCTGAACCCCCCATCTAGTGAGAGCCCGGGAGCGGAATCGATCTGGGGCATTCCAGCACCAACCCTTGTTACTCTGCCAGCCTCTCCAGAGATCAACCTAAACCCCCCGTCTAGTGAGAGTCCGGGAGCGTAATCGATCTGGGGCATTCCAGCACCAATCCTTGTTACTCTGCCAGCCTCTCCAGAGATCAACCTGAACCCCCCGTCTAGTGAGAGCCCGGGAGCGGAATCGATCTGGGGCATTCCAGCACCAACCCTTGTTACTCTGCCAGCCTCTCCAGAGATCAACCTAAACCCCCCGTCTAGTGAGAGCCCGGGAGCGGAATCGATCTGGGGCATTCCAGCACCAACCCTTGTTACTCTGCCAGCCTCTCCAGAGATCAACCTGAACCCCCCGTCTAGTGAGAGCCCGGGAGCGGAATCGATCTGGGGCATTCCAGCACCAACCCTTGTTACTCTGCCAGCCTCTCCAGAGATCAACCTGAACCCCCCGTCTAGTGAGAGCCCGGGAGCGGAATCGATCTGGGGCATTCCAGCACCAATCCTTGTTACTCTGCCAGCCTCTCCAGAGATCAACCTGAACCCCCCGTCTAGTGAGAGCCCGGGAGCGGAATCGATCTGGGGCATACCAGCACCAACCCTTGTTACTCTACCAGCCTCTCCAGAGATCAACCTGAACCACCCGTCTAGTGAGAGCCCGGGAGCGGAATCGATCTGGGGCATTCCATCACCAACCCTTGTTACTCTGCCAGCCTCTCCAGAGATCAACCTGAACCCCCCGTCTAGTGAGAGCCCGGGAGCGGAATCGATCTGGGGCATTCCAGCACCATCATATCCAGACTTAGTCATGTCGGCACAGCAGTAGTTATAAGCATTATAAAAAAAAGGAGTAAGACATTCATTAAACAACATAGTAAAGCACTTAAGGGTAAAACCTTTTCAAATCATCCCCACTTCGGGCTCGGTCGAGGGGTTCTCCTTCCACATCCTAGACATGATACCCTCCCAACTTGAGCACCCTGCTTACAATATATGGACCTTCCCAGTTGGGGTTAAGCTTTCCCACTGTGGCCCCTCTGCCGGCCGCGTCGACTTTCTTCAGGACTAGATCTCCTTTCTGAAAGTGTTTTATCCGGATATGTCTGTCAAAATATCGAGCCATCCGCCGCTTGACCTCTTCCTGCCTGATGGTAGCCAATTCTCGGAGTTCTTCCACCAGGTCCAAGGACAGCCTCTGCTCTGCATTGTTACCTTCCAGCCACTCTTCATCCCCCTCGATCGCGGCGATCACCCGGGGGGTCTTCACCTCAAACTCTATGGGGAGAACGGCCTCAGACCCGTGAGAGAGCTTGAATGGAGTCTCCCCGGTGGCGGTATTCGGAGTAGTCCTCATGGCCCAGAGGACGGAGGGTAGCTGTTCCACCCAAATTCCTCGAAGGTTTTCCACTTTCTTTTTTAGCAGGTTGACGATTATCTTGTTCGCCGCCTCCACCTGCCCATTGCTCCTCGGGTGGTGGACCGAAGCGAACCTGAGGTCAATGCCGAGCTGAGTGCAGAAGCCGACAAACTCCTCACTCCCAAACTGCGGCCCATTGTCCGTCACTATAGCTAGAGGGAGTCCATGCCTGTAAATTATTTCTCCCCACACAAAATTCCTTACAACCTGAGAGGTTACCTTAGCAAGTGCTTTCACCTCTACCCACTTGGAGAAGTAGTCGATCATGACCAGCAGGAACTTCCTCTGGCCGCTGGCTTGGGTAAAGGGTCCGACCAGGTCCAGCCCCCATATGGCGAAGGGCCAGGGGGCCGTGATGGTCCGGAGCCTTTGAGTTGGGAGGAGTTGGAGCGGAGCATAGAGCTGGCACTTCAGACACTTTCTTGCGAACTCTGCCGCATCCTCGCTGAGAGTGGGCCAGAAGTAGCCTTGCCTCAACACCCTCCCTTCCATGGTCTGACTCCCGGAGTGACTGCCGCACTCCCCAGAGTGGATTTCTTCCAGCACTCTCGGGACCTCCTCCTCGGAGACACAACGAGCCAGGAGTCCCGAGAGGGTCTTTCTATATAGCCCCTCTGCATGCAAAGAGTAATAGGCGGACTTATACCTGAAGCGTCTCTTGTCCACATCCTCTCCAGGGAACTGCCCGGAGGATAGGAAGGTGATGAACGGATCCATCCACGAGGCTTGTTGATCCACCTCCATCAATTCTCCTTCCTCGATGGAGGGCCGGAAGAGTTCCGAAGTCGTCCCCCCCCCCCCCCCCCCCCCCCCCCCCCGCTCGGGGACCGAACTTGGCTAGGAGGTCCGCCTGGGTGCTCTCCTCCCTCGGCACGTGCTTGATGGAGAAGGTGCGGAACTGCCGGATGACCCCCTTAACCTTTTCCAGGTATAGTAGGAGGGTTCAGTCCTTTGCTTCAAACTCTCCTTTGATCTGGCATGCTACCACCATGGAGTCTGTGGAGACCTCCACGTCCTGCACACCCAGTTCTCGGGCCAGCCGAAGGCCCGCTATCACTGCTTCGTACTCAGCCTGATTGTTGGTGATTGGGAAATGGATGTTTAAGGCTTGCTCAATCCGAGTCCCCTGAGGACTCACCAGGACTATTCCCCCTCCATAGGAGTATTTTCCCGACGCTCCGTCCACCAACATCTTCCATGCTTCTGGGGGAGGTGGCTCGTGCTCCCCCACTTCGGCCGCATAGTCGGCCATGAAGTCTGCCACCGCTTGAGCCCTGATGGATGTTCTGGGTACGAACGTGATATTGAATTCGCTTAACTCCACGGACCACTTTGCGAACCTTCCTGAGTGCTCCACCCCTTCCATGATTTTGCGGAGCGGGTGGTCCGTCACTACTTTAATTGAATGGGCTTGAAAGTAAGGCCGGAGCCTCCGGGCTGACACCACCAATGCGAAGGCCAACTTTTCCAAAATCGGGTACCGGAGCTCTGCCTTCTTCAGCACTCGACTGACGTAGTAGATAGGGAACTGTTTCTTCCCTTCCTCCCGAATTAACACGGAGCTTACTGCTTCGGACCCTACCCCCAGGTACAGGGATAGGTCTTCTCCTGGCCTCGGTCCCTGGAGCAGAGGGGTTTGGGTGAGCTGTTCTTTCAGAGCCTAGAAGGCCTTCTCGCACTCCGGGGTCCATTCAAACTTCTTGTTTCCCCGCAGTACTTTGAAAAAAGGTGCACACTTTTCCCCTGCCTTGGAGAGGAATCTGCTGAGCCCAGCCAATTTCCCCGTAAGGCTCTGAACCTCCTTCGGATTTCTCGGCGACTCCAACTCCATCACCGCTTTAACTTTGTCCGGGTTGGGCTCCACTCCTGCGGGGGTGAGCAAATGGCCCAGGAACTTCCCCCGGCTCGCCCCGAAGACACACTTCAAGGGATTGAGCTTCATCTTGTACCGCCGCAGGGTCCAAAATGTCTCTTCGAGGTCTCGGAGGTGAGTCTCAAGGTCTCGGCTCTTAACCATGAGGTCGTCGACATAGACTTCTAAATTTCTTCCTTTCTGCTCACGGAAGACCCTATCCATCATCCTTTGGTACGTAGCCCCTGCATTCTTGAGCCCGAAGGGCATCATCTTATATCAATAACATCCATCCCCCGTGATGAAGGAAATGTCCTTGATGTCCGGGGGATGCATGCGGATTTGATGGTAACCTGAAAAAGCATCTAAGAAAGACATTACAGAAAAACCAACGGCTGAGTCAACCAGCGCGTTGATTCTGGGCAGGGGGTAGCAATCTTTCAGGCATGATTTATTAAGAAGCAAAAAGTTGATACACATTCGCCACTTACCTCCTCCCTTCTTTACCATAACGACGTTGGAGACCCAGCCTGGATACTGGATCTCCGATACAAACCCGGCCTGCAGGAGTTTGCCCACCTCCTCGCGGATGGGCCCTTCTAGCTTGTCCATGACGGCCCTCCTCTTCTGACGGATGGGGCGGGCGCCGGGGTCGAGCTTGAGGCGATGGAACGCCACATCCGCGTCGATCCCGGGCATTTCCGCGGCGCTCCAAGCGAAGACGTCCACGTTCTTTTGTACGCAAGCCAGAATCTCCGCTTGATCTCCTGGGCTGAGTTCTCCGCTGACCCGGACTTTTTCCACCACCCCCAGCCGGGTGGTGACCTCGAGCTCCACGACCTCGTCCACAGCCTCCAACCGGGACTGCTCTCCCCAAGCCCTCTCCTCTTCGGCACAAGTGGGAGCCTGGGTCTCCTCCTCGACTTCCTTCTCTACCACCATCAGCTCTTCCGCCCATCCCTCCAGGGCCTTCTCTTCTTCTTCCTTTCCTTCCGCCCGGGGTACCTCAGCTACCCCTTCCTGGGCATGGACTTCATCTCCCTCCATCTTCTCCTCGGCTACCTCCATACTTCCGGCTTCGGCCGCCTTCCCCATCATCCTATCCCACTCCTCAGCTTCTCCCATCCAGGAGATGGTGTTGACAGCCGTTACGTAGCACTGTATTGCCACCTTGGGATCCCCCCTTATCCGCACCTGAACCCCTCCGTCGTTGAACTTGAGGCACTGATGAAAGGTTGAAGGGACACAGCGGAACGCGCTGATGAGTGGCCGTCCGAAGATGGCGCTGTAACTGCTTGGGGCGTCCATAATGACAAAATGACAGTTTTGGGACTGCCCACCCAGGGTCACATGAAGCCCTACTCCGCCTTCTACTTCCTTCCTCTCCCCTGAGAATCCGAACAAAGGGCCATCTGAGGCCAACACCCTCCTAGGCTCTACCTCCATCTTGTCAAACGCCTTTTTGAAGACGACATTGACCGAACTTCTGTTGTCCACCAGGATCCGGGAGACGGTGAAGTTCTCGATCGCCGTCTGGATGACTAGCGTGTCGCAGAACGGGTCCTCGTAGCCTGGCATGTCTTTCTGAGTGAAAACGATTTTTTCGGCCGGGGGTGGGGCGGTGGATGTCGAAGCCACGCTTCGGCGGTAAATGGTATGGAGGCTAGCCTTGCGGGTCGCCTCCACCCCTACCCCCCCGTGGATCACCCCGATCCCTCCTCTACTTCCCAAATCGGCTCTATCTTCACTCCTTTCCTCCTCCCCCTCTCGAGGTTCAACCTCCACGATCCTTAATGGCTGCTGTTGTGGTGGCGCGGGCGCTCTGCCCCTCTTCACTTCTAGGAACTCCGGACAGGTGTCCGTTGAGTGGCCTTCCACATCATGGAAGATGCAATATGGCACTGCCACTTCCCTCGCCTCGGCCTCTGCCACCCTATTCCTCCTTCTCCTAGCGGCCGCCGTTTCCGCCTCCCCTCCCCTTCCCCTTCCTCTTCCTCCACCTCGTCCAATCGCCATGGCCTGCTGGGGAGGGGGAGGCATCTGCATCGGACCTTGCCTCCACCTTAACTGGGGGGGCCTCCATTGACCTCCGACATGGTTACCCCTTCCTGGGCCGTAACCTCTTCCCTGCCCTTGCACTCCTCCCCCTTGCGGCCTCCATTCTCCCTCCGGGGCCCGGGGCTCTTCCCTTCTCCTGACCTCCTGCTGCCTCACCTCCGGCTCACTGAGCTTTTGCTAGCCTCCTGGTGAGCTCCGGATTGGCTTCCTCACTTGCAACTTCCGACACCCTCTCCATCAGCTCTTCAAAGGAGACGGGGGCTTTCCTCTTCAACGACATCTTAAAGAAACTCTCTCTCAACCCGACCGTGAAGGCGAGTTGGAGAGCAAACCCAGGCATCTCCTGAGTGAGCTGCACTTCCTCCTGGAATCGATCGGCATACTGAGCCAGCGACTCCCTTGGTCCCTGCTTCACTGCGAAGAGGGAATCAGCGTCCTTCTTCCTCTTTTTTGAGGTCGAGAACCTCAGCAAGAAACTTCGGCGCAAATCTTCGAACGAGTAGATGGACCCTGCTGGGAGATAATGGAACCAGTCCCTGGCCTTCTCCTTAAGGGTGACGGCAAAGAGCCGACACTTAAAGGCGTCTGACATCGGCCTGATGGAGACCGAGTCTTCGAAACTCTGCAGGTGCTGGACAGGGTCATCTCTACCGTTGTAGTACACCCGGCCCCATTCTCCAAATCCCCCAGGGACGGGTGCAGAAAGCACCAGCTCGCAAAAGGGGCTTCCCCCTCCTGCCACTCTTCCCGGCTCCACTCGTCCCCCAAGCTCGCTCGCCAAACTTGAGCTCGTCGGGACTGTGCTCGCGAGGGCGGTGCTCGCCTGAACCACTCCAACAGTCGCCGCTTCCTCTTGGCGCGCACTCGCCAGTGACGCGCTCGCTGGAATGGAGCTCGCCAGCGCTGAGCTTGCCGGCACGGAGCTCGCCGGACTGGCGAACAGCACCCTACCTTCCTGGCTCTGGCCTAAGCCAACGACAACTTCTTTTCCAGCCCTTCCTCCTGGTGCCCTCTCGCCGACTGCTGTTGGGGGTGTGGTCGCCTGAGGTTCCGGGGTCGCAAACTCACTTCGCAGAGCTGTGACCGCGAACCCCAAGGTGTCGAGCACCTCCTTTCTGAAGTCCGCGAACATCCTTGGTGTTACCACCTGCGGTGGTTCGCTGAACCCCTCGCCTGATCCTCATCTCCCGCCATAACCCTTCTCTGGAACTTTCTCAAACCAGCCACGCTCCACGCTCACCGCACCAAAATGTTGAAACCGATTTCTCGGTCTCTGTGGAGTTCGGGGCCCTCACCGAAATGAGGGGTGGCTAGTCCTTACAGATCCCTCGAGGAGGGTGGACGAAAGATTAAGAATTTGACTAGGACCTTAGTCACAGCGAGGAGGTCCCTCCACTAACCCGGAAGATCGTTGAGCGCTTCCCCTCCCAAGCCAAAGCTGAGACTTGGGCACCTTGGAGAGCTCTGGAAATTCTAACCAAAGAAAGCCTAAGGAGAGGGAAACTGAAGTGAGATCCTTCCCAAAGGTGCCCTTGAGGTCCTATTTATAGATTTTCTTATCTAGCCTGCAAATAGCAGGATTCCACCTCTTGATTTTACTATCCGCACCCCGAATGGGTCTGCTAACAGCCAAACTCCGCTGTTTGGAGAGGCTAAAGGCAGACCACCAAGGGTGACAGGGTAATTTGGCCGGTTCCAGCGACTCACAAGTGTTTGGCGAGTTCTTGACTCGCTCGCCTCCTTGCGAGCATTTGGCGAGCCTCTGGCTCGCTCGCCCTCTTGCGAGCACTCGGCGAGCCTCTGGCTCGCTCGCCCTCTTGCGAGCACTCGGCTGGCCTCTAGCTCGCTCCGTTGTTTTTTGGTTGGCCCATCTTCTAGGCGAATATCGGGGTTGTACACCAACCCAAGACCAAATATACCAAAAGTAAAGTACGATATGCATGATTAATAACAGTGGAAACACTTACGTGAAAATTCACGTATACCTGACAACACCAAGAATGGTGGAAAGCCAAAAGCACATCTACACATCTATAATATGAAAGTATAAACAATACTATACTATTTCTTATAATTAAGAATTCAGCAAACACCAACACCGATAAGAATCCGGTGACTGTGGGGGGAATACCTCTGCTAGCACACCCACAGAACAAACTCCACAAGAGCCCAAGGGTAAGGTGGTCTCATAGCCCGACAGACCCATATTGGAAAATATCCAAAAATTGCGGTGGGAGATACCTCCGCCAACACACCAGCGATAAAACAAACAAACAAAAAACAACTAACTCGGGTAAACTCCAGTAATATATCCAATTTAAGTGCAGGGCACTGTGGCGGTGGTTATATTCCACCAACACCAACAACCCCAAATGCACTACCTATAACTCGAGAATGACACGACTGACTAGGCTAGATTTCGGGAAAAGGGGTCAACAAGGAGAAAAATGCTACTTGCAGCCCATAACCACTAAGAAAACCTTACATCCAGCCCGATTGCTAAAAATAGTTAGGAAGAAGCAATACTCCTCACTGAGAATCACTACCTGAACAAAGATCTCACTCTAGAGAAAAAGGGGAAAGGCAACCAAATGCTCATACCTTTAATAGAAATCCCCCAAGACAAACAAGAATAAAAATCAAGCTACCTGCATTAAGGAGAAAAGAAACAAGACAAGAAAAAGTCTACAACAAAGGAAAATAGGGAAAATCGACGGGCGGTCCCATCTATCGACGGGACATTCTGTCGATCGACGGGCAGTCCCGTCGATTGACGGGAAGCTCCGTCGACTTCCACTTATAGACCTAGGAAAACAACTTACCCCAGCTGATGCCAAAGATCGACAGGACGGTCTCGTCGATCGACGGGAGGTCCCGTCGATCGATGGGAAGTCCCATCGATTTTGACTTCAGCACAGAAATCTCCTATAATTTTCCTAACCTAACCTACTTCTAACATAGCCTATAACTAGACTACCAGAACAACCTCAACTAATAACAATTAAGGTAAAGTGAACCATTCGACACTAAACTTCCACAAATAAAAATTTTATAAGAAAGGGAATGAATCGGAGAAACAAGCCAAGGGGAAAGAGAAAAACAAACCACCACTTGCCTCGGTTTACCCGGATTCGACATCTGAAATGCTTCACGTCGTAGATCGGTCCAAAAGAAGGCATGACAAGGTGAAATCTACAGAAAAGGCGACCAAGCGGGGGTTAGGGCCAAAAACCCTAGCGCAAAAAAGTCCAAGAAATGGGAAATACTTACCACGAACGCGTGGCTCTCATTGAGAGCTTTTCGAATCTATGCTCGGTTGAAAATTTTGGGCAACGGAGCTCCGTCGGCGGCGATCAGAAGAACCACAAAATGACGCCTCTCTCGCTCTCTCACGCTCAACTGGTTCGGTCAGAATGTAGAAGAAGAGGGGAGGATATATTTATATACAACAATATTAATAATAGTAAATATAATAATAGTATTTTATTAGCAAAAAGTAAACGAATGCCGAAACCGACGAAAATCGCATCAAAGGCGAATGCCGGCGCTACGAATCCAACGATGAAGTCAAAACCAAAATCCGACGAGCCATTCTCGAGATATAAGATTTTAAAGTTTTCGACGAACATAAATTGTACAAAACTTCGAAAATGCGCCGAGGCTCCAAAATGGCTCGGATCGCAATGAAACTTGACGAACAAGTCTAAAATTACACACCTTAATTTTCCAACGTAAAATTTTCCACTTTCGATACAAATCACAAAATCTGGTCGGCTAGACCTAACAAACGCGAAAACACACTAACGACGACGCGCTTCCAACTTGAAGTTAAAAGTAACGCCCCGACATCATAAACACGTCATCACTGAATTAAATAATTGCCGAAAAATCAGGGGCGTTACAAAGGATAAGGAGAATGTGTGGTACTTGCACTCTGGATGTTCCAAGCACATGAAGGGAGATGAAGACAAATTCCTTAGCCTGGAGAAAAAGAAAGGAGGAATTGTGACTTTTGGAGACAACAACAAAGGACGTATTCTAGGTGTCGGCACCATAGGTAACAAAGCATTTTCTTTTTCAAATGTATTATTTGTAGATGGTTTAAAGCATAATTTGATTTCTATTAGTCAGTTATGTGAAAAGGGCTTGAACATTGTGTTTAAAACCTCTACAAATTCATGCAAAATTCTAGACGCTAAAATGAACGTGGTGTTGCCCACCGCACCTAGAAATCATAATGTCTACACCATTAAGTTTGAGGATTTATCCTCTTCAAATCTAAGATGCTTAGTAGCAAAAAATGAGGAGCTAGAAATTTGGAATCGAAGGCTCGGTCATTCCGGGAGAAAATTAATTGTCAAACTAGCAAAAGAAAAGCTAATCCGTGGTCTTCCACAACTAAATGGTAGCCAAACTTCTGTATGTACTCCATGCCAAAAGGTAAGTTCGCTAAATCATCTTTCAAAAGAAAACCTGACATTACCACTTCTAGACCACTACAATTAATTCATATGGATCTTTTTGATCTTATAGTACATGTAGTCTAAGAGGAAAACGATATACTGTTGTGTTGATAGATGACTATTCACGATTATCTTGGACTATCTTTTTAGCTTCCAAATTCGATGCATTTTTTGAATTCTCCATCCTGTGCACTAAATTACAAAATGAAATGGATTTAAAAATAAAATGCATAAGTGATGGGCAAAACTATGCTTGCAAACGACAACGACAAGTGTACCGTGTCGAATGTAGTATAGGCTATAAAACCAAGGTCGTATTAGACTCGGGGCGGTTGAGTACTCTTACTTCAAGAAAATCTCTATTATCTTATCAAGTAGAACTTGGGTTGGTTGTTTGCGAGAAAGAGAAATAACTTTTTAAAACTATGATTTAAAGGACTAGCACTCAACCTTGAATAGCCTTGGAAAAATAAATAAATTAAGAAATAAAACTTCTAATTCTCTTTACAAGAATTTCTTGACTGTGGAGGTTCCCGAATTATAAACGTACCTCTCTCGAGGATACGCTCAACTGAGTTTAGGTTGATCAATCGAACTCTCGTTCTAGAATCGAAACCCCTAAAACTCGCCTTATCGAAGTGAACCCCTCTATTAGATATGACTCCAATCCAGGAGATTTATGTCGTCCTCTCTCGAGGAGTGCATTCAAATCTCTTTATCCTTGAAATGATCGATTCGAACTCAAAACCTCTCGGTTATTAGACTACGAAAACAAGAATGAGATTTATATATCGATTATATAATCTCAATCAATTTAAATTCAAGGATAAATCTTAAGCGATCTAAATAAGAGAAAAAGAAGTTCTAAACCAAATTATGAATTATATTTTCCTTGGATCATCTCGGCCGAGTACTAATAATAATTTAGCTACTCATGGAGATGGAGGAATTAACGCAAATAAAAGAGTACATCATAAAAGAGAGTGGAGAAGAGAAAGAGAACTATTTTATTGAAATGCAAAAGAGATTACAACTAAAGAATTGAGAAATTACAAGCTTTGAAATGAAATAGCTAAAATCATAAGAAATAAAGGAGGAGCATAAGAACTACTAGAAACATGAAAATAATACAAGAAAATGAAATTCTAATCCTAAAAATTCGTCTCCAAAATTCCTCCACCAACATCTGGTGAAGCTGGCTTTAAATAGGCAGAAATTTGGTGTTACACGCCCTTGGTCATGCCCGTGACCAAGGGACGTGTAAGGGGCGTGATTGCAGCAGCAGCGGAGAGGGCGCCTTCTGGAGTAATTGTGTGCGTTTCAGCCGTGTCACGCCCCAGGTCATGCCCGTGACCTGGGGCGTGTAATCTTAAAATCTGGTTTTGGCCGGAAACTTCGACGGGAAAGAGCGCTGTTGAACATTCGTCGGTCTCTGCCATATCGTCGATCTCAGCGTGTTTGTCGAACGAAGCAATTTCGTCGAACGCAGGAGCCATTTCGTAGACCTCAGTGTTTTTGTCGAACGCAGCCTTTTCGTCGAACGCAGCATCCAGGCGCATTTCATCGAGCTCAGCGGGTCGCGACCGTGACATTGGGTCACGCCCTTGGTCATGCCCGTGACCTGGGGCGTGAACTTGGCGAATTCTTCACGGAATGCCCCAGTGTTGGCGAAATTAGGTCTGGAACACATCTAGGCTGTCACGCCCCTGGTCACGCCCGTGACCAAGGGCGTGTACTTGACATTTTAACTCACAGTGCCCAGAAAACCTGCAAACACAAAATAAACTTAAGTTAGCTTATGAAAATGAAAGGAAACAATTTATGCAAGAAAATACATATAATTTAAATAGATTTATATAAGAATTATAATTAAATTAAGCTAAAAGATGAGTGATAAACTACTCATCAAATACCCCCATACTTTACTCATTTGCTAGTCCCGAGCAAACAACTTTTCATAGGTGTAGAGAAATTTAAATACTAGAAAAAGAAATTTGAGCTCAAGGAATAAAAATGCGAAGTCTTACGCCTACGTGTAGAGATCCTAGTTGAAAGACCTATTCAGCATAACGATTAGCTTATAATTTTCAAAAATGCGATTTAACATATTGCTTTTACTTTTAAGTTGAAAGCTCGGCAAATTCTCGAATGCTATTCAGGGAGCGGGTAGCGTGTTTTCTAAGATCAATATTACCCAAAATCGAGTTTCGGGATAGCCTCCAAAGAAATCCATCCATGACGATGGCCATAGGCTTGCCCGGTCGCACTCTCTCCACTACACAAGTATAATGTCATAGTTTAAAGATCAAAAGGGCTTTCATTAGGAGTAAAGCTTGGCTTAGGTATATGATTTAGAATTGGAAATCAAAGAGATATAACATGACGGCTAAGGATCGCACTAAACCATGGTGAGAGTAAAATTATCAAAATTTAAACCTCGCATAAGAGTTGTCATGAAGCAAAACATACAAAAACTCTCTTATTTTTCAAATATAAGGCCATGAATAATTTTCTTTATTTTTCACAATTGGCCAACAAAATAATTTTTCATATATTTTTCACTTTTTTTGTAGCTCTAAATAAAAAGTTGCAATTTCCTCATTTTCACAATTGAACCCATTGCAGAATTTTAATAATTCTCAAATGTTTAGTGTGATCAAGGGGTGGATGTTTTGGCTTTGGTGAAAATGAAAGGTGGAGGTAGCAGAGGAAATAAGGAAAGGCTCAAAGTGTTTAAGCAATGAAAAATGTTTAAAGGTGGGCAAATAGGGACAAACGATCAAAAGATGGCCTAAATCACTTCTAAAAACTATGACAAACCTATGCAAATGCTTCGAGAATCGCTAGAGGCAAGTTCTAGCCGTCGAGAAAGAATACCCTTCTGCTCAAAATGTGTAATATTTCTCTAGTAAGCTTCTACATACTCACTTGAATTATTATCAAATTCTACCGGATTCAAGGTAAGAGTAAAACAAAATTATTTTCTCGCAGTTAGAAAAACATAGATATAATTTTATGCTGAATAGTTAATTTGACATAGAATTCTACAAACGCGTGCGCTTAACTAGGAACACTGCATGAGTCAACAATTTTATTCTAAAATTCAAAATCTAATGAAGTATAAAAAATTCCTACGACACTATACAAAAGCAAATCTACTAAGGATTTTGCATATGAGTAAGTATAAAAATTCACCAAATTTTTTTTTAATTTTTTTTCATCTTGGACTTCCCAAGGTCAACCCGGTGAAGGGCTCGCAAGGTACTAGAGGCTGTGATGGGAATTCAAGCCCAAAGCGTCCTTTCCAAGAAATTTTATTTTTATTAGATTAAAATAAATATTTATGTATTTTTTTTATTTTTTTTCAAATAAATAGAAATATAAAGAAAGCAATGCTACACCCCCATACTTAAAATTAAACATTGTCCCCAATGTTTAAAACTAAGTATGAAGAATACTTGAAAGAAAATAAACTTTAAAAGAAAAATACATAAAAATAAAGATAAGCAAGGGGTGCCTCCCAAGAGCGCTTTGTTTTTCCCGTCTTTAAGCTAGACGGTTAGTGTTAGGAAAAAGAAAATTTAAAAGAGAGGTGGACAGGCAACTCCCTTAATTCGCGCTGAGGCGAATGTGCCGGCGTCAGTCGCCCCGCTACTCCTCCGCTGTAGTCTTGATTCTTTTGCTGTCGGTGAGCTTGAAATTGTGAATCCAAATTACCTAAACAAACCGTAGGTGATTTGGAAAGCTGGATATGAGAGGCAAATGGATCTCTGAAGATGTTTGGTTGCAATGGCTCATCATCTACAAGGAAATTATTAGTATCAAAAGAATCAGAACTAAATGATTCAGATAATTTTTTGCAAGGAGGAGGCGCTTGCGAAAATATATGATTAAGCTCCGGTTGTTCCTTTTCTATAATAAAATTTTCATTTGGAAAATCTAGTGCATTACCAAGCGGAATAAAATTTTCGGACACAAAATTTTCATCAATTTTTGGTTTGATAGAAGAAATTCGCGAATATTCATGACAAAGAAAATAAAATCTGGGTGGAGTAGGGGAAGAAACTTGTTCTTCTTCTACTTCATCTGCGGTGCCCATAACCTTAAGAAATTCTTGGTATAATAAGTTTTCTTCATCCTTGGTAAAAGAAGTTATGTGATTACATGAAACCACATGTTCCTCCATAACTAAATTATCCAAAGATGGAGAATAAACACTAGAAGAAATTAAATTCTCCTCTAAATTTTGGGGGGAAGTATCAAATTCAATCTGTGGAGATTCCCCAAAATTTGAGAAAGAAAATTGTGGCGAAAAAGAAGAAGAACAAAAATTCGGATCTGAAGATTTATCTTCATCGCCCCGAAAACTATCCGGGTGACCTTGCCACCAAGAATAATCTACTTCGGAGGTAGAAGAACAATTATTAAACGCCGAAAAATTATTCTCATTAAAATTAGAAAAATTATTTTCATCAAAGTTTGGAAAATAATTTTCATGAAAAGCTGAGAAATTTTGATCGTAATTATTATCAAAGTTTGAAAAATTTTGATCGAAAGATGAATTATTTTCATGAAAAGAGGAAAAATTATGATCGTAATTATAATCAAAATTATTTGCATTATATTGAAGATAATTATTTTCATAGAAATTATTTTGATAATAAGAATATAAATAGCATTCCTCACTTTGATGAGGCGCCCCACAATAATGACAACTAAATTGGCGTCTTCGAGCGGCTTGTAAGAGATAAAGTTGGTTTTGAAGCTCGGCAACTTTAACGGCCAATTCAGATTCTTTCATAATAAAAATAAAAAGGGAACAGCCTTTACTCAAATGAATGGAATTTTTTTAAAATATTTTTATTATATATATTTTTTTCAAAAAGCGGATTAAATTAGTCCCGGAATTCCCAAGGTCAACCCGGTGAAGGGCTCGCAAGGTACTAGAGGCTATGATGGGAATTCAAACCCAAAACGTCCTTTCCGAGAATTTAGATTACGCTTTTTAAGATTTTTTTAAAATTTTTAAGAGAATGGGGAGAAGAAAGAGAACGATAAAATTAATAAATATTTCTTTTTTCGAAATATCAACCGTGTCCCCGGCAATGGCGCCAAAAACTTGATGGGCAAAACTATGCTTGCAAACGACAACGGCAAGTGTACCGTGTCGAATGTAGTATAGGTTATAAAAACCAAGGTCGTATTAGACTCGGGGCGGTTGAGTACTCTTACTTCAAGAAAATCTCTATTATCTTATCAAGTAGAACTTGGGTTGGTTGTTTGCGAGAAAGAGAAATAACTTTTTAAAACTATGATTTAAAGGACTAGCACTCAACCTTGAATCACCTTGGAAAAATAAATAAATTAAGAAATAAAACTTCTAATTCTCTTTAAAAGAATTGCTTGACCGTGGAGGTTCCCGAATTATAAACGTACCTCTCTCGAGGATACGCTCAACTGAGTTTAGGTTGATCAATCGAACTCTCGTTCTAGAATCGAAACCCCTAAAACTCGCCTTATCGAAGTGAACCCCTCTATTGGATATGACTCCAATCCAGGAGATTTATGTCGTCCTCTCTCGAGGAGTGCATTCAAATCTCTTTATCCTTGAAATGATCGATTCGAACTCAAAACCTCTCGGTTATTAGACTACGAAAACAAGAATGAGATTTATATATCGATAATATAATCTTAATTAATTTAAATTCAAGGATAAATCTTAAGCGATCTAAATAAGAGAAAAAGAAGTTCTAAGCCAAATTATGAATTATATTTTCCTTGGATCATCTCGGCCGAGTACTAATAATAATTTAGCTACTCATGGAGATGGAGGAATTAACGCAAATAAAAGAGTACATCATAAAAGAGAGTGGAGAAGAGAAAGAGAACTATTTTATTGAAATGTAAAAGAGATTACAACTAAGGAATTGAGAAATTACAAGCTTTGAAATGAAATAGCTACAATCATAAGAAATAAAGGAGGAGCATAAGAACTACTAGAAACATGAAAATAATACAAGAAAATGAAATTCTAATCCTAAAAATTCGTCTCCAAAATTCCTCCCCCAACATCTCGTGAAGCTGGCTTTAAATAGGCAGAAATTTGGTGTTACACGCCCTTGGTCACGCCCGTGACCAAGGGGCGTGTAAGGGGTGTGATTGCAGTAGCAGCGGAGAGGGCGCTGATGGCGCGAATCTTACACACCGCTATAGGCGGTAGCTCGACTGCGACACGAAACGGCAGTGTACCGATCGTTCAAGTAATATAAAACGAGGAGTAATCCCCGAGTATCGAATCTCAAAGGAACATAGTAAGGTGGAGTTAACGTTCGAGGAAGGACTTGAGATCGAAGTCCTTGAGTCGGATGGAGTGCGGGAGAGTTGATTTGGCTTTTGGAAAATAAAAGAAAACAACTATAACTACTCCTATGCAATGCCGTTATGCAATGCTTCGCTTGGCGGGATGGAGACTAGGCAGGCCTTGAGCGCGCTGCGTCGCAAGGGCGGATGGACGAGTAGGCAAGCGGAATCGAACTGTGCAGGCCTTAAGCGCACTGCTTCATTAGGCGAATGGATTACACGGGCCGCGATGCCACGCTTCGATAGGCGGATGGACGAGTAGGCTAACAGAATGAGGGTCGCAAGCACCTCTTCGACAAGCACGCCACTAGCAATTGCTAGTGCGGCACCGAACACGACGGCGAAATGGAAATTAGATGGGGGCGCACCTCATACATATATGAACAAAATATAACTTCACATAGACATGAAATTAAGATTACAAGCACGATTCATAGTGTTCATCATCAAGATATAGAAGAATCTAACCTAAACAATCATCAACATAAAGAAGGAAAAAGAGAGTAAAGGAGTCGACCACATCCGAAGCCTTGCCGAAGATTCACGGTTGGAATCGCTGGGTTGTCAATCCGCGTCCAAGCTCGGTCTTCAACTGCGTCCGAGGTAGAGGAGGGCTGTCACTTCCTCCCAATGGCTCATCTTCTTCGTGTCACGATCCAATCTCCCCCGATACGCGATCTCCTTGCTCGATGTTGGCGATCTTTGGGCTAGAAACCTCTCCTTGGAGCTCAAGGATGATGGAGGAGGCCTAGGGGGGCGGAGAACATGCGGAAGGGGCGAAAATGGCGGACTGGATGGAAGAAAATGCGGAGTTCCCAACCTAATTCGTGAGCAGGTCAATATATAGGCGCTGGAATGAACAGTGCGCACGGTCATTGGCGCACGACCAGTGGTCGTGCGCACTAGCATCCTGTGATCGTGCGCCTGTCTGGACAGAGCCTACAAGGCAAGAAAATTATAAAATACAATGTTCGCACTACCAGTGGCGCACGACCAGTGGTCGTGCGCGCTATCGTAAGTGGTGGTGCGATAAGGAGGACAGAACTCAGTTTTCAGGGGTTAAGTGCACACGATCAGTGGCGCACGACCAGTGGTTGTGCGCAATAGAACCAGTGATCGTGCGCAGTGTTCCTGTACAGAATTGTATCGGGAACACATGCACGACTCCTATTCCAGCATACAACACCAATCTAGCCACTGAAGGTGGCACTTAACAATGCATGAAAACTAATAATGAAGATAAACAAGAAATAACACCAAAACGGGCCTAGAAGTGCACATAGCATGGAATAACAAATATGAGCGAAAACATGCCTAAAGTGTAGTGCATAGACTAGAAAATCGGCCTAGATGAGTCCATATATGTGTATATAATTGGGACTCATCACACCCCCAGACTTACCTGTTTCGCGTCCCGAGCAAACAAATTCTACGCGAACGAGGAAAGAAAAGTAAATGGCTTAAAATTACAATACAGAGTACCATGCGAAGTCGCATGCTCACGTGCATAAGAAAAATAGTAGAGAAGATTTCTCATTATACGCAAATAGTTTATATATTTCTAAAAGAGTAAAAGCATATTACAACCACTCAAAATGGTGAACTACGGTGAATCATCCGGTCATGCATATGGAGAAAGTAAACTAAGCGCTGAGATGAGCATTGCTCAAGATTGGGGTGCCGGACAAACTCCACCAAAATCCATCGGTGTCGGCGACCATAGGCTCACCCGGTCACATTCTCTCCACCTCACTAGATTGGTCCATAGCGTGAGTCGGTAGGACTTTTAGGTTTTAATTGAGGCTTGGGTTACGGTGAGGTAAACAATGATAAACAAGAGGGCTTAGCACACCTAACCCAACATGAGCACAGGATAGAGCTACCCGCACGACGATAATAAACAAATGCACCACACCCCCAGACTTGGACTTTTACAACATAGGTGTGTGCACTGCCCACTCCCAATACCAAAATTTCAAAATTTTCAATTCAACTTTTTCATAACAATCCCCCCCTTTTTTTCTTTTCGTTCTCTTCTTCATTCTTCTTTTTCTTTCTTTTCTTTTTTTTAGCAAAAATATCAATGAATACACCCACAATTTCCACTATAAAAATTACCACATCAACACCCCCCAAAATGTAAACATAACTAATATTTAAAGCTCAGATTTGGGTGTGCGACTAGGTTAGGCTTTTAAGCTTTTGGTGCGATAAAAGTGGGGCTGAATCAAGAGGAAGGGGTAGGCACAAAGGGGCTAGCGAGGGTAGATGATAGGCATGAAATAAAAAGCTCAACCGGGCCAAAATAATGGCCTACGTCATTCTCACGCACTAGAACTATCCTATGCCAATGCTTCAAGAATCGCTTGGGGCAAGTTCTAGCCACCGAGAAAGATTCTCCTTTCTCCCGACTCAAGCAATACGAGTCTAGCGATCGTTTACACACATCCCTACGCTACCGTTTGATTCCACCGGATTCACCATTTGAGTAGAGTAAACAACATTTACACTAATAGAGAAAAATATAAAACAATAAGTATAAAGAGAAATCTAATCTACACAAATTTCTATGCTACCGAGCACTCGACTAGGAGCACTACTGGAGTCAACATTTTACTCTGCTACATAGTCCTAAGCCATCACCTAGACTTTCCCACATAAGCAGAAGAATTAAATTCACTACAGAGCACGCATACAAACGAGTACGCGCTCAAGTGGGTGTTGTGGTGTGCAAAGAGAGTGAACAACAATTTTCAATAAACTAAAATAAAAGTACTTCTAACATGCTATGCAATCGTGCACATGAGCGGGCACAAAAATTGCTCTCCCCCAGACTTAAACTAAACAATCTAATGCAGAATATGACTATAGAATTCAGAATAAAGCTAGGGAAAGAGAGTACCCGATGCTCAGCAAGTGAGCATACCAGAAGACGCGTGTAAACCATGAAAAAAACTACAGCATCCGCCATCCAGAAGAAGGACCTGCAAGGGTCAGCTCCGCAGAAACAAAAGAAAATAGAGAACTGAAATAAAGTGCAATTAACTAAATAAAATTAGAAAAGAAATGAAAATGCAGGAAAAATTATGATAACTACTGGGGTTATTGTCATCCCAGCACGACTTATTCAAAACTTTATAATATCTAGCTAATGGGAGTGTAGAAGGAGAAGTGGACAGGTAACTGGCCCAATATCCGTGTCGGTAGCGGGTACCTATACGGAGAAAGAACAGTCACGCCTCTACCCGAATATAAATAAAACCTGCCCATCACAGGTAGAGGGAAAAGAAAGTAAGAAGAGGAGGAGGCCTGGTCCTCACTCATCTCACCAAAACTATCCTTGCCCAGCAAGGTATCGTCCACATGGAGGCAGCAGGAGGCGAAGGCAATGAGTGGAGCTTCCTCTACAGAGGGGGAATAAACCTCCTCACATGAGAGGATGCTCTCATCATTGACTTGAGCAAAAAGCTCCAAGTCCTCCTGAAGTACCTGTGAAGATTCAACCTGCACAGACTCAGATGAAGGAAGGGGATCAAGAAATAAAGAAGACGAAGAACATAAATAAACATCAATCGGGGGAGTGATCCCGGTTTCACTCCCATCAGGTTGGGGAAGTAAAATAGTGTTTGCATTGTCATCAATGCTACAAGATTCAGCGGGATCAACGGTGGCCAGGCTTAGGATTTGGACTTCCTCCACCGGTGCTGAGGAAAACTCCTCTTCACCTAGAAGGTTGTCCTCCTCCATAGGAGCAGGCATAACACATAAATCGCCAGCCTCATCCCGCGACACATCCTCAACAATGTCGTCAGAGACGAAAGTAGTATGCACAACAGGGGGAGGAATAGTGCTCGGATAAAAGTCGAGCACCAATTCCTCACAAAGAATCGAATCCACTAGGGGTGGTGGATGCACATGGAGAATAGGCTTAGCAATGTCGGTGCATAGTTCAACCGCACATCCGGTGACCGTGTCCATGCCATTCCCTTCAAGATGTGAAGGTGACAAAGATACATAGCTGGATGTTGAAGGTGTGCCGCCAGAGTTAGGAGTTGGGACGATCCGGATATCCGGCTCGTCATCCTCGTCCAATTGGCGAAGATACTCGGCACAGTCCTTCAAGACATGATCAGTGCTCCGACAAAACCGGCACTGCCTAGCGGGCTTCTTTGGCACAGCAGGTGCTGAAGCCGAAAAGAAGTATGACGGTAAAGGCTCAGCAGAGTAGCCATAAGACTTACGCGCACCATATAGAGTATCAGACGAAGTCGGTGCTCCATATGCTGGGCTATAAGAATTATGCCTACTATTCTCCGTAGGACATTCATCACTAGATTGGGAGGTAGCTCCACACCAACGACAACGGAAATTAAGATGTGCCCACATAGTGTGAAGATAATACGATTCAAAATAAAAATGCTATTGTGCAAAATACTACACCTAACAAAAATTACTAAAGCAACCTAATTAAAACAGGAAAATGGAATAAAAAGAAATAAAACAAAGAAATGCAATTTACAAATGGAAGGGTTTCTCTCTCAGGTTCTCCCTCTCCAGAAAACTCACACGACTGTGTTCCCCGGCAACGGCGCCAAAAACTTGATGGCGCGAATCTCACACACCGCTATAGGCAGTAGCTCGACTGCGACACGAAACGGCAGTGTACCGATCGTTCAAGTAATATAAAACGAGGAGTAATCCCCGAGTATCGAATCTCAAAGGAACACAGTAAGGTGGAGTTAACGTTCGAGGAAGGACTTGAGATAGAAGTCCTTGAGTCGGATGGAATGCGGGAGAGTTGATTTGGCTTTTGGAAAATAAAAGAAAATAACTATAACAACTCCTATGCAATGCCGCTATGCAATGCTTCGCTTGGCGGGATGGAGACTAGGCAGGCCTTGAGCGCGCTGCGTCACAAGGGCGGATGGACGAGTAGGCAAGCGGAATCGAACTGTGCAGGCCTTGAGCGCACTGCTTCGTTAGGCGAATGGATTACACGGGCCGCGATGCCACGCTTCGATAGGCGGAAGGAAGAATAGGCTAACGGAATGAGGGTCGCAAGCACCTCTTCGACAAGCACGCCACTAGCAATTGCTAGTGCGGCACCGAACACGACGGCAGAATGGAAATTAGATGGGGGCGCACCTCATACACATATGAACAAAATATAACTTCACATAGACATGAAATTAAGATTACAAGCATGATTCATAGTGTTCATCATCAAGATATAGAAGAATCTAACCTAAACAATCATCAACATAAAGAAGGAAAAAGAGAGTAAAGGAGTTGACCACATCCGAAGCCTTGCCGAAGATTCACGGTTGGAATCGCTGGGTTGTCAATCCGCGTCCAAGCTCGGTCTTCAACTGCGTCCGAGGTAGAGGAGGGCTGTCACTTCCTCCCAATGGCTCGTCTTCTTCGTGTCACGATCCAATCTCCCCCGATACGCGATCTCCTTGCTCGATGTTGGCGATCTTTGGGCTAGAAACCTCTCCTTGGAGCTCAAGGATGATGGAGGAGGCCTAGGGGGGCGGAGAACCTGCGGAAGGGGCGAAAACGGCGGACTGGACGGAAGAAAATGCGGAGTTCCCGACCTAATTCGCGAGCAGGTCAATATATAGGCGCTGGAATGAATAGTGCGCACGGTCATTGGCGCACGACCAGTGGTCGTGCGCACTAGCATCCTGTGATCGTGCGCCTGTCTGGACGGAGCCTACAAGGCAAGAAAATTATAAAATACAATGTTCGCACGACCAGTGGTCGTGCGCGCTATCGTAAGTGGTCGTGCGATAAGGAAGACAGAACTCAGTTTTCAGGGGTTAAGTGCACACGATCAGTGGCGCACGACCAGTGGTCGTGCGCAATAGAACCAGTGATCGTGCGCAGTGTTCCTGTATAGAATTGTATCGGGAACACCTGCTCGACTCCTGTTCCAGCATACAACACCAATCTAGCCACTGAAGGTGGCACTTAACAATGCATGAAAACTAATAATGAAGTTAAACAAGAAATAACACCAAAACGGGCCTAGAAGTGCACATAGCATGGAATAACAAATATGAGCGAAAACATGCCTAAAGTGTAGTGCATAGACTAGAAAATCGGCCCAGATGAGTCCATATATGTGTATATAATTGGGACTCATCAGGCGCCTTCTGGAGTAATTGTGTGCATTTCTGCCATGTTACGCCCCAGGTCACGCCCGTGACCTGGGGCGTGTAATCTTAAAATCTGGTTTTGGCGGGAAACTTCGGCGGGAAAGAGCGTTGTTGAACATTCGTCGGTCTCTGCCATTTCGTAGATCTCAGTGTGTTTGTCGAACGAAGCAATTTCGTCGAACGCAGGAGCCATTTCGTCGACCTCAGTGTTTTCGTCGAACGCAGCCTTTTCGTCGAACGCAACAGTCAGGTGCTGTTCATCGAGCTCAGCGGGTCGCGGCCGTGACATTGGGTCACGCCCTTGGTCACGCCCGTGACCTGGGGCGTGTACTTGGCGAATTCTTCACGGAACGCCCCAGTGGTGGAGGAATTAGGTCTGGAACACATCTAGGCTATCACGCCCCCTGGTCACGCCCGTGACCAAGGGCGTGTACTTGACATTTTAACTCACAGTGCCCAAAAAACCTGCAAACACAAAATAAACTTAAGTTAGCTTATGAAAATGAAAGGAAGCAATTTATGCAGAAAAATTCATATAATTTAAATAGATTTATATAAGAATTATAATTAAATTAAGCTAAAAGATGAGTGAATAAACTACACATCAATAAGGTCAGATCACAGGGGAGAATTTGAAAATGAAAATTTTACAAATTTTTGTAAAAACTTAGGAATTCGGCACGTGTTTTCTGCTCAAAATCCAAACCAAAATGGAGTAGTGGAAAGGAAAAATCAGACTTTACAAGATTTGTCTTGCACAATGCTATACGAGTATAGCTTGCCTCGATATCTTTGGGCTGAAGCGGTCAAGACTGCATGCTATGTGATGAACTGGACCATGTTTTGCCCTATCTTAAAGCTTACTCCATATAAGCTATTTTATGATAGAAAGCCAAATGTATCATATTTTAAAGTCTTTGTTTGCCCATGTTTCATTCTAAACACCAAGGAAAACTTAGGAAAATTCAATGAAAAATCTGACCAAGGCATCTTTTTAGGATACTCTACCACGAGTCGTGCATATAACGTCTACAATAAAAGAACTTCGGTTGTTAAAGAATCAATTCTTGTGCACTTTAATGAAAATACACCAAATAATGAATATAAATCAAATGAAGATGGTAATGATGATGATGTATATTTGGAAGATGAGAATAAAGAAATAGAAGAAGTAGAAGAAAATGTTACAACTCATGTTGAAGGATATAAGCTTCCAAGCAATCTAAAATTTTCAAAACAACATCCACGAGAACTAGTGAATGGAGAGCCTTCACATGGAGCTAGAACTCGCTCTGCTTTGCATGAATCTTTCTCGAACTTAAGTTTTATTTTTGAAATAGAACCCAAGAACATTTTGGAAGCGTTAAATGATGAATCTTGGTTCTTAGCCATGAATGAGGAATTAAATAAATTTAAGCTAAATAAAGTTTGGGTGTTGGTGGAGAGACTTAGTAACCATCCGGTAATAGGCTTAAACGTGCCAGATTAAAGTCCAAATACTAGCTCTCAGCGGTTTTCACACGATGTCTCGATGAATTGTCAAGTCACGCCCTCGGTCACACCCATGACCGAGGCCATGTACTTGGTCACGCCCGTGCACTACTCATCTCGATGACAGACTGCGCCTTCTCTACAGATTTAACTCGACGTCTCAACGAATCCAGGTCACGCCCTCGGTCACGCCCTCGGTCACGCCTGTGACCGAGGCTGTGACCCATCAAAACCTTCCATAAATGTAAGGACACGCCAGCCGTCATGCCTGCCGCCTGCCGACATCAAGTCACGCACGTGACACTCAGGTCACGCCCATGTTCAACCACCTCTTCAGTCAAAGTCTCCCAGAAACCTTCTAAAAGATGCAAGTTGTCCCCTTTAATCCCACACCATAAGTCACGCCTCGGTCACGGCCATGAACGAGGGCGTGCACTTCCAAATTTTGCCTATAAATAGAGGTTGATCCGCTCAGCAATTCCTTCTCTTGGATTGCCATTTTTGGGTGATCTTCCATAACATTTCCCCACTTTTTGTATTTTCTTGATTGTATTTTCTTGTTGGCATTTTTCTTTTAAGTATTGTCTTGTTAAATGTAATTTTATTTCTTGTAATCTCTTTTATTAAGGCAATAAATAAGTTTAATTTTTATTTCGTGCAATTTCAATTCTGCAATTTCATTTCTGTCGTGCAATTTTCATTCTTAGCTTAGCTTTAATTCCTGCAATTTCAATTCTGCAATTTCAATTCTGTTCTGCAATTTTGATTCCTATATTTTTCTTTCGTTAGCTAAGCTTATTTACCGTCATAATATTGTTTTTTTGCTTTGATTCAAAATTATTCATCGTCGTAATTATCGTTCTTTTTCTTCCTTGACGCGGTAGAGATTAGAGCCGAATATTATGTTTTCACTTATTTTTCATTTTGAAGCAATTTTTGTTCTCGTAATTTTAGTTCTTGCAATTTCCATTTTCGTTATTTTCCTCTTTCTTAATTTTCGTTCTCGTTATTTTCGTTCTTGCAATTTCTGCTTTCGTTATTTTCCGTCTTCGTCATTTTCTGTTTTTCGTTGTTTTCCACTTTCATTAATTTTCGTCTTTGTCATTTTCCATTTTTGTCATTTTATGTTTTCGTTTAATTTATGTTTTCGTTTATTTCTTTTTTTGTTTTTGTTTTATTAATAGTTTATGAATTCCCATTCTTAGCTTAGTTTTCTTTATCGCTCGCGCATTTATTTTCTGTCTACCCATTTGGGTGGAAGTTGCTCATGCATTTATTTCCCATCTACCTGTTTGGGTATAACTCGCTCACGCATTTATTTCCCTTCTACCTATTCGGGTAGAGATTGCACTTCTGTCTTTCATTATGCAATTTCAATTTCCTTCTTTTATTATGCAATTTTAATTCTGTAATTTCAATTTCTTTAAATCACGCAATCCATCGATAGAATAATAGAGTGTTTTCTCAAAGTAGAAGTAATCGGCAGACCCGGATCTAAATACGACCTTGATAATTTTCTAAAAATTTATCCTATATTACACGCGATAAGGTATACGTGCCTTTATCAAATGATTAATTTGGATAATAACGATAAAAAGACTTGCAAAAACTCTCATTTTTTTATAAAATTAAAAGTCTTCGACGTCGTCGCCGCGGCGTAATCGTTGATGTTCCAAAAGAAGGAATGACCGTTACTTCTATTCCTCGAAGTAGGATAAAGGTCAGATTCTCAAAGTAGGGGTACTCGCGAGACGCCTTGAAAGCGCCCGACGAATTTTGCTCGCACCCGAAAAGCTTTTGCGGCACTCCCAAATAATTTTAATCATCACTAACCCCATCGGCTAATGCGATCCTGGCAGCGGAATCGATATGGGGCACTACAGCACCACATTACCTTGCCAGCCTTTTCAGAGATCAACCTAACCCCACCGACTAATAAGAGCCCGGCAACGGAATCAAGCTGGGGCACTCCAGCACCACATTACCATGCCAGCCTCTCTAGAGATCAACTGACCCCACCGTCTAATGAGAACCTGACAGCGGAAACAATCTGGGGCACTCCAGCACCAGATTACCTTGCCAGCCTCTCTAGAGATCAACCTGAGCCCACCTGCTAATGAGAGCCCTGCAGCGTAATCGATATAGGGCACTCCAACACCACATTACCTTGCCAGCCTCTCCAGAGATAAACCTAACTCCACCGGCTAATGAGAGCCCGGCAACGGAATCGATCTGGGGCACTCCAGCACCATATTATCTTGTCGGCCTCTCCAGAAATCAACCTGACCCCACCAGCTAATAAGATCCCGGCAGCAGAATTGATCTAGGGCACTCCAGCACCACATTACCTTTCCGGCCTCTCTAGAGATCAACCTGACCCCACTGGCTATTGAGACCCCAACAGTAGAATTAATCTGGGGCACTCCAACACCACATTACCTTGCCAGCCTCTGCAGAGGTCAGCTTGACCCCACCGGCTAATGAGAGCCCGACAGCGGAATCGATCTGGGCACTCCAGCGCCACATTACCTTACCAGTCTCTCCAGATATCAACCCGACCTCACCGGCTAATGCGAGCCCAGCAGCGGAATCGATCTGGGGCACTCCAGCGCCACATTACCTTGCCAGCCTATCTAGAGATCAACCTGACCCCAACAGCTTTTGAGAGCCTGGCAACATAGTCGATCTGGGGCACTCCAACACCACATTACCTTACCAGCCTCTCCAGAAATCAACCTGACCCCACCGGCTATTGCGAGCTCAGTAGTAAAATCAATATGGGGTACTCCAGCACCTCAGGTGCACTATATGAACCTATAACGGAAGAAGACAACAATATTAATTTATATCAACTCAATCGTAAGAGTTCAAGGGTAAAAAAGTTTTAAGTCATCCCCGCTCCAAGTTTGACTGAGGGATACCCCTTCCATATCCCGTAGGTGATACCCCCCCTGACATGAGTGCTTCTTCTATACTATGAGGACCATCCCAGTTGGGATATAGCTTTCCCACCGCGGCTCCCCTCCCAGCTATGACGACCTTCTTCAGGACTAAGTCCCCCTTTTCGAACTGCTTCACCCGGACATGCTTGTGGAAGTACCGAGCCATCCATTGCTTGACCTCCTCCTGTCGAATGGTCGCCAGGTCCCAGAGCACTTCTACCAAGTCCAAAGACAGTCTTTGCTCCTCTTCATTTTCCACTCACCATTCCTCATCTCCTTCACCTGCGGTGACCTCCCTGGGTGATTTTACCTCGAACTTTATGGGGAGCATGGCCTCGGACCTGTGGGAGAGCTTGAAAGGGGTCTCCCATGTGGCTGTATTTGGCGTTGTTCTCAGGGCCCGCGGGACTGAGGGTAGCTATTCTACCCAGTTACCCTTAGGTTCTCGACCTTCTTTTTCAGCAAGTTCATAATTATCTTGTTTGCTTCATACACCTGCCATTGCTCCTTGGGTGGTGGACCGACATAAAGCAAAGGTCTACACCCAGCTGGCTGCAGAAGCTGAGAAACTCATCGCTGGCGAACTGCGGCCCATTTTCTGTGATGATGGCTAATGGAAGCCCATGTCAACAGATTATTTCCCCAATACAAAATTTCTTACTACCTGAGAGGTTACACTATCCAGCGCCTTCACCTCCAGCCACTTGGAGAAGTAATCGATCATTACCAGTAGGAACTTCCTTTGACCATAGGTCAGGGGAAATGGGACCACAAAGTCCAACCACCATATCATGAACGACCATGGAGCGGTGATGGTCTAAAGCCTCTGGCTGGAAGGAGTTGGAGAGGAGCATATAGCTGGCACTTGGAGCACTTCTTTGTGAACTCTGTCGCATCCTTACTGAGGGTAGTCCAGAAGTAGTCTTGTCTCAACACCCATCCCTCTAGGGTCCTGCTCCCAGAGTGGCTTCCAGACTCTCCAGAGTGGACCTCCTATAGGACCCTTGGGGCCTCCTCCTCCGACACACAACGAGCTAAAAGACCCGAGAGGGTATTTCAGTACAGTCCTCCTACATGCAAAGAATAATATGCCGATTTGTACCTAAGCCGCCGCTTGTCCACATCTCCTTCTGGGAACTGCCTCGATGTTAGGAAAATGATGAAGGGGTACATCCACGACGCTCGCTGATCTACCTCCATCAACTCACCCTCTTCGATAGATGGTCGGAAGAGCTCCGACATTGTTCCCTCTCCATTGGACCGAGTTGGCTAGGAGGTCTACCGGGTTGCTCTCCTCCCTTAGCACATGTTGAATTGACAAAGTATGGAATTGCCCGATGATTTCCTTGACCTTCACCATATATCGTTGAAGAGTTGGCCCCTTTGCCTCGAACTCCACTTTGACTTGTCAAGCCCCCACCATGGAGTCCATTGAGACCTCCACATCCTGCACACCTAGCTCCCTGGCTAGACGAAGCCCTTTGCTCACGGCCTCATATTTGGCCTGGTTGTTGGTGAGTGGAAAATGGATGGTAATCGCCTGCTCGATCCTTATGCCCTGGGGGCTCACTAGGATTACTCCTCCCCCAAAGGAATGGTTCCCTGACGCCCCCATCGACCAACATCTTCCATGCCACTCAGTGGGGTAGCTCGGGATCTTCTACCTCGATTACATAGTCGGCCATGAAATTTGCCACCGCTTGTGCCTTTATTAATAGCCTGGGAACAAACAAGATGTCAAACTTGCTTAGCTCCACCGACCATTTGGCCAACCTTCCTTAGTGCTCTACCCCCTCCATGATGTTATAATGTGGATGGTCGGTTACCACCTTGATAGAATGTGCCTGAAATAAGGTCAGAGTTCTTGGGCCGACACCACCATGGCGAAGGCCAGCTTCTCTAGGATGGGATACCTGTGTTATTCTTTTAGTGCGTGGAAAGCCCCCTCGCACTCAAGTGTCCACTCAAATTTCTGGTTCCCTCGCAGCGCTTTGAAGAAGGATGAGCATTTCTCCCCAGCCCTAGAGAGAAACCTACTTTGCCCGGCCAACTCTCTAGTGAGGCATTGGACTTCCTTTGTGCTTCTTGGCGACCCTAGCCCCATTATTGCTCTCACATTGTTGGGGTTAGGCTCTATCCCAGCGGGGATGAGTAGATGACCCAAGAGCTTCCCCCTACTGGACACAAAAACACACTTCTGTGGGTTGAGTCTCATCTTGAATTTTCTTAAGGTGACGAAGGTATCCTCAAGGTCACGGAGGTGAGACTCGATGTTCCGGCTCTTGATTATAAGGTCATCAATGTAAACTTGTATGTTCCTCCCCTTCTGCTCATGGAAGTCCTTGTCCATCATCCATTGTTAGGTTGCTCCTGCATTCTTCAGCTCAAAGGGCATCACCTTGTAATAATAACTCCCATCCCCAGTGTTGAATGAGAAGTCCTTAACGTCAGGGGGTATGCATGCGAATCTGATGATAACCTGAAAAGGAATCTAGAAAACTCATTAGAGAAAAACCGATGGCTGAGTCAACTAGCGCATCGATTCAAGGCAAGGGGTAGTAATCCTTAGGGCATGATTTATTTAACAAAGTGAAATTGACACATATTCTCCACCTTCCACCCCCCTTCTTTACCATCACTACGTTGGAGACCCAACCTGGATACTGGATCTCTGACACAAAACCTGCTTTGAGTAGCTTGTTAACCTCTTCCCGAATAGGCTCCACTAGCTTGTTAGCAACGGACCTCTTCTTCTATCGGTTGGGGCGAGTGCCGGGGTCAAGGTTAAGGTAGTGGCATGCCACATCTGCATTGATCCATGAAATTTCTATCGCGCTGCAAGAGAAGACATTCATGTTCACCTTGACGCAGGCCAGGATCCTCTTCTTGTCCTCGGGGCTGAGCTCCCCGCTGATCTTCACTTTCTCTATCGCCCCCGCTCGGGAGATGACCTCCACCTCCACGACCTTCTCCACAGAATCCAACCTAGATTTCTCCCTCCCATCATCTTCCTTCTTCTCTTCATAGGTGAGTGCTTCGATTCCCTCTTCCACCATACTCTCCTCCGGAACTTCCAGCAGCCCCTCCGCCTCTACCTCCTTAGCCTGGTCCTCTTCTACCCTTCCCTCATCTGTCTCCTCTACTTCTGGCCCTCCGACGGCCCCTTCCACCACCTCCTACCTCTCCATCTCCTAGTCCATCTCCTTCACCTCTGCTTGCCAAGTGATGGTGTTGACCGCGGTAATGTAGCATTTCCTTGCTACCTTTGGGTCTCCTCTCACCCGGATCTAGAATTAGACCACGTTGAACTTGATTCATTGGTGGAATGAGAAGGGGACACACCAGAACGCACTGATGAGTGGCCACCCAAAGATGGCATTGTAACTGCTCGAAGCGTCAATGATGATGAATCGGCAATTGCGGGACTGTCCCCTCAAGATGACATAGAGCACAACTCCTCCATCCACATCCTTCCTTTCTCCCTAGAACCCGAATAGTGGGCCATCTGAGGATAATACCCTCCTTGTCTCCACCTTCATCTCGCCGAATGACTTCTTGAAGATGACATTGACCGAGCTCATATTATTTATGAGGATCTGGGAGACGGTGAAGTTCTCGATGGCCGTCGGGATAACTAGTGCATCGCAGAATGGGTCCTCATGGCCCGACATATCCTTCTGAGAGAAGATAATCTTTTCCTCTGGGAGTGGGACTTGAGATGTCAAAGCCACGCTCCAATGATACATGGTGTGGAGGCTCGCCTTTCAGGTTGCCTTGATCCCCACTCCCCTATGGATCACTCTGATCCCTCCTCGACTTCCCATGTCAGTCCGATCTTCACACACTTCATCCTCCCCTTCTCTGGGTAGTACCTCCTCGATCCTCACTGGCCGCTATTGTTGCTGTGCTAGACCCGTTATCTCCCTTATCTCCAAGAACTCTAGGCAGGTGGTCGTTTCATGTCCCTCCTCCTAGTGGAAGTCACAATAGGGTAACACCACCTCCCTTCTCTTGGCCTCCGCAACCCTGTTCCTTCTCCGCGCTCCTGCTCCTCCTTCTCCTGCTCCTCCCACTCCTCTTCCTCCTCTCCCTCGCCCAATCGACATGCCTTGCTGAGGTGGGGGAGTGGCCTTGGGCCCTGCCTCAACCCTAAATGATGAGGTCTCCCTTGACGCCCTTGGAAGTTACCCCCTCCTTGAGCAAAGCCTCTTTCCAGGCCCTGCATGCCCACTCCCTGTTGTCTCCACCCCAACTCCGGGGCCCTCGACTCTTCTCTCCTCCTAACCTCCTGCTGCCTGGCCTCCAGTTCTCTCAGCTTCTCCAGCCTTCTTGTGAACTCCGGGTTGGCGACCTCTCACTCAATTTCCTCCGCCGACCTTTCCACCAGCTCTTCGAAGGATAGGGGTCCTTCATCTTTAGATTCATCCTGAAGATCCTCTCCCGCAACCCCACCATGAAGGCAAGCTGGAGGGTGAACTAGGGCACCTCCTGGATGAGTAGGACCTCCTCTTGGAATCGATCCACGTAGTGGGCCAGCGACTCCCCCGCCCCTTGTTTGATCTTGAAGAGTGCCTCGTCATCCTTCTTCCTCTTCTTCTAGCTCGAGAAGCGTAGCAAAAAACTACGCCGCAGATCCTTGAATGCATAGAACGACCCTCCTGGGAGCTGATGAAACCAGTCCCACGCCTTCTCCTACAAGGTGGTGGTGAAAAGTCAGCACTTGAAAGCGTCTGACACTGGCCTGATGGATACCATGTCCTCAAACCATTGTAGGTGTTGGACGGGGTCATACTTTCCGGTGTAGTACATTATATCTGTCTCCCTGAACCCCTCTAGGAGTGGTGTCAAGAGCACCAACTCGCAGAACAGGCTTCCCTGCTCACCGCTCTCGCCTGCTCGACTCATCCCAAGAGCTCTCTAACTGGGCCCACTCTCGCCAGGCTGGCACTCACCGGACTGGCACTCGTCGGGCTGTGAAAAAGCTCTCGCATAGTGAGGTCTCGCCCTAGCACCTCACTAGCCATATCCTTTCCCGCTCTCTGCCCCGGGGCATTCTCACATACCCCTGGCGGCAGGACGGCCTGGGGAATTGAGGTTGCGAACTCATCTTGCACTGCGACAATAGTGATATTGATCGTCTCGAGAACCTCCTGATGAGTCTGGTTTATACAGTGATTTCCAGCCTCATCTGGGCTTGTTTTAGTGTCATTGCACTTCAATTACTGTTCATATATGCTTATATTGATATCATGGCGTATCTGCGCCTTTTGTGCAATCCTTCCCCCTTTGTGGCATGTTTTTATTATATATTACTGTATGCCTGCGTTATGGATCCGGTGGTGTGCACGGATCGGGGTCATATGCATTTTTCCTGCAGGTCCTGGGATCGCGCGAACATTCGGGATGGTGCGGGGCAATTTTTGGCCTAGAAAGCCTCTGATCGTGCGCATTCCTTCGCGCACGATCAGGCGCACGACCAACGGTCGTGCGTTAATTCCCTTCCCAGACAGAGAGACGGCGCACGATCAGAGGATTCCTTCGCGCACGACCATTGGTCGTGCGCCCCTGACCGTGCGTTAATTGCCATCTCTTTCTCTGCTACAGGTTAACTGCGCACGATCACATGCATTCCTTCACGCACGACCATTGGTCGTGCGCCACTGACCATGCGCAGTGTTTATTCTGCTCCGTATTTAAACCGCTGCTCCGCAAAATTAGGTATTCAGCACAGTTTTGGGGCACGATTTCTCCGCGCCAGTCCGCAGTTTCACCTCTCCAAGGTCCTCCCTTCCATTCCCCCCTTTGGGAAGACTTCATCCATTGATCCTAAGGTCCATCTAGGATCCCGGAAGCATTCTCCGCCATCTACAGCCAGCATTCCATGAGGAGGACATCTCCATTGGGCGAAGCAGAAGTGACCCAGCTTTGAGAAGAAGACGGGCAACGGTTAGAGGTAGTGACAACCTCTAAGCCCCGGAAGCAACCAAGGACTGAGCTCGGAGGAGGCGTGATGACCCCCCATTCCGACCAAGATCCACGACGAGGCTTCTCATCTCGTGGTTCCTTCTACCCCTTCTCCTTTTTTGATATGTACTCTTCATTGTTGTAATGAACTAAGTGAACCTCTATTTGTCTATGAATGGGAGTTTGTTTATGATCTTGTTCTTTACTTGATGCTGTGTTGTGATGCGCTCCGCCCCCGCTCCACTTACACACACCCACGTTCTAGCACTCGCTCTAGCAAAAGCTGGAAGCGATAGCGAAGAGGTGCCTTCGATCCTCAACTCTCGCATTGGCACTCACCTCATCCGTTTGCTCACCGGTCATCCACTAAGCGAAGCACGACATCGCGGCCTGCACTAAATCCATCCACAAAGCGACGCGGTGATTGCGACCTGCATAGTTTGTTTAGTTTTCTCATTCCTGTTCTACAAAACCAATCAAAACCCCCCTGTTTTTGTTTAACTTAGAAACCCTCATAATTTATCTCCTAACAGACAAATCGTACTACCCAACTTGCGGTCCTTTGAGAACGATATTCGGGGATCTACTCCCTACTTTTATTGCTTGACAACGACCGGTGCACTGCCGTCGTACCGCATTTCGTGCCCGCTAATTAGCGGTGTGGAAATAGCGCGTCAAGTTTTTGGCGCCGTTGCCGGGGACTGCAAGCGTGTATGATTTGTCTTTCTTGGGAAATTAGTTTTAGGGTATTTTTGTTTTTGATATTTCCTTTTTTGGTGTAGTGTGTGCATGCGTAGACAACATCCTGGTTAATTTGCATCATTTGATCCTGAAATAGAGCGCACCCTACGGGCGCGTCTCCGTGCTGCCGCCACCATGGATGTCAATGGGGACCCGATCAATCCCGGGAGGGGAGATGCACCAGGCGTTGGTCAGGTGGCCGACGAGAATGAAGTGGTTAGGCCGAGGCCGAGGACCGTGAGAGATTACACCATGCCCACTATGGGGAGTGTGTACCCCGGATTTGGCCCAGCTATTACTAACAACAATTTTGAGATAAAGCCGGCCATTCTGAATATGATCCGCAATAATGCCCAATTCTCCGGGTTAACCAGTGAAGACCCCCATCTTCACCTAGCTAAATTTGCAGAGATTTGTGGTACATTTCGGTACGCTGGAATTGTTGATGAGACGGTGAAACTCAGGTTGTTTCCATTCTCCCTCCGCGACAAGGTGAAGGCTTGGCTCCACACAATACCACCCGGCGCAGCTACCACCTGGGACGCGCTGCAGACAAAGTTTTTGGCAAAATTCCACCTGGTGGACAAGGTTGTAAACTTGCGGAGAGAAATCGCAACCTTCCGACAACACGATCAGGAGACCCTTGCGGAATCATGTGATAGGTTCGCGGACCTCCTCCGGAAGTTCCCTCAGCATGAGCTACAACCTTGGAGCTTAGTGGAAAATTTCTATTTTGCAATCGAGCCCAATTATAGAGCCATGATTGATGCTGCTGCGGGCGGGACCCTGATGAACCACACTCCCGAGGACGCACCGAGGATTCTCCAAGACACTGCCATTCATAGTTCGTTCTGGACTGCTGGAAGAAATGCTCCAAGGAATGCTCGTGGACTCTTTGAGGTGAGCATGTCGGGCGCATCTGCCGAGGTGGTATCGTCGCCTTATGACAACGTCGTGCTACTTAAGAGGCCTGCCCTCCCTCCTACCCCAGTAATGGCCATTTCGTGTCAAGGATGTGGAAACCTCGGGCATCATGCATATGAGTGCCCCTCAGGTGAGCAACCTGCTGAATTAACTTTTGATGAAAGTGTAAATTATATGAATGATCAAAATCGGGGAGTACCATTTAACAACGCTTATAACCCGGCCGTGAGGAGTCACCCGAACTTCTCATGGAAACAAAACATTCCTAGCCAACGATGGCAAGCAGGCTCGCATCAATTTGATGCGCAAGCCTCCGGTAGCCAACCGAGGCCACCACAACCGGGGTTTGCTCAAAATGCACCACCGCAAAGGAAGAGCGCATTGGAAGAAATGATGGAAAAGTTTGTTGATCTGGCTCAAACAAATATGGCCAATCAAACTGCTTCAATGCGAAACTTGGAGACACAGCTAGGCCAATTGGCCCAGGTGCTCTCCGAGCATATGCAAGGTGCTCTTCCAAGCAATACTGAAAAGAACCCGCGGGAGCAAGGTAAAAGCATTGCTGACGCGGATGGTGGTCAAGTGAGCCCTTGCGTTGTTGAATGTACTATCAATAATATTGAGGTTTCCGCGCTTTGCGACTCTGGGGCATCTCGCAACATTCTTGCTCTGCAAGATGTTGAGAGATTGCACCTAACAATGAACTCTGAGGACCGGAAGTCGCTGGTGTTGGCTAATGGAGTGACTGTCGAAACTGAGGGTGAGATTCGTGAGGTCGTAGTAAACCTTAATGGGACGGCTGTAGTCACCGACTTTCAGATTCTAGGCCCCATGGAAAATGATTCCATGCCAATCCTGGGGGTTCCTTTTCTAAAGGAGAGTGGCGCAACCCTCCACATCGCCACGGGTTGCGTCACCCTACCTTCCAATGCGACAAACCTGTCAGGATCATCTTATCTTCCTAACCTCTCGGTGAGTAAAAGTAAGTGCAGGTCCAATGAAGAAAAATCAGACTTTGACGTGAAGAATCCTAGAGAGGAGGAAAGTATCACTCTGATGGAAGAAAAAGCAAAGCAGCTCACAAATAAAGAGTTGGAGATAGAGAGGAAAAGCAGTAAGACCAAGGAGTGGGAAGACATGGGAGAAGGCGGAGCGATGAGCCTTACAAACAATGTTTTTATTCAAAACAAGAAATGTAAACAATCTAAACAGGTTCATTGGGCCGATCTACCCCCTTTTGAGGGTGCAGAAATGAAGCCCCCGACTGATCCCAATCCGACAAACACTATCACCCCTCCCGCACATGGTGCTCGGTGGCGCTCTCCTTCAGTGGAAAAATTGAAGCGGGAAAGAATCCTGCACGCAGCGCGCTTTGCAGCCCTCCGGCGCAAGAAGGAGGAGGTTAGGGGCAAGGGAGAGACATCTTACTTGGGCCCTAAAGCTTTCACCTCCTGCCCATCTCGCGTGATTGGGGAGAACCACCACAAATCAGCATATAGCTGATGCGTGCCGGGATCTCCGGGCTGTGCTCTGTGCCATCTGTTATATTTCTGTGCTTCTCTGTTTCAAGTTATTTGCTGCGTCATACTGTCTCTTTAGTTTTTTTTATTATAAGACTATTGCTATCAAACTCTAATACAGGTATTTGGTCCACCTTCAAGGACGTTAAACAAAAGGGCTCTTGGGAGACAACCCATTGGGGACCATTTGGTTCCGTTCTTTCTTGTTATCTTCTTTGCTATATTTTTGTTGTGCTTGGGATCTCTTTATTCGCAGGTCCACATCTATTGGAGCACGGCGGAAGCACCACATTCTGAACAAAACGCCATATCTTCTGGTATGCTCATTTCTGAGCATGGGGTAATCTCTCATCCTAGCCCTCTTAAGCTTATGCCGTTATCAAACATGCTTTTTGCTTAGTGTAAGTCTGGGGGAGTGGGAGTTATCATTACCACGTGCACATGCACAGTGCCCAGCATACTAGGATTTACAATCTGTGTAATATTGTAGCATTGTTCATCTCATGGCACACCACGACACCCACATGAGCGCACTTAACTGTAGGCGCGCGACGAGTCTAACTCGTCTCGGTTGTGTGAATGGGAAATCACGGTGCTGGGTTAGGATTGCGAGACGAAGTACTTTGTTGACTCGTGTAGTTCTCTAGTCATTTACTCATGTCTCGCATAGAAATTGGTGTAGATTAAACTTTTCTTTATGCTTTTAGTTTTACATTTTATTCTGTCAGCGTAATTCTAGTTTATTCTACTCAAAAGTGGTGAATCCAGTGTGAATCAATCGGCAGTGTAGGGATGTGTGTAGAGGGGTGCTAGGCTCGTATTGCTCGAGTCGGGAGGAAGAATCATCTTTCTCGGTGACTAAGAACTTGCCCCATGCGACTCTCGAAGCATGGGTATGAGTTAGTTCAGTGCGTGAGCGTGACGTAGGCCATCATGTTGGCCAGTTTGAGCTTTGTATTCCGGTCCTAACATCTTATCCTTGCTAGCCCCTTGTGCCTACCCGATCCCGTTGATTCAGCTCCACCTTCAATTCACCAAAGCCAAAATGACTATCCTAATCGCACACCAAATCCTGAGCTCAAGCAATTTGTGCATTTAAAAAAAAAAAAATTTTGGTGTTGATGCGGTGTATATTTGTGATTGTGGTGGAAATGCGTTATTAAAGATATAGCTGTTTTGTATCTAAATTGTGCAAAGTTATGAAATTTGAAAAAATGAGAAAAGAAAAGAAAGTAAAAAAAGAGAGAAAAAAATGTATAAAGAGATATTTGGGAATAAGTGGTGTACACATTTTTTATTATTGCTGGGATAGTGTTTCTTGTGCAAGCCCATTTGGGTTATGTGTGCTAAGCCCCCGCATTTATCATTATTTACCACACCGTAGCCTAAGCCTAAATCATAACCTAAAGTCCTATTGATTTGCGCATCGAATCATACGAATGCCGTGGAGAGAGTGCGAACGGGTGAGCTTATGGTCATCGACACTGATGGATTTTAGTGGAGGTTGTTCCGAACTCCGGTGCTGAGTAATGTTCGCCTCAGCAGCCTTTCTGCTTTCTTCCTACGCATGACCGAGTGATTCCCTATGATTCAACTTTTGAGTAGAAATAATATATAGTTACGTCGTTAGAATTATGTAAACTATTTTGCATAACTAAAAATTCTTTTTACTAGATTTCTATGCACATGTGTATGAGACTTCGCATATTACTCCGTCCTTGCAATTTCCAACCCAGCTATGTCTTTTCTCGCTCCGCCGGATTTATTTGCTCGTGTCGCGCAAACAGGTAAGTCTGGGGGTGTGATGAGTCTGGTTTATACAGTGATTTCCGGCCTCATCTGGGTTTGTTTTAGTGTCATTGCACTTCAATTACTGTTCATATATGCTTATATTGATATCACGGCGTATCTGCGCCTTTTGTGCAATACTTCCCCCTTTGTGGCATGTTTTTATTATATATTACTGTATGCCTGCGTTATGGATCCGGTGGTGTGCACGGATCGGGGTCATATGCATTTTTCCTGCAGGTCCTGGGATCGCGCGAACGTTCGGGATGCTGCGGGGGCAATTTTTGGCCTAGAAAGCCTCTGATCGTGCGCATTCCTTCGCGCACGATCAGGCGCACGACCAGTGGCCGTGCATTAATTCCCTTCCCATACGGTTGGAGGTAGTGACAGCCTCTAAGCCCCGGAAGGATCCAAGGACTGAGCTCGGAGGAGGCGTGATGACCCCCCATTCCGACCAAGATCCACGGCGAGGCTTCTCATCTCGTGGTTCCTTCTACCCCTTCTCCTTTTTTGATATGTACTCTTCATTGTTGTAATGAACTAAGTGAACCTCTATTTGTCTATGAATGGGAGTTTGTTTATGATCTTGTTCTTTACTTGATGCTGTGTTGTGATGCGCTCCGCCCCCGCTCCACTTACACACACCCACGTTCTAGCACTCGCTCTAGCAAAAGCTGGAAGCGATAGCGAAGAGGTGCCTTCGACCCTCAACTCTCGCATTTGCACTCACCTCATCCGTTTGCTCACCGGTCATCCGCTAAGCGAAGCACGACATCGCGACATGCACTAAATCCATCCACCAAGCGACGCGGTTATTGCGACCCGCATAGTTTGTTTAGTTTTCTCATTCCTGTTCTACAAAACCAATCAAAACCCCCTGTTTTTGTTTAACTTAGAAACCCTCATAATTTATCTCCTAACAGGAAAATCATACTACCCAACTTGCAGTCCTTTGAGAATGATATTTGGGGAGCTACTCCCTACTTTTAATGCTTGACAACGACCGGTGCACTGCCGTCATACCGCATTTCGTGCCCGCTAATTAGCGGTGTGGAAATAGCGCGTCACCTCCCTTCAGATGTCTCCCAGCATCTCCACCATCGCTGCTGAGCCAGATGGTGGCGAACCGCCATAGCCAGCATCTCGCTCACCCTCTCCAGCCATGTTGCCTCCTTGTGAATTTCTTGTACCAGCTACTGTCTATGCTCACCGCACAAAAATGTTGGAAACGAGATTTGGCCCAACGAGGAGTTCGGACCCCTAATAGGGGGCAACTAACACTTACTGATCCCGCAGAGGAACCTGACCGAAGACTTGGAACTAAATACCGACCCTTGGCTACAGCGTGGAGATCCCACCACACACCCGAATGATTTTAGAGCGCTTCCCCTCCTAAGCCAAAGCTGAAGTCGGGCACCTTGGAGAGCCTGAGGAGCTAACCGAAGATGTCCTAAGGAGGAAGAAGACAAAGATATGGAATCCTCTCCAAAGGTGCCCTTCAGGGTCTATATATAGTTTTTCTCTTCTGGTCTGCTAATAGCGTAACTCCGCCTTTTTGTTTTACTAATCACACCCCAAACTGGTCTGCTAACAGCCAAACTCTGGTGTTCTAAAGGGCTATTGGCAACCCACAAAGGGTATTTGGGTAAATTTAACCCTGGAACCTTACTGGGTGAATTGCCTATGAAGGATGCACTCGCATGTCTTCCCGGGAGTGGGGCTCGCGAGATCTCCCTATGCGAGCAACCCGTGAATGAACTACTCGCTAGCCCCCTGGCGCTATAAATACCAGCCTGGGTCGCTTATGCGAGGCGGCGAGCCCTCACTCGCCTCGCCATTGTTAAATGCACCCCAAAGCAACGAGCTTAAACATGCCTCGCACTCACACTATGCTCCTCACAAGGAGGTAAGTTTGGCTCGCCTCGCCTCACCCTCACGACTCACTCACCATGAGTCAGCGAGCCTCTACCCGCTTCGTCTATGCCCTTTACTTCCCTTTGGAATAATGTCTTGTCAATCTTCACTCCTGAGAACTTGTTCTCAATGAGAAAGCTTGACAAGGTCTCATACTAGGCTCTAGGAGCTTGTTTCAAACCATATAAAGCTTTTCTAAGAAAGTAGACAAAATTAGGGTGTTCAGAATCAACAAAACATGAGGGTTTTTCTACATATACTTCTTCTTTGAGGTCTCCATTCAGAAATGCTGACTTCAAATTCATCTGTTAGACTTTGAATCCTTTATGGGCTGTATAGGCTAAGAATAGTCTGATAGCTTCCAATCTTGCAATAGGAGCAAAGGTATGATCAAAATCAATGCCCTCCTCCTGTCTATGACCCATTGCAACTAGCCTGGCCTTGTTCTTTGTAATTACCCCATTTTTATCTAATTTATTTCTGTAGACCAACTTGGTTCTAATAATGTTGTGTCCTTGGGGCCTGGGAACTAACTTCCACACTTTGCATCTTTTGAATTGATTTAGTTCCTCCTGCATTGCTGTAATCCAGAATGGGTCCAGATTTGCTTCCTCAAATTTCTTGGATTCAATTTGGGATAGAAAACATAAGTGCAATGCTTCATTCAATGCCCCAATCCTTGTTAGCACTCCTCGATTGACATCTCCTATAATTTGCTCTTATGGATGATGTCTGACATGTCTAGGTGCAACTGGCAGTTTTTTAGGGATCTCTTTTGTAACAGGTTCTCCAAGTTGTTCTTTGATGTAGGCTTGGATGTTCGGGATGCTCTCACTTGCACGATCGATTGGGTCGCGAGATCGTTTCTAAATAACACCTAATCGGATGAACAAACGCAGCCACCTACGGGTGGGTCCTTCACAACTATCACGCAAAGAATACCACAAGAAGATCCTCCGAAAAAGCAAAACTTCGAAAATAGGAGGATCTTCCCCAACAAAGGAAAAAGAGAATCGCCACTACTCGTCGAGTAAAAATAATTCAAGATCATTCAACTATCACAAATGAGAAGGATTGCGAAAAGATCAATGTCGGAAAATTCATCACAATTCCTATCCACCACAAATAACTATTGAAGAATCGCTCAAGAGGTAGAAAGCATTTCCCTCCCGGAATAGTATATCCGGGTTGTAGAAAGTCCTACGTTATTCACGGAGGTGGTCGCCGGAGGGGAGTCCTTGAAGATGTGCACCGTTGCCTTCAAATCCCGCCGCTACGAACAAGCCCAAGACCGCCGTGATGCGTGAGAGAATGTAGAGGGAGAAATGGTAGAGAGAGGGAGAAGGGTGGGCGGATTTCCACGAGGAGGGGGCGGCCGGCGGCTAGAAGGAGGAGGAGAGGAGGGGGGTCGGCCTGGCCGAACTTGGAGAGGGGGAGAAGGTAGGGGCGGCCAAGGAAGAGGGAGAGGGAAAATCAAGAGGAGAGAATTAGGGCTTTCAATTTCTTATTTCATTCCTTGTTGAACCAAATCCTCCAAAACATAGCCTTATATAGGCTTTACAATCACAGCGGTTAAACGCACTCTAAATTAAAACAATAAAACAAACATGACAAGTTCTAATAAAATAAAATAAAGCATGACAATTTTAATTAATAATTATAAGGATAATTATTAATTAAAATATTCTTATTTTAAAAGCATGATAAAATTAATTAATAATTATAATTAAATTATTATAATTATTAATTAATGTTCTTCTGTCCCGGGCGGAGGTTGTAGCGGCGATGGCGAAGAACGTCGCGGCGTTGGCGTAGAACGCTGTGGCGAAGGCAAAGAAACGACATGTCTTCGAACTTGCGGCAACGACCGTCTCAATCCACGAACTCTCTATGTCGGGGATCAACGGCCGCCATCAAGATCATCAGGCCAGCAGCAGTATCATCAGTATCCCCAACCATGTGGATGTGGGGGTCTTCATCAGCAACATCCCCTACCAAATGAGGCTCGATGAAGGGGTCTTCATCATCTGGGGTGGGCAAAAGAGAGGGGCTGAAGGGATGGTCCCCATCAATCCTCCCCCGCTCGAAAAAACTCATCACTGATGAGTCAGTATTGTCGGATGTAGGTCCTTGTAAGAGTACTCCTCCTGATTTCCTGTCAAACAAAAGGTTGGCCTCGGGGGCCAAGATCAAAGCATATGAAAATGAAGAGGAAAGTGCAACAATTTCATAAGACGTCTTACCTCCAGAGACCGCCAAAGGAGTGAATAACATGCTACCCGGCTCACCTCTCAACCCAATAGAAATTTTTGTGGAGGGGAATGAAGGGGGAGCTAGATGCAGTGGAGCTAGAAAGAGTGAAAAATATTTCGAGTCATTGAAAATGGGGTTTGGGCCCCTCTCAGCAAAAACTCTCAAATGTAAAGCAAAACTTTCTAGAACGACAACTATTCGATGAATAGTGGAGACAATACTGACATTGCCGTCTAAGTTGCCAATTGGCAACTGTCCAGGGGAATGATCTACTAAAACCAAGTCTTCCTTATTGCGGGATTCTCTAATGGGTGCGGTGACTACAAAGTGAATGGACCCAGATGGGTCGGCTAGCAACAATTCATCATGTTTGGGTGGATTAAGACCTCTTGAAACACCTACTAATTCATTATATGAAATTAAAATCAGGTTCGTCCTAGGGCGATCCCAATAATTAAGATCAACTAGCATGGGAAAGACAAGCCAACGAAACCACTCAACCCACCCCGCGGCGGTAACGGGCTCCATGCCATACTTCCAGATCGGGGCTGAAGTAGAGGAAACCCAAGCAACCTTAAATGGGTGAAGGTTCAGTGGGGGCGCTAACACTAGCCTAGGGTCCACTAGTGCAGAGAATGTGTCCACACAACTACTACCCACAGATAATGGATTGGACCATTTGTCCTCCCCACCAAATGACATAGGAAATGCACGAGCCCTAATCCCACCATCCAAATTGTGAGGAGTCGATAAGGCTCGCCCTATCTCCTCAACTGTCTCACTATCAGCATCAGATTCACTCAGCCCACTTTCAGAATTTTCTTCAACCTCCTGAATGTCCTCGGGTTGGCCAACAGAAGGCTCCCTAAGGCTAACAGGATCAAGTAGAGGTTGTCTAATCAGAGCAGCATCAATTTCAGGCACTAAGTCAGTCGAGGGTGCCTCAACTGAGACAATGTCTATGGGCAGGCTGGGACTAACAGGGCCGGGCTCGGGCCCCATACTCAAACTCGGTGTGTTTGCCTCAGAGTGGCTAACACAAACTAAGGGCTGATTTTGACTGACAGTGTCAAAATCCCCATGTGTGTCTGCACCGGGTGGTGTCGACTCAACCGTGCCACGAGCGTCTCCAGATGAGACTTTGGGCTTCCTGGGCGGGCTGGACCTAAGATATGTTAGGTGACCCCCATGTGTAAAGTCTAGGGTATTATTCTGGGCGTCAAAACTAACGTCATGGCTAGCGAGCCACGGGTGTCCCAGCAAAATATGGAAGTCCTTCATAGGAAGGACGTCACACCAAAGGAGCTCAGAATAGGCTTGCATGGTGAGGGGCACCAAACATCGCCTGGACACTAAGATAGTGCTCTCATCCGGACATACGAGACGATAAGGGCAAGGATGCGACGCAGTGGTCACTAACATCCTAGATACTGCATTCTCCATGATTGCGTTAGTATGGCAAACACTATCCACCACGAGCCCGCACCACTTCTCGCCGTGTTTAAAATTTGCTCGAAATCGGTGTTTCGGGTCGCGACTGAGCCTAATCACCTTCACAGCGTCATTCCGACCCTTACCTAACTCCTTTAAATTAGCCGGAGGTGCAGTTGTTCGTGAGAATGCCGGGGGATACCCCGGATTCAGCCTAGTAGTCATTACTAGTGAAAGTTCATGTGATGTCACGGAAAAAATTATAATGTCTCCAATTTTCAGGCCAACCTAACGTGGTCGAAACAAAAAATTTTCTGTTTTAATGTTGTTGGAAATAAGATCAAGAAGCTACAGAAAACTTTTCAGATTTTTTTGACAAGTTTTAAAATTCTGAGGTTTTTACTAAATGCAGACCAATCCGAAAATTTCAGAAATTTGAATTTTGAATTTCAAAAATTTGAATTTTGAATTTCAAAAATTTGAATTTTGAATTTGAATTTTGAATTTCAAAAATTTGAAATTTGAATTTGAATGTTGAATTTCAGAAATTTGAATTTTGAATTTCAAAAAATTGAATTTTGAATTTGAATTTTGAATTTTGAATTTGAATTTTAAATTTCAAAAATTTGAATTTTGAATTTCAAAAATTTGAATTTTGAATTTGAATATTTTTGAAATTTTGAATTTGAATTTTGAATTTCAGAAATTTGAATTTTTTGTATTTCAAAAATTTGAATTTTAAATTTGAATTTTAAATTTTAAAATTTGAATTTTTGAATTTTAAAATTTGAATTTTGAATTTCAAAAATTTGAATTTTGAGTTTGACTTTCCAGAATTTAAAATATATATATAATTTTTATTTTCCTGTAGAAAATAGTACGCAGATTTGCAAAATTTTTTTGTTTTTAATTTTCGCTGAAAAATAAAAAAATTTAAGGCCACTATTTGCACACCAGAAATTTAGATCTTTTACGAAAGATAATTTTATTCCCGCCTAATAACTAAGGTAAGTAAAAATATTTTTTGAGGTTCTTACAGAAAATATTAAGTAGAATATCCAGAAATATTGTTTTTGAATTTCGCAAAAAAATTAGAATTTTAGACCGCTATTCGCAGACCGACGAAATTTTATTTTTAAATTTTGAATGCCAAATCGTGTGAAAATTGTCAGTGCCGTCGTTCTACGAAAATTCCAAGGAATGTATCAATTTAGAAATTGACACGAACCAGGCTTTGATACCAAATTGATGTAGACTTGGATGTTCGGGACGCTCTCACTTGCGCGATCGATTGGGTCGCGAGATCGTTTCTAAATAACACCTAATCAGATGAACAAACGCAGCCACCTACGGGTGGGTCCTTCACAACTATCACGCAAAGACAACCACAAGAAGATCCTCCGAAAAAGCAAAACTCCGGAAATAGGAGGATCTTCCCCAACAAAGGCAAAAGAGAATCGCCACCACTAAACCATATCATGCATATGGTAGCACTCAAAAACCGCTACTATATATGAAAAAACCGCTACTGTAGAGCTACGGTGGCGGTTGCGTGTGTGTTGTATCTGCCGCTGTGGTCGTAGGGTATGGTAGCGGTTACACAATGTATTATGGCATCCTGAAACCGCTACCATAGGTACATCTATTATAGCATTTATGGTTTTCAATGGTAGCAGTTATTGAGCGCTACCATTCTACAGCAATGACTACGATTCTTCATCACCAAGCGTTTATTCTTGTATTCGGCTACATTTATTCTTCATCGCCAGACATTTAATAAATTCAATTATTTCCTATTAAATTGAATAAAAATAAACATATTAAATTGAATAATAATAGAGATAATAGTATCTATTTGTAAAAGAATTCAAATAACTTTTTTTTTATTAATATTAAAAAGAAGGTGGGAGATAGCCCAAACCCTTCATGAATACAATCAATATATAGATCTCACTTAATTTTGAGGGTTTCTGCATGACCAAATGGGAGCTGTGCAAATATGATCTTCCTCTACCCCATCACAACATACAAGCACCAACCATTTCTCTCTCTCTCTCTCTCTCCCCCAGTGATGATGTCGCCGTAGATAGATATCATTTATCCGTGCATCAAGTCGATATCCATGTGAGCATTGCGGGCGCTCGCCCATCCACCCATCATCGATGAAGTGTGGCCTTGGCTCGGGATAATGATCGACGACGCGAGCTGCTGCTCGTCACCTTCGGCTTGCTCGACCTCCACCTCTTGTTGATTCGTCTTGGCCCTGATGAGAGTGAACAAAAAAATTCAACATTTCCATCAATATATGCTAGCACAATATTCAAGAATGTTAAACTTGATGCATCAAAATCACTTATTATCCATAATATCGGCTTAGCAAATTAACTAGCATGCAGCTTCAGTAGTAAAGATTATCATATTTGGAATGGTAGTTTAAAAACTCAATACCACCTCTTGTACTTTCTACCCTCTGCCCTGTTTACCAAATATATATATATACTACTACCATTATAATGAAATCCTCTTCTAATTAACTTATAAGAAAATAAGAACTCCATCAAATTAACTTTCGAATGCCCGAATACACAAACACCCACACTTATAAATCAAAAACTTACTACTGATCGAAATCCACATTTGTGTCAATCAAAACATAAATAGATTTCACAGAAATAACAAATTTCAAAGAAAAGAAATTTAACATTATTGTAAGGGAAGATTAAAACCTCAAGCAATTATATATAAGTCAATGAGGATTACCTGAAGAAAGTTATGTGCTTCACTAAGTTTATATCCTAGAACCCAGTACATATACGCCAACTGCAACACAAGAGAAGTTAGAAACTTTTCTTTCACTTCAGGAAAAACAAATGAAATTATCAACACAGGCAATAATTTTGCAGCAGTAAGAAATACTAGGCAGAATTCTGCAACGTCGAAATACCTTAGCTTCAACCAACTAAAAGTTTAGCGCTAGTGATCAGAAAAACTGATTAAAAAAGTAAAGTGAATATGCTAATGATTACATAAAGGGCAAAAATAAATAGATAATGCTAGTAACACATCTTCCAAAAGATACTACACTATGTTTAGATAAAAGAAAATCAAATGAACAGTTTTAAAATTAATCAATAAAGTTGCTGGAACATTAACCTATAAGAGAAAACTAGAGGCAGGCAAAACAATTATATGCATAACAATCAGACGCATTCAGAGAAACCTGGAAAGTCTGAACATTAACCTATGTGTTTTATTGCTAAAAATATGAATACTGGAGTGTGGAGATGATTGAAGGGTGCATGCTCTTCAATACCAAAGATGATTATGAAGTTCCAAAATCATATGCTGCTAAAGAAAGGCCACCTTTTAGAGCTTCACTCAAGCGATATCCATATGGATTAAAAGAGTGAGTTCTAAATAAATAGTTTTTTATTCCATTTAACCTTTAATGATCTTATTTTTTTCTGTTTGAGATGTTATTAAATATAATATTTCTATATAATGTACTCCTTATGCAGAAATATTTAATATTATGACTCCATCCTCTGCTGGGTTAATTGTGCAATGCTGGAGCGAAAATCCTGCTGATAGACCAACATGTAGTGAGTTCATTGAGCGTTTAACATATATCCAGAATCACATTGTCCAGAAGCAGCGCTGGAAGGTACTTTGTTCAAACTTTTTACAAGAAATACATGTATTTCCTGAGTCATCTACTCCACTAACAATATTCATACATTTTCTAATGTGTTTATAAATTTTAAGCCACAAAAAATGTTGCTTCTGCAATATTTGCTCTGTAAGACCTTAGACTTCTTATCTGATGTCAATATATGAGCATAGATATATACTATGTCGTTTATTTTGGTAATGGAGACGAGCTACTCAACAAGACTACTGCATTCTTTCACACCGATTACGAACATCCTCCACAAAACCCCTGACCTCAATGGGGAGATCCTCCACAGAACAAGTCCCCCTTCCTACAATACCTTTAAATATGAATTTTCTCATTGATTATTACCATGTGCAACCAAAAACAATCTTCAAACCTCAAAATATGGAACACCTAGACCATTTACCATCATCAACAGTAAGAAAATTTGCTTCTCCAGAGCATGAAACGCAAAAGGACAACAATCAACAAAAGCACTTAAGCAAGTCCATAAATGAAGAGAAACTAAGCCCCATTGATTACCTTAAATGGTAGGGAAAAGAATCAAATGTGACATCAATATCACTGGCATTAAGAATGCCCTTTCTCAAACCATCCTTGAAGACTTGGCATCTGTTAGATGGCGAATTTGCCCGTGAATCTGCATCGAAGAGTGGTCGGTCCCTTCAGTCGAGAAGAAGAAACTCAGAACTCTGTTCATACCTAAGATGTGAGAAGAGGAGATGTGAGAAGGAGAAGAGGAGATGCGAGCAGGAGAAGAGGACATGCAATAAGTTTCTTACCATTGATGGCGACGATGGGAGAGTCTCGGGTTCTGGAGTCGTGGTTAAGGGCGGCGGTTGCTGAGGCATAGAGGGTTGAGGGAGTGTGCGTGAGGTTAGGGGAAGCGGAGTCGAATGTTCTGGAGTCACGAGATGTATCGAGGATGGCGGCGCGCAAATGAAGAAGAGTTAGGGCAGAAAAAAAGAGTTGTTATTAGCGAATCCAATTCTCGCTATTCGCAGTCCAATTCTCACTATTCGCAGTCCAATTTCTATGAGTTATTACAAGCTTTTTGAAAATGCGCCCTGTACATGCATTTTTAGGAAAATTGTTCAACATAAAAATTGTAGATCACGTCGAGATCTACAACTTTCGTATTAACACTTTTCCTATAAATGCATGTACAAGACGTATTTACAAAAATTACACTCATGTTTCAACCAGGGCGGCAATACGCCTTGTGCATGCAGTTTTAGGAAAAGTGTTCAACAAGAAAGTTGTATATCTCGATGAGATCTACAATTTTCATGTTGAACAATTTTCCTAAAAATGTATATACATAACGTATTTTCAAAAAGCGCGTAATAACTCATAGAAATTGGATTGCGAATAGCGAGAATTGGTCTGCTAATAACAACTCTAAAAAAAAGAGCGGGCAGCGGCAATTCGTGAAATGCAGCGGTATTACGGGAAAATTTCGACCCGTGCACGTGCCCGGGTGTGCTCTTTACAGGTCCGCCTGATATGTTATAGTAGCATTTATTTATCTTCAGTTGCGGTTATAAACGCTACCATAAATACCTTTTGGTAGCGTTTACTTAACCGCTACAAATTAAGCGTTACCATATGCATGATATGGTGTAGTGCACTCCTCGTCGAGTAAAAATAATTCAAGATCATTCAACTATCACAAATGAGAAGGATCGCGAAAAGATCAATGTCGGAAAATTCGTCACAATTTCTATCCACCACAAATAACTATTGAAGAATCGCTCAAGAGGTAGGAAGCATTACCCTCCCGGAATAGTAGATCCGGGTTGTAGAATGTCCTACGTTATTCACGGAGGTGGTCGCCGGAGGGGAGTCCTTGAAGATGTGCACCGTCGCCTTCAAATCCCGCCGCTACGAACAAGCCCAAGACCGCCTTGATGCGCGAGAGAATGTAGAGGGAGAAACGGTAGAGAGAGGGAGAAGGGTGGGCAGATTTCCACGAGGAGGGGGGCGGGCGGCGGCTAGAAGGAGGAGGAGAGGAGGGGGGTCGGCCTGGACGTACTTGGAGAGGGGGAGAAGGTAGGGGGCGACCAAGGAAGAGGGAGAGGGAAAATCAAGAGGATAGAATTATGGTTTTCAATTTCTTAGTTCATTCCTTATTGAACCAAATCCTCCAAAACATAGCCTTAAATAGGCTTTACAATCACAGCGGTTAAACGCAGTCCAAATTAAAACAATAAACAAACATGACAAGTTCTAATAAAATAAAATAAAGTATGACAATTTTAATTAATAATTATAGGGATAATTATTAATTAAAATATTCTTATTTTAAAAGCATGATAAAATTAATTAATAATTATAACTAAATTATTATAATTATTAATTAATGTTCTTGTGTCGCGGATGGAGGTTGTAGCGGCGATGGAGAAGAACGTCGCGGCATTGGCGTAGAACGTTGCGGTGAAGGCGAAGAAACGACGTGTCTTCGAACTTGCGGCAACGACCGTCCCAATCCACGAACTCTCTATGTCGGGGATCAACGACCTCCATCAAGATCATCAGGCCATCAGCAGTATCATCAGTATCCCCTACCAAGTGGATGTGGGGGTCTTCATCAGCAACATCCCCTTCCAAATAAGGCTCGGTGAAGGGGTCTTCATCATCTGGGGTGGGCAAAAGAGAGGGGCTGAAGGGATGGTCCCCATCATTCTTCTTCTGCTGTATCCAAGTCGTCCACAACATCTTCCTCCAATTACACTATCACCAACTGACCTTTATCTTCCACTAAATTTCCAGTCTTGTCTTCAATGGATAACTTTTTCATTTTCTCTGTTGTACATGCATCCACTTATGAACTAGACCATCCTTTGTGAATAAGGCTAGTCTCATAAAAAACAACATGTACCGATTCTTCTACTTCTTGGGCGTTGATGTTGTACACCCTATAAGCCTTGCTATAGGAGTTGTAGCCAACAAAAATACCTTCACTGCTTTTCTCAGAAAACTTAGTTAGCTTGGATTACTTAACTCAAGTCTTCTGAAGAGCTTCAGCGTGCCAGACTTCTAAACGATCTCGTCATGTGATACTTGTTGACACGACGATACTGTGACTTGGTTGATTCTTCTTGTTCTTACAACAATATCATCGTGTGTACTTTGTTGACACAATAATATTGTCGTGTGGCCGGTCCATATTATCACGATGATTACTGACATAATCCTTCTGCTGATCTTTGTGAGTAGTTTCAGCGATATGTATATACTTATTCGATGATATGTCCAGTCCTTCTCGATGATTTGCGACTTGGAGAGATTAGAGAAGTACTGGACATACAATATATTCGGTTAAATTTTTTAAGTGGAAGTGGACTGTCCGGGCAGTCTGTTCTTGGAGACCGCAGAGACCGCGCGACCTGTGTTGTGGTTTACTTCTGGAACCCACGAGCTCGGTGTGGCGACTTGGCTGGTGTGGTCGTGTGTCTCTAGTGTTGGCGGAATGTATTTAGTTGCCTGCCCAAGTATCCTATTCTGGTGTAGACCGGGTGGTCTTGTACTAGAGTTCGCTTCTGCGGTCCAGTATTGCGGTCTGTATGAGCTCATTTCTGGCGGTCTGCTCCTGATCGGTCAGATGCTCATATGTATGTTCTTATAAGAGACCGGGCAGTCTGCCGGTTTGTTCTTGGCAAGCTGTCTTGGACAGTTTTGCTTAAGTGTAATAAGACCTTGAAGAGACCGCGCAGTTTAGTTCTGGAGACCACGTGCTTCAATAAGGAAGGTGATTGTATCCCTTGGGGCGGTGACGACATCCGTTCGTTTGCCTATAATTAGGGACGTCGAGGTAATTAGGGACGTCGAGGTAACCATTGATACGCAAGAACTGTAAGAACTAAAGTTGGCTTGATTGTGTCAGTCTCATTTTAAGGTCGCGCGGTTTGAGTTTGCCTGATCGGGTTGTTCTGTTCACAGGTTAGCGGCTAGCAGTCACTGTCAGCTTTCTCCCTTCTTCCAGCTTTGAATAAACCAGTTCGGCAACGGTTTGTCTGTGCAGACTATGTTTAGGAGTTCTTGGTCTGTGCAGCGGGCTCAGTTGATTAGGCGGCCTTAAGTGGTCGGGCGATCTTGAGTTGCAGTCTTACACCAGGAATCAGTTCTTCGTCAAATGTTCGCAGGTTCTTCTGTGATCTTGAGACCATGCAGTCTAGACGATCAAGAGTGCGAACAACAGTTGTTTTCAGAAGTTGAATAAAGCAGCAGGTTGTGTGGTCTGTGATTGCGGGCTGACAGCAACGGGTTGTGCTTTGTTCGCACGGTCTGAGGGATAGCCGTGCGGCTTGCCTGTTCATGCGGTCTGGTGATCACTGCTTTGATAGTTCGCTGGCAACTTGTGTTTTTTGTGTCTTGTGCTTCTCTCCTCTGTGATTCCTTTGAATTATGTCTCGCCATGTATGTCTCGAGCTGTAAAGAGATACTGAAGAATAAGTGCACTATTCTGTCTTCCCATTGTCATTGATTGCCATACTTGTGGATTGTGTCGAAGTGTTCCACATTATTACTTCACTCCTGAACCTCTAAAATTTTTAACATGGTATCAGAGCTAGGTTTCTGAGCAGTAATCAGCGTTGTCTTCTGCTTGGGTTTCTGCAAGTCGGTTGTCAATCAGTAAGATAGCAATGGAAGGAGGATATGCTAGAGGTCTTGGTATTGAGCTCCTAACGCAGACTAACTTTAAAAAGTTGAAGTTGTGCATGGAAAGCTATCTGCTTGGCAAGGACTTATGGGAGGTAGTTGGAGGAGAAGCAAGACAAACTAATGTTCCTGCTGAGGGGAATGCTGAGCTCATGAAGGCTTGAAATAGAACAAATGTAAAGGCAGAGTTCACTCTCAAGCGAGCTATCAATCCGGAGTTGTTTGACCACATCATCGGGTGTAGGTCAGCTGCTTAAATTTGGACAGCCTTGGATGGCTTGTTCAATAAGAGGAATGTAGCTCGGCTACAGTTCTTGGAAAATAAGTTGGCTAAGGTAACTCAAGGTGACTTGTCCATTTCAACATTCTTCTTGAAGATGAAGAACATATGCGCAGAGATATCGGCTTTGGACCCGGATGAGCCTATCTTAGAAGCTAAGTTGAAGAGGCAAATAATCCGTGGCTTGCGGAGGGAGTATGTGGCCTTTGTTACTTCTGTGCAAGGCTGGGCCAATCATCCATCATTACTGGAGCTGGAAAACTTACTTGCTTCGCAAGAGAACTTAGCAAAGCAAATGGCTGGGATGTCTATTTTTGGAGAAGACAACGAGGTTCTTTACTCAGGCAAGAAGAAGAGATGGGACAAGAAGAAGAAGTCATCTGTTAGCGATGGACCTTCAACTTCATATCAGCAAGAGAGGAGTAATACTCCTAAGCATGATGGGAAGAAGAAGGAAGGACAAAGGTGCTACAGATGCAATCATCTTTGTCACTTCAAGAGAGACTGCAGGGTTAATCTTCAGCCGGGGCATGCTGCAAGAAAGGAGGAAGCTGGTTCCAATGCAGATGATAGATGGGGTGATGGAGCCTTCATGACGGGCACGTGTGTTCGGGCTATGACATCCATCAACTATCAGGATGATTGGATAGTGGATTCTGGGTGTGGTCATCACCACACCGGGGATGAATCCAAGTTCTCTTCTTTTCAGGCATATACAGGTAATGATGTTATCATTACGGCTGATGATATTATACATGCAGTAGAGAAGGAGGGTGTAGTTTCTTTAAATGGAGATAAAGGTACACTTACGTTGAGGAGTGTCTATCATGTTCCGGGGATGAAGAAAAACCTCTTCTCGGTGACCAACGATGTGGATGCTGGCTATCACGTTCTGTTTGGTCCAACAGAAGTGTAGTTTCTTAGAAATGTGTCAGCGGTGGAGGCTGAAGTCACTCATGTCGGTAGAAGGGTGAAAGACTTGTTTGAGTTATCTACAAGTTCCAACGTTGATAAGATGAGGACTAATGATAGCCCTGCTATCTGGCATGAAAGACTCGAACATGTTGGGATGGATAAGTTGAAAGCTATGGCAAGGAGAAGCCTTATAAGAGGTTTGCCTAGTTTGTCATCCTTTGGTGATGGTCACGTTTGTGCAGGTTGTCAATATGGTAAGGCTCAACGTCTTGCATTTGACAAATCACAAAGCAGATGTAAATCACCATTGGAGTGTGACCATGGTGATCTGTTTGGACCAACCGCTACTGTCAGTCTTGGAGGCAGCATGTATATGCTGGTTTTGATTGATGATTTCACTAGAAATACTTGGGTATATTTTTTGAAGGAGAAGTCGGAAGCATTCGGGAGGTTTGTGGAGTTCATGGAGCTCGTGGAGGGTCGGCTTAATCTGCGGATCAAGAAGTTCAAAATCGACAATGGAGGGGAGTTTACTTCCAATGCATTCTTCAACTTCTGCAGAAAGCATGGCATCCGGAGAGAGCTTTCTTGTGATCACACTCCACAACAGAACGACATTGCAGAGCGGAAGATCCGTCATCTGACGGAGACCTGCAAGTGTTCGCTTCATGCCAAGAATATCCCAAAGTCCATCTGGGCAGAGGGAATGTCTTGTGCAACCTATGTAATCAATCAGATGCATCTTAGTCCCATCAACATGAAGACCCCTCATGAGTTGATGTTCATGATAAAGCCCACGGTGGAACACCTTAGAGTGTTTGGATCTACCTGTTACGCGCATGTTCATGATGCCCTCAGAACGAAGCTAAATGCGAAAGCAAGAAAGCTAGTCTTCGTCGGCTATGATGACCGGAAGAAGGGTTGGAGATGCATGAATCCAAAAACACGGAGAGATGTGGTCTCAAGGGATGTGGTATTCAACGAGCTGACGTCATACCAGGGTAGCTCGTCTGTTGAGCTACAAAGAAGCAGGATATATGGTGGACATGAAGAAGCTACTAAGGAAGTTCTGGTGGAGTTGCTTGTTTCTCTAGGTGCTCCAGGTACTTTTAGCTCTGGGTCAGGTGCTTCAGGTTCTAGACGCAGGGGGGGGGGGGGGGGGGGGGGCGATGCTCCAAGTATACTTGAAAGGAGAGCTAGTCTAGAACAAGTAGTTGAAGAGGTGGATCAGAGTAAAGCTCTAAGGAGGTCCAAGAGGACCATTACTCCACCAAATCAGTATACAGGGGGAAACTTGGTGAGCTTCATCTCATGTTTCTTCGCAGGTCCCCTAGATGAGAGAGAGCCATCTTGTGTTGAAAATGCCGTTGGAGTTAAGGAGTGGGAAGGAGCCTTGGATGAAGAGATGGCTGCCCTCAGGAAGAATGAAACTTGGGACTTGGTGCCTAAGGTTGAGGGTGTTACTCCTGTGACTTGCAAGTGGGTTTTCAAGCTGAAGAAGAAGGCTGATGGTAGCATTGAGTGGTACAAGTTTCGCCTTGTAGCTCGAAGATCCTCTCAGAAGTATGGGGAATATTATGAAGAAACTTTCATCCCTGTTGCCAAAATGACTTCGGTTCGGGTGGTGATCGCATTGACAGCATGCCAAGGATAGAAGTTTTGGCAACTCGACGTGAAGAATGCTTTCTTGTATGGCAAGATTGACAAGGATATCTTCATGGATCAGCCACCTGGTTATGTTTCTGAAGTCAACCCAAGACATATGTGCAAGCTCAAGAAGGCTCTTTACTGCTTGAAGCAGGTGTCTCGAGCGTGGCACGGGAAGATCGCAGAATATCTCCTGTTCTGCGGATATTTTGCATCGGATTTTGATTCGAGCTTATTCGTAAAGAAGACGACAGAGCTTCAGGTCTTGGTGCTGTTATAAGTTGACGATATGATCGTCATGGGAATTCTGAAGTGGAGGTAGCTAGGCTTTGTGCTGAGCTAGCTATCAGATTTGAGATGAAGGACTTGGGTGGGCTCCACCATTTCCTAGGACTCAAAGTGGAGAGGAAAGAGGGCAGAATGCTTGTTTCCCAAAAGGGGTATGCAGAACGAATTGTGAAGCGATTCAACATGGAAGGGGGAAAGAGAAGCTCTACTCCACTAGAGGTTGGTATTCATCTTCGACGTGATGAGGGGAAGGTTCTTTCTGATCCTTTGGTGTTCAAGGCTTTGGTCAAAAGTCTGATATATTTGACGATCATGAGGCCAGATATTGCTTATGTGGATGGCCGGGTGAGTCGGTATATGGCAGAGCCAAGGAAACCTCATCTGATTGCGGCAATGAGCATTTTGAAGTATGTCAAGACCACATCTGATTTGGGTCTCTTCTATGGGAAGGACTCGGGATTTTGCTTGCATGGATACATGGACGCTAATTATGGAGGAGATTCAAATGATAGGAGATCGACTTCTGGATACGTCTTTATGACAGGCTCTACAACTATATCATGGTGCAGCAAGAAGCAGGATTCTGTGTCTGTCTCTACCACGGAAGCAGAATACAAAGCTTTGGCTTTGGCAGCTCAGGAAGCCATCTAGCTTAGGATGCTAGGGGAGGACATTCATAGGGAGGTGCGAGGTCCTACTCTGCTACATGGTGACAATGAGAGTGCCCTCAATCTGGTGGACAATCCAGTTTGTCATGCGCCAACCAAGCACATAGAGATTCAACATCATTTCATTTGGGAGAAGGTGTTGGAGATCTCTTATGGTTGAGCATGTGTAGAGCAAGGATAATGTCGCAGACATATTTACAAAGCCATGTCGAAGTAACCGTTCACACGGTTGAGGAGGTTACTTGGGCTGACTTCTACTTCCCACTTAAAGGGGGAGTGTTAAATTTTTGAAGTGGAAGTGGACTGTCCGGGCGGTCGGTTCTTGGAGACTGCAGAGACCGCGCGACCTGTGTTGTGGTTTACTTATGGAATCCATGAGCTCGGTGTGGCGACCTCGCAGGTGTGGTCGCGTGTCTATGGTGTTGGCAGCCTGTGTTTGGTTGCCTGCCCAAGTATCATGTTCTTGTTTAGATCGGGCGATCTTGTACTAGAGGTCGCTTCGCGGTCTAGTACTGCGGTCTGTATGAGCTTGTTTCTGGCAATCTTCTCCTGATTGGTCAGATGCTCATATGTCTGTTCTTATAAGAGACCGGGCGGTATGCCGGTTTGTTCTTGGCAAGCTGTCTTGGACACTTTTGCTTAAGTGTAATAAGTTCTTGAAGAGACCACGCGATTTGGTTTCGGAGACCGCATGCTTCAATTTGGAAGGTGACTGTATCCCTTGGGGTGGTGACGACATCCGTTCGTTTGCCTACAAATAGGGACATCGTGGTAGCCATTGATACACAAGAACTGTAAGAAATAAAGTTGGCTTGATTGTGCCGGTCTCATTTTGAGGTCGCACGGTTTGAGTTTGCCTGACCAGGTTGTTCTGTTCGCAGGTTAGTAGCTAGCAGTCACTGTCAGCTTTCTCCCTTCTCCCAGCTTTGAATAAACCAGTTCGGCAGCGGTCTGTCTGTGCGAACTGTGTTTAGGAGTTCTTGGTCTATGCAGCTGATAAGTAGGATTTGTGTATATTTTTATTATAGTATTTAGGTTAATTTTTAAATAATTTTGTAAATATTATTTATATTTTGGTTAAAAATCATTTTTTTGTAATTTCTGTTCTAATTATAGTTGTATTTTTGTTTTATAGATTTTCTGGAGATTTTTGTCAAAATTCATAGTACACGCCCTAGGTCACGCCCGTGACCAAGGGCGTGTAACTTTAAGATCAGGCCAAAAGCTGTTTTCGCGCATTTGAGCTAGTCCACACCAAGTCACGCCCGTGACCCATGGTCACGCCTGTGACCAAGGGCATGTAAAATTAGAATCTTGCCAGCTGTGTTGCCATCGAGAAGAGGAGATGCCGTCGAGAGGTTGACTCCAGTCACACCCGTAACCCATAGGTCACGCCCGTGACTTTCGTGCGTGATTCCTGCTCACTGCCGCGCCGAATTAAAGCCCATGCTGCATTGATTGAAGTCATCCTGAGTCACGCCCGTGACCCAAATGTCACGCCCGTGACATGTCCGATTTTCTCCCGCCGTCACGCAAGCTCCACGCCGCTGTCCTAGCTGATGCAGAACAGTGATTACACGCCCATGGTCACGCCCGTGACGGAGGGCGTGTAACCCCAAATTTTCTCCTATAAATTCAGGAGCTCATTTCCAGCAACTCCTCCTCCTGCCCCCTGCCCATTTGGGCTCTTCTTGTATAAATTTTTCTTATTTTCATGTTTATGTTTAGTTATTAATTAATGTAATTTTCTTAGTTTAATTTCTTGTAATTTCATTTCATGCAAGTTAGCCTAGTTTTAATTTAATGCAATATAACTTAGTTTAATTTCATGTATTTCTCTTTTTATGTAATGAAATTTTCCGCTCTTTTCTTTTATGCAAAAATCTCTTCCTTTATTCTTCTTTCTCTTTCTTTATTTTTGTTTAGCAAGTTATTAGTTGTTCTTGATTTTTGCAAGTTTTGTTTTGAAATTATCTCTTCATCTTATTATCATATCTTCTCTCCTTCGATTTATTCTCGAAAAATAACGTTATCGAGTTCATATGCCGGCTATGAATTTCAGTATTTGTTTTTTATTCTAGTTAGCCGAGAGGCTCGTGCGTACGAATCGATCGCTCGAGAATAAAAAGAGTTGCACGCACTCCTCGAGAGAGGATGACGTAAATCTTCTAGATATGAGTCAAATCCTATAGTGGGACTCCCCTCGTTAAAGCGAGTATTAGGCATTTCGGTTATAGGATGAGAGTCCGGCCGATCAACTTAATCTCAGGTTGGCGTATTCCTCGAGAGAGGTGCGTTCATAAGCTAGGAATCTCAATGGTCAAGGTTTAGAGTAGAATGATAATTCATATCTTTTTATTTCTAATCAAGTTTTGTTTTGTTTTATTTTTTTTGGTTCTCTTTTTTTCAGTTTTAATTATTACTCTTTTCCAATTTTATTTCCGATAAAATAATAGTTTACAATCTCGAAGTAGAAGTACTTGACATACCCATGTTTTAATACGACCTTGATATTTTTCTTAAGTATCCTATACTATAGACGATAAGGTGCGCTTGCGTTCATCAGATATAGGATTGGAGAAAATCAACAACTTTCCTGTTAAATTCATATAATCCAAGTCCTTATTTTTATATCAAGTTTTTGGCGCCGTTGCCGGGGATATTTTGTCGATATTTTGAAAAAGGAAAGCACTATTACTTTTATCAAAAATTCAAAAAAAATAATAATTAGTAACTTTTATGTTTTATTTCTTTTGATTTTGTGTTTTGTTTTATGGTTTTAAAATAAATTTTTGCAGGTGATCGTGATGGTCGTCCGTCTCCAAATCAGGGATGTACTTCTTTTCCCCTCCTTGTTCTTTTTCTTTCATAATCATGCTCTTGTATCTTCTATTTCTTGTTCTCCATACTTAGCTTTCAACATTGGGGACAATGTTGAATTTTAAGTATGAGGGTGTATTTTCCCTTTCCTTTAAATTATAAAATCGTAGAAAATTTCTAAATTTTTTTTTTATAAATCACAAAACTCCAAAAATATTGTTTGTACATAGTTATTTTCTTTTGGCACATAGTGTATTTTCTATTTTGTTGTCTTTTACAAAAAGAAAAATTAGCTTTTCCAAAAAAAAAATTAGAAAACCCAAAATATTAAAATAAAATAAAATTAGAAAATAGAAAATTAATTTCTTGGAAATGGACGTTTAGGATACATCCCATCACACCTCCTAGTACCGTTGAGAACCCTTCATGGGCTATACCTCGGGAAGTCCAAGAATTAACAAAAAAAATTTAGGCTTTTTAGTATATGTTTACATTTTTATTGTGTATTTCTTATCAAAAATAAAAAAAGGATAATATCAAAAATCCAAAAAAAAGATAATATCAAAAATCCAAAAAAAGATAATATCAAAAAAAAAAGAGAGATAATATCGAAAATCCAAAAAAGATGATATAAAAAATTTCAAAAAAAAAATGATGAAAACTTAGAAAAATCCCAAAAATATAATAAGCCCTTACTTTGGTTTTTGTTATTTCCAAAATCATTTCTTTTATGAGCTTATTTCTAAGCATTTATATTTTTTGTTTTTAATTTGCTAATCATTTATTCTATCACGGTTTGCTAAATCTTATTTTTTTTGTTTAAGTGATTTAGTGTTAAGAAATATTTTATGATTTTAATTTGATTAGAGAAACTTTTTTAGCATTTATTCTCCTTTATTTTTAAATAGTTTCAATTTTGTAGTAATTGTGCTTAACCCCTTAAGATTTTAATTATTTCTAACTCATGCTTTTAGAATCTTAGGAAAGTTTAATTTACTAAAAATTTGCTCTCAAAATAATTTAATTTATAAGCTAGAAATTTTTCTCTACCTACCCCTTTGATGACACAAAAAAAGTGTTTTAAAAGATCATATGTCATGGGAATAATAGGATAAAATTCATTATTCCCTAAACATATGCACCCAAAATATTTTAAAAGATTATATGGCATGGAGTAAGGGGATAAAATTCATTACTCCTAAACCATATACATTTTGGGATTTTATTAGAAGAGATTTTAAAAAAATTATATGGCATGGAGTAAGAGGATAAAATTCATTACTCCTAAACATATGCAAAAAAAGGGAAAAAAATAGAGGTGAGAGGATAAAATTCATCACCTTCATTCTAAGATCTCTTCTTATGCCAAATTTTATGAACTCCCCCCCAAATCAATATCTTTGATCTAGATTTAAATTAAGTTATGGATAGAGCGTGCAAAATTAGAATCTTGCCAGCTGTGTTACCGTCGAGAAGAGGATCTGCCGTCGAGAAGTTGACTCTAGTCATGCCCGTGACCCATAGGTCATGCCCGTGACTTTCGCGCGTGATTCCTTCTCGCTGCCGCGCCGAATTAAAGCCTATGCTGCATTGATTGAAGCCATCCTGAGTCACGCACGTGACCCAAATGTCACGCCCGTGACATGTCCAATTTTCTCCCGCCATCACGCAAGCTCCACGCCGCTGTCCTAGCTGATGCAAAATAGTGATTACACGCCCCAGGGACACGCCCGTGACCGAGGGCATTTAACCCAAAATTTTCTCCTATAAATTCAGGAGCTCATTTCCAGCAACTCCTCCTCCTGCCCCCTGCCCATTTGGGCTCTTCTTGTATAGATTTTTCTTATTTTCATGTTTATGTTTTGTTTTTAATAAATGTAAGTTTCTTAGTTTAATTTCTTGTAATTTTGATGTAGGGGTACCGTGACAACGTGTACGTTACGCTAACGGAAAGACATTCATCACAGAAATTAAAATAACATAGGAGGGCTCCGACCAAAAGCGAACGAAAAGGGGTCGGTTGGCTCCCAAATCCGATGGAGAAAAAATATGCGGGACTCGATACAACGTTCTTAGGACCTACCTCTCCAACAAGCACACAACTCACCGCACCTACACAAGCATCTATTCCATCAATCGATTCATTTCAAAACGCAGCGACAATATTTTGGAGCGGCGGTGAACATTCAAGCGGCGATAAAGCTTTAGTTGAGATTAACTCCCTTGTTAACGCTAAGTGCGCCAATCTTGGAGAGCAAACCAAGGCTAGGCCGAGTTTCGCTCCCGCACCGGATCTACCCGATCCGAACAACAAGAGATTCAATAACAACACTATTATTTCAGATCTTGCAAGCGAAAAGATTTAAGATCGCGGATAAAATGATTCGACAAAACCTCCACAAACTAAAGCGTAGAAAGAATCACTAACAAGGAGAGGGGTTACCCAACCAAGAAGATGAACACACAAGATAAGGTGGGAGAATCTCTCTCTCCACGATTCCACCGGCGTCGCACCGAACGGAGAAGCACCCTTTCTTCCTTGGAGTCGCACCACGGAAGTCTCGCCGGAGTCGCACCGAAGAGGATGGAGGGAGGCGGCCTTGGAGTCACACCAAGAGGGGGGGCGGCGGCTAGGAGGGAGAACTCCTTGTGGCCGAAATTTCCAAGGGGAAATAGGGTTTGGTTTTTTTGTTCTTCAATTATTTTCATTCCTTCATAAAGACCTCCTTAAATAGGAGTTTACACAAAATCTTAACCATCCATGATGGAGATAAAATCTTATCCATCCGTAAGGTTAAATACACACCAAAATAAATAAAGAGTTCAAAATTAAAATTACAACCACTTTAATAAATATAAAATTATCATCTAGCATGAAATAATTTTATATTTATTAATATAAAATAAAAGTGCATGAATAAAAGTTAAATTTTCATGGCGGTTTTGGCACGCCGCGGGCGGAGATTATAACGCGGACTTCCTTCAGCATCAACATGGCACCTCGGATCTTTGTGGCGCAGTGCCTCGGCAGTCGGGTCATCATCATCAAGGAGTGTCGGAGGGAACGCGCCATCAATCCTCCCCCACTCAAAATCAAGCATCTCCGATGCGTGGTCCGAGAGGTAGCGGCGGAGAAGATCAGCATCCAGTCGTTGAAGCTCCGTCGCGAGGACCCAAGAATCGTCTGAAGGAGGGCGATCACGCCAACGGATGAGGAAGCGGTAAGTAGCACCCTCTGAGGTAGTATGTGGCTCCGCAAACAGTATCATGTCCGGAGTGAGAAAAGTCTTCGGAAACCTGGGGAACATATCAGCAGTAGGAATAAAAGTATGCGACTTACCATCCGGTGAAATACCTGTGGGAACCGATAGAGAGAGGTCATCCGTACTACCACTCCCCAACCCATTAGAAGATTTGGTGGAAGGAGAAGACGTCAAGGAACTCAACTCATGTGGAGGCGATACGAACATCGTTAAATCCGAGACGTTAAAAATAGGGGAGATTCCCCATTCGGCAGGCAAATCCAAAACAAAAGCGTTGTCACCTATTTTCTCGATGATCCGAAAAGGGCCGGCGCGCTTAGGTGCTAACTTTTTAACGGTGCCAGATAGCAAACGCTCGGGAACTAATCGTACTAAAACCAAATCGCCAACCTTGAAGTGTGACACTCTCTGATGTATATTGGTGTGCGCCTGGTAAGAATCGTATTGAGCAGTCAAGGTAGCTCGTATACGTGCATGTAAGTCATGAATATGTTGGGCGAAGGATTGTGCGAAATGACTTGTCTTGTTCGTTGGGGGCAACAGAACCAAGTCAAGAGGCACATGGGCCTTGTACCCGTGAACAATCTCGCTCGGAGACAGACCGGTGGACCGATTTTTGGAATTTAGTTCTATGCGGGATTCTCCAACGGGTGCGGTGACAACAGAGTGAATGGACCCAAGTGGGTCGGTTAACACCAAGTTATCACGTTCGGGTGAGATAAGACTTCTTGGAACACCTGCTAATTCATTATATAATTTTAAATCCAAGGTCATCGTAGGATGGGTAGTCGCACGAACTATAGCAGCGGGGTCTTTGGGAGATAAGAATGTTAAAAAGTTCATAACTTCGTTCCCAAGACTAGATTCAAAAATGCTAGCACTCTCAAAGGGAGTGGTATCGGGAGCACGAAGCCTAGGTCGATCCCAAAATTTATGGTCAACTAGCATAGGAAGGACAACCCAACGAAACCACTCATCTCGTCCCGCGGTGGTAACGGGTTCCATACCATACATCAAGGTTGGGACTGAATTAGGGGGGACCCAAGCAATCATAAATGGGTGACGGTTCAACAGGGGAGCTAACACTAGCATATGGTCCGCTAGTGCAGAGAATGTGCCCGCACAACTACTACCAACAGATAACAGATTGGACCACTTATCCTCCCCACTAGAAGACACAGGAAACTCACTAGCCCTAATCCCGCTATCAAGAGTGTGAGGAGCTAATAAGGGTCGCCCCATCTCCTCAGCCTTCTCACCAACATCATCGGAATCACTCGGCTCTATCTCAGAATTTTTAACAACCTCCGGAATGATCTCGGGATGACCAACAGGAGGCTCCCTAAAGATAATGGGATCAAGTAAAGGTCGACTAATCAGGGCAACCTCAGTCTCACATACTAAGCTAAGCGTGGTTGTTTCAGCAGTGACAATATTGTCCTTAGAAAGGCTTGGATTAATAGGGTCAGCCTCAGCTTTAACGATTAAGCCTAATGTGTTCGTTTCGGAGGGGCTAATACAGTCTATAGGCCGATTTTGACTAACAGTGTCAAAATCCTCTTTCGTTGCTAGGCACGGTGGTGTCGACTCAGTAGAGCTACAAGTACTTCCAGGTGGGACCAAAGGCGTCTTAGGCGGAGTGGACCTAAGAGTGATAAGCTGACCATTATGTTGGAATTCTATCGTGTTGTCATGGTCATCGTGGATGACCACATGGTCAGAAAGCCATGGGCGTCCTAGCAATACATGACAATCCTTCATAGGAAGGACATCACACCAAACATGCTCAGAATAAACTTTGATGGTGAGGGGCACCAAACATCGCCTAGACACTAAAACAGTGCTCTCGTCAGAACACACAAGCTGATAGGGACGGGGGTGCGGCTCGGTGGTCAAACACATCCTCGTGATAGCATTTTCAGAAATGACATTCATGCGGCAAATACTATCGACAACTAGTTTGCACCACTTCTCACCGTGCTTAAAATTTTTCGAAAATTTTCTTGTTATGTCACGGTCAAACCTAATCACTCTTGCAACGGTGTCCCACCCTTTATCTAACGCTCGAGGTTTAGTGTTATAACTTTTATTAGTGGGGTGTGACACTCCATCCTGAGGAATAGTGGTTAGAGTTCGGGGGGTCTCTCTAGTCATCCTAAGAGTGTGAACACAATACTAAAATATTTCAGATTTTAGGTCGTTACAAGCATAAATTTGAATTTTGAATTTCAAAAATTTGAATTTTGAATTTGAATTTTGAATTTCAAATTTTGAATTTTGAATTTGAATTTTGAATTTCAAAAATTTGAATTTTGAATTTAAATTTTGAATTTCAAAATTTTGAATTTTGAAGTTGAAATTTGAATTTCAAAAATTTGAATTTTGAATTTCAAAAGTTTGAATTTTGAATTTGAATTTTTGGATTTCAAAAGTTTGAATTTTGAAATTTGAATTTTGAATTTCAAAAATTTGAATTTTGAATTTGAATTTTGAATTTCCAAAATTTGAATTTTGAATTTCAAAATTTGAATTTTGAATTTGAATTTTCAATTTCAAAATTTGAATTTTGAATTTGAATTTTGAATTTTAAATTTTGAATTTTCAATTTTGAATTCCTAGCTAAGATAAGATATAATTTAGGATTGTGCCAATTAAGTTTTATGCCGCTATTCGCAAGCCCGATTTTGAAAATTAATTATTTTTGGAAACAAATCGTGCAAGATTAATTAAGATTTGGTTGTTTTGGAAAGGAATCGTGCAAGATTAATTAAGATTTGGTTGTTTTGGAAAGAAATCGTGCAAGATTGATTATTTGTCGGCGTCCTACGGTAAGAAATAAATTAGGATGGTATCAATTAAGATTAATAATTTTTATTTTATTTTATTTTAATGCTGACAATAGAGTGAGGATTGTCCAGAATTTTTTTTTTTTTTTGATTTTCGACAAAAAATTCAGATTTCAGACCGCTATTCGCACTCCACCTGGACAGAATTACGACGTTTCTAATTTTCAGGCCGACCTAACGAGGACGAATCGAAAAAGTTTCAGTTTTAATGTTGCTGGAAATACGTGCAGGAAGCTACAGAAAAAATTTCAGATTTTTCTGACAAGTTTTAAATTTCTGAGTTTTTACTAAACGCAGACCAATCCGAAAATTTTCAGATTTTGACCGTGCTAACGAACGCACCGACTAGAGGACGGATAACCTACCGATCTTAGAGTAAGGATGGTGTCGAGATAGAACTCAACACAACCTAGCTCTGATACCAAATTGATGTAGGGGTACCGTGACAACGTGTACGTTACGCTAACGGAAAGACATTCATCACAGAAATTAAAATAACATAGGAGGGCTCCGACCAAAAGCGAACGAAAAGGGGTCGGTTGGCTCCCAAATCCGATGGAGAAAAAATATGCGGGACTCGATACAACGTTCTTAGGACCTACCTCTCCAACAAGCACACAACTCACCGCACCTACACAAGCATCTATTCCATCAATCGATTCATTTCAAAACGCAGCGACAATATTTTGGAGCGGCGGTGAACATTCAAGCGGCGATAAAGCTTTAGTTGAGATTAACTCCCTTGTTAACGCTAAGTGCGCCAATCTTGGAGAGCAAACCAAGGCTAGGCCGAGTTTCGCTCCCGCACCGGATCTACCCGATCCGAACAACAAGAGATTCAATAACAACACTATTATTTCAGATCTTGCAAGCGAAAAGATTTAAGATCGCGGATAAAACGATTCGACAAAACCTCCACAAACTAAAGCGTAGAAAGAATCACTAACAAGGAGAGGGGTTACCCAACCAAGAAGATGAACACACAAGATAAGGTGGGAGAATCTCTCTCTCCACGATTCCACCGGCGTCGCACCGAACGGAGAAGCACCCTTTCTTCCTTGGAGTCGCACCACGGAAGTCTCGCCGGAGTCGCACCGAAGAGGATGGAGGGAGGCGGCCTTGGAGTCACACCAAGAGGGGGGGGGGGGGGGGGGGGGGGGGGGCGGCGGCTAGGAGGGAGAACTCCTTGTGGCCGAAATTTCCAAGGGGAAATAGGGTTTGGTTTTTTTGTTCTTCAATTATTTTCATTCCTTCATAAAGACCTCCTTAAATAGGAGTTTACACAAAATCTTAACCATCCATGATGGAGATAAAATCTTATCCATCCGTAAGGTTAAATACACACCAAAATAAATAAAGAGTTCAAAATTAAAATTACAACCACTTTAATAAATATAAAATTATCATCTAGCATGAAATAATTTTATATTTATTAATATAAAATAAAAGTGCATGAATAAAAGTTAAATTTTCATGGCGGTTTTGGCACGCCGCGGGCGGAGATTATAACGCGGACTTCCTTCAGCATCAACATGGCACCTCGGATCTTTGTGGCGCAGTGCCTCGGCAGCCGGGTCATCATCATCAAGGAGTGTCGGAGGGAACGCGCCATCAAATTTCATTTCATGCAGGTTAGCCTAGTTTTAATTCAATGCAATGTAACTTAGTTTAATTTCATGTATCTCTCTTTTTAGGTAATGAAATATTCCGCTCTTTTCTTTTATGCAAAAATCTCTTCCTTTCTTCTTCTTTCTCTTTCTTTAGTTTTGTTTAGCAAGTTATTAGTTGTTCTTGATTTTTGCAAGTTTTATTTTGAAATTATCTCTTCACCTTATTATCATATCTTCTCTCCTTCGATTTATTCTCGAAAAATAACGATATCGAATTCATATGCCAGTTATGAATTTTGGTATTTGTTTTCATGTTCTAGTTAGCCGAGAGGCTCGTGCATACGAATTGATCGCTCAAGAATAAAAAGAGTTGCATGCACTCCTCGAGAGAGGATGATGAAAATCTTCTCGATAGGAGTCAAATCCTATAGTGGGATTCACCTCGTTAAAGCGAGTATTAGGCATTTCGGTTATAGGACGAGAGTCCGCCGATCAACTTAATCTCAGGTGGGTGTATTCCTCGAGAGAGGTGCGTTCATAAGCTAGGAATCTCAACAGTCAAGGTTTAGAGTAGAATGATAATTCGTATCCTTTTATTTCATTTCAAAGCAAGTTCTAATCAAGTTTTGTTTTTGTTTTATTTTCTTTTGGTTCTCTTTTATTTAGTTTTAATTAGTACTCTTTTCCAATTTTATTTCTGATAAAATAATAGTTTGCAATCTCGAAGTAGAAGTACTCGACATACCCGTGTTTTAATACGACCTTGATATTTTTCTTAAGTATCCTATATTATAGACGATAAGGTGCGCTTGCCTTCATCGGATATAGGATTGGAGAAAATCAACAACTTTTCTCTTAAATTCATATAATACAAGTCATTATTTTTATATCAGCAGCAGACTCAGTTGATCAGGCGACCTTAAGTGGTCGGGCGATCTTGAGTTGCGATCTTGCAGCAGGAAGCAGTTCTTCATCAAGTGTTCACAGGTTCTTCTGTGATCATGAGACCGTGCGGTCTGGGCAATCAAGAAGTCCGGATAGTAGTTCTTTTCAGCAGTTGAATAAAGCAGCAGGTTGTGCGGTCTGTGATTGCGGGCTGACAGTAGTGGGTTGTGCTCTGTTCGCGCGGTCTCAGGGATAGCTGTGTGGCTTGCCTATTCGAGTAGTCTTGTGATCACTACTTTGGCAGTTTGCTCACAGCTTGTGTTTTTTTGTGTCTTGTGCTTCTCTCCTCTGTGATTCCAATGAATCATGTCTCGCAATGTATGTCTCGAGCTATAAAGAGATAGTGAATAACTACATAACTATTCTGTCTTTCGATTGTTATTGATTGCCATACTTGTTGATTGTGTTGAAGTGTTTCGCATTATTACTTCACTCCTGAACCTCTAAAATTTTTAACATATTCTCTGTAGTTATAAATAGAGGATACCATCAAATACATAGTGTTTTTATCATTAACCTGAGCCCTTCTTCAAATCAGGAACATTGTTGGGCACTGTTCCCAACACTACCACTCTATTTATAGACACGGGGGTGTGCCCAAATGGTAAGGCCCAAAAATTACGGGCTGCCCGGGGTTCAGGAGAATCGGGACAAAGAGGAGTGGTTATAGAGGGTGCAAATAGCAAAAAAGAAGAAAAGACTTGACCGCACGATCTGGCGATCTCGCTGGAACATGGCCGCCTGTGCCTTAGGAAAAACTGTTGGAGAGGAGACAGGCGGTTTGGGCGATCTCCCAAATTTGAGACCGCTGGGAATGAACATTCTGACCGAAAAGGAGAGGTCGCGGACTTTCAGGAAAATATGATCTCCACAAATTTTCAAGTTTCGTTAGGTCTTCGGAAATGTTTGCTTTGATCGCTGAGACCGCAACCGCCATAAATGCGGGAAAATCTATGAATACTGCTTCAAGGCTTCAGAATCTAGAACTTTCTGGAAGGAATTGCGAGCTTGAAGTATCAATGATCACCCTTTTTCAGACCGCGGTGAGCTCTTGATGGCGAATATGATGTCTGTACTGTATTAGTGGGCGAGGACCAGGGGGTTGCAATAGGTAGTTGCTCCAAAGAAAAAAGGTGAAGGAAAAGAGACTGCAAGCTCCAAGAAGACGCTGCCGGTCAACTCCTCCAAGGCCTCGGAGAAAGTAGATGCAGCGAAAGAGACCCCTAGCTCTCCACCAGAAAGCATACAGCCAAAATTGCCAAAGGAAGGCGCGGTCTTGGCAACTTCGAATATCATTGATTTGTCGGCCAATTCTTCGGGGCCTCCTGTGTTGGACCTCCAAGGTGTCTCCATCACTTTTGACTGCAACAAGTCAGTGGATGTTCTCAACTAGGTCGTTGTCCAGTCTAGCGAGACCGCTTCTACTGAGGCCAGCAAGGCTTAGATGCAAAAGAAGAAGTCTTCTGCTGAAAGGCTCCAATAGTAGATTGCAGACAAGTAGGAAGTTGCAAAAGGGCAGAGAGAAAGGGAATAGGATCTTATGTTCAGACCGCCTAGAAAAAGAAGAATGATGAAAATAAAAAAATGACCGACAAGACCATTTTGGTCAAGGCGGCCAAAATCCCTTAAGATGGCGGTCTTGGACATCCTCCTATGGATGTATCGGAGAGGGTAAGTGAACAAGTCAATCTCCCTTTTCCTCTTGCGGTCTCAATGTCTTCAAGGGGAACGGACTCAGAGTTTATTGATTATCTTGATGATAATTCTTCTAACAACCTTGTATGTTCAAACTCGCAGGTACTCTACCTCTTCGAATCCGAGAATCTACCAGAGGTCGTCGAAGAGTGAGAGATTGCTGAGAAGAAGAAGACCACAGAGGAAGCGGCAAGGCGAAAATTAGTGGCGCAGAAGAAGGAGAAGGAAGAAAGAGAGGAGAAGGAAATAAAGGAGGAGAGGATGAAGAAAATAGAGGTTGAGAAGGCATCGTAGATCGATGTAGAGAAGGAGAGGAAAGAGAAGGAAGAGAAGGCAAAGCTAATCGCTGCAGAGAAAGAGAAGAAGGATAAGGAAAAGAAGGCAGCGCTGATCACTGCAGAGGAAGAGAAGAAAGAGAAGGAGGAGAAGAAGAAGGACAAGAAGAAAAAGAAGATCGCTAAGAAGAAGAAGAGGGAAGAAGAGGAGGAAGAAGAAGGGGTCTGACAGCTCAAGAAATAGAAGACCGCACAATCTGTCGGTCTGAAGGATCTTTCTTCCAATCATGTGGCCAAGCTGGACAAGGCAGCAGCAGACCGTATGGCGGTGATCTCTGCCCTGCGGACAGGTACGGAGAAGTTGATCGTGAGACCACCAGAGTATCTTCATCTGCCTACTCTTCAACCTAGATCTCAAAAAGAGCAACATGAGATCATCATCATCGAAATAGATGACATTCTTGTCAGCAATGCAGAGTTAAAAAGAAGAAGAAAAGAAGGAGGGAGAACATAGAAAAGGGAGTTGGAAAGAATGAGCCTATAATGCTTTAGTGGATCAGCCCATCTTTTGGTGACCGCAGACCCTGCAGTCACAAAAGATATTGAAAATGGCTTACATGCATACGGTCTTAATTTCTTTCCAAGTATTCTCTCTACGCGATCCCTTTCATTTTTTAGTGTTGTATATGAGCTAACAACTTTCTTCTTTTGATCGCAGATGTTGATGAGGTCAATGAGACTCCTGAAGAAGTGGAGATCCCACAAAAGTTGGCGATTCCTCCGCAGCTCGCTGACATCCTCAAGCCAATGTTTGAGGATGTCCCCACGATACGAGCTCGGGAGCGGGTACAAGATGATCAACTCAAGATTCAGACTGTCGATTTTGAAGAGAAGTTGCACGCCAATAAAAAATGAGTCTGTGAGGAGGGCTATCTAAAGAATGCCGAACTCACCAGGGTGCTCCGAAGGGCTGAGTAGGACACTGAATATTACAAGGGGAAGGCCGCCGCTCTGGCTACTGAGGTCGTAACACTCAGAGCTAGCCTTGCTCAAATGACGATGAGGCCAAGAACTTCTGGTGGTCTCAGATGAGAGAACAACTGCTGCGATTGTTGTGATCCCTATGGAGCAGGTAGACGAGGAGGTCGGGAAGATTCACCGGGCTGCAATGTCAGCAAATCACAGCTTGGCGACCACTGTGACCGCCATTAATGAGATGCAGGACATCGCGGCCTTTATTGGAAGAAAGAGCCAGCTTAGGAGATAGACTTTAATTCTCAATTTTATGTGGTCTTGAGACATTAGTTCTGAATGACTTAAACATGTTGTAATATATTGTGACAATTTGATTTTTTTTATTCTATGCGATCTCATTGATTGTTATGATACCGATCTCATTTCCTTAGCATATTTCTATCTTATTGTTTGAGATGATGCGGTCTCATTTTATTGAGATCGATTATATTGCTCGCTATTTTTCTCAACTTATACAGGTTCAGCGGTTTGCACAACTTACTGGGCTGTCTCAAAAAAAGCAATCATTACGAAATTATTTCTCAACATTTATAAATAGCTGGCCTCGCATCCTTCATTTCATACGTTTTGAATGCGCCCAAAGCATTAGTCTCAACAAACTCTAAAAATGGTGTCCGCTCAAGCGACCACTACTGAAATCTTCCTTGAAGCCGATCAAAAACCCTGCCGTCTTTCCCAAGATAAATATGTGAATTTCTTTGAGAAGCACATGATTCAAAGTCAGATTGTTGCCAGGCTACCTTCAGAGGATGAAGGCATGAACTTTGGCAGGGAGAATAAGTTCGTCATCCCAATCGATCACTTCAATTGCGGTCTAACGTTCCCTCTTCATTGGGAAGTTCTGGAGGTTATGGAGTACTATGGCATTGTGTTCACCCAACTGCCGTCGAACTGAATCGGTATCATGACTGTCTTCATCAACTACTTGAGATTGGCAAGAATAAAGTTCACAATAACTTTGTTCTACACGACCTTCATCGTGAAGTTGCTGAAGGAAGGGAGGAAGAAGGAGGAGTTCAAGGGGCTCCTGTACTTCTCCTACAATGGGATCAAGGTGCTCAACCTTCCCAACAAGATCTCCTTCTGGACGGAGAGGTTCTTGGTGTTCGAAGATGACCTCCACGGTCTCAAATCCACGCCGTCTCGGTGAACTGAAGGGGTCTTCCATGGACCCAAAAACATCCTGGGAGAGGAAGTGAAGCCTCTGGCCTTCTTGGCGAGCAAGCGCTTCGATCTCCTACATTATCTGGCGATCTAGACTGTGATCACCGAGATCACTCCAGAAGAAAGTAAGAAGCTTCCCGCGGTCTCCCGCGATTTCATTACCATTTTCCTTTGATTTTTTCTCTAACTCTATTTTTTCAGTGACCTTCGTGGTCCTACTGTCTATCCCGTGGCAGCAGATGAAGAGGTGCTCACCCAAAGGGAGCTGCAGAAGAAGAGAGATCGCGAGCGGGAGGCCGCTGAGCCTGACGAAGATTCAGAGACCGCTCGCAAGCCTTTTCCTCTGACCAGCTACGACAGAAAGCTAAAGGACGCCAAGGGGAAGCCCCTCATCAAGTGTGGAACGAAGGGCAAAAGTGTGAGGGTGTCCACTTCCCATACTCTCTGGAATGGTAAGTTGGCTCATCTTGATCATGCGTTCACCTCCGTCCTCTTTGTAGAGAGCTATGCTGGGGAGGCATATGACACTAAGCCCGAAATGCATCCTGACATCGCCGTGTGGGAGGCCGTCAAGAGCACGTTCTTGAAATATCACATGGGGCGATCTCTTCGCATGGCCATGAAAGATATAGGTGCCTTGTAAGACAAATTATATGTATGAATACCTTACCTGCAGTCTCCCGCTTTTTCTTTTCTGCGACCGCGAGATCTAATTCTGTTGGAATTATTGAAGTGAAGTGGAGGTGACTGGGCGGTCTGATTTTGGGTCACCGCAGAGACCGCGCGGTCTGTGTTAGTGACCTGTCGGTCTGGCTCTGCCGGTCTGTTCTGGCGGTCTGCTGGTTGGCCGATCTGTTCTTGATTGCTGCGGTCTGTTCCCGAGTTGTTTTGTTTGGTTGGCCTGTCTTCTTTGTTTGAAGACCGAGCGGTCTGTTCTTATGAAACTGCCTGACCGGGCGGCTTGTGCTGGCGATCTGGCGACTTGTCTGAAGTCGGCCAGATGGTTCTTGGTTTGCTCCTGATGGTCTAATGGAGGAGTACACTTGTGTCCGCGCAGCTTGTGCGCGGTCTCGTGTTCACGCGACTTGTGCGCGATCTGTCTGCTGATCTGCGGTCTTGGTCGGAAGGTTGTCCAAGTGGTGTGATCGCGCGGTCTGCCTTGTGAGACTGCTGGCTATCTGATGGGTGGTGATTGTATCTCTCCTGTGCGGTGACGACATCCGTCTACCTGCCTTTTATAGGGGTGCATGGCCCGTCATTCATAACGAGAACTGTAAGAACTGAGCCTGGGTTAATTTGTGCGGTCTCAACTTTGAGGTCGGGCGGTCTCGGAAGTGAGTTGACTATTTGTTGTGTTCGCAGGTTTTTGGTCAACAGGTTGCGGTCTCCTTCATTGGTGATTCCCAGCGGCTTGTATAAATAGTTCGGCAGCGGTCTGTCTGTGAACTGGTTTATGGTGTTCTTGTGATGTTCGCAGCGAGCTCAGCGATCAGGCGACCTTCAGCGGTTAGGCGATCTGAGTTGCGGTCGGGCGACAGCCTCTGTTCTTCGTTCAGTTCACTAAAGCTCCAGTTCGTGCGGTCTGAGGTGGCGGTCTTGCAGTGCAGGCGATTTGTCTATTTTCTGTTCGCACGATCTCAGGTCAAGCTGGGCAATCTCTGGAGTCGAGCGGTCTGTGCGGTCTCTGCTTGTCAAGCCGCCAGTTTTGCTTTTTGGTGTTTTGTTCTTCTCTTCTCCGTGATTCTTATGAATCATGTCTCGCCATATATACCTCACACTGTAAATGAAGTTTGTGATTCAATAAAGCTTCTTGTGTTGCTGTGTGGCATTGTGGTTGTTTGGCTATAACTCAGTTGATGCAACTCCTGCTTACTCCTAAATGATTCAAATAAAAAATTTTAACATGGTATCAGAGCTAGGTTGTTGGAGTGGATAAGCAGTGTTCAACTTGAGTTGCCATCATCTTTGTGAAGAAGAGACCACATAGATTGCCATGGAAGGTGGATACGCAAGAGGGCTTGGTATTGAGCTTCTAACATCGACTAACTACAAGAAATGGAGGTCGTGTATGGAGAGTTACTTACTTGGCGAGGATCTATGGGAGATAGTTGGAGGAGAAGACACACAAGAAGTGTTTCTAGTAGGAGATAATATGGCAGAGGTGAGACTTTGGAGGAGGACTAATGCTAAGGCAGAGTTCACACTCAAGAGGGCTATCTCACAAGAGCTATTTGATCACATCATTGGATGTAAATCTGCTGCTGAGATTTGGACGTATTTGGATGGGTTGTTTAATAAGAAGAATGTAGCTCGGCTACAGTTTTTTGAAAATGAGTTGGCGAAGGCCTCTCAAGGTGATCTTTCTATTTCTACCTTCTTTCTCAAGATGAAGAACCTCACAACAGAGATTTCTGCATTGGACCTTGATGAGCCCATCTCGGAGGCAAAACTGAAGAGGCATATCATCCGCGGGTTGCGGAAGGAGTATCTTGCCTTTGTGACTTCAGTTCAAGGTTGGGCAAATAAACCATATCTGTTGGAGCTGCAGAACTTACTTGCTTTGCAGGAAAGTTTGGCAAGACAGATGGCGGGGACTTCAATCTCTGGGGGCGATAGTGATGTGTTGTTCTCTGGAAAGAAGAAGAAGAAGTGGGAGGAGAAGAAGCCAGGTCAGGATGGACCCTCTACTTCAGGTCAGCAAGATAGATGTTATACTTCTAAGTCTGATGGGAAGAAGAAGGAGAGGGACCAAGGTGCTTCAGGTGTAATAAGACCGGCCACTTCAAGAAGGATTGCCGGGTTAAACTTCAGTCGGGACATGTAGCGGAGAAGGAGAAGCCAAAGTCTGATGCTGGATGGGGAGGAGCCTTTGCGGCTAATATGACGGCGATGCCCGTTAAGGCCTTGGCTGCCATCAACTTTGAAGAGGATTGGATTGTTAATTCAGGGTGTGGACATCACCTCACCGGGGATGAATCAAAGTTCTCTTCTTTGGCGCCTTACTCAGGTAACAATGCTATCATTACGACTGATAATTCTATTTATGCAGTAGAACAAGAAGGTGTTGTCTCCCTGAGCAGTGATAAGGGTCCACTCACATTGAGGAGTGTTTATCACATGCCTGGTATGAGGAGGAATCTCTTCTCTGTGAGCAATGCGGTCGATGCCGGTTATCACGTTCTGTTTGGCCCAACAGAAGTGAAGTTTCTTCAAACTCAATCGGAGATAAAGGGAGATGTTATCCATGTTGGAAAGTGGGTTAAGGACTTGTTCGTTTTATCGACAAGTACCTATGTTGATAAGATGAAGACCAATGATAGCGTGACTATCTGGCATGAAAGGTTGGGGCATGTTGGCATGGACAAATTGAAGTCTTTGGCGGTAAGGGGCCTTGTCAAGGGCTTGCCTAGCTTGTCCTCTTATGGAGATGGTCATGTTTGTGCGGGATGTCAATTTGGTAAGTCTCATCGACTTCCATTTGATAAATCGCAAACAAGATGCAAAGCGCCGTTGGAGTGTATTCACGGTGATTTGATGGGACCGACTGCCACCCCAAGCCTTGGAGGCAACAAATATATGTTGGTGTTGATTGACGATTACACCAGATATGTCTGGGTGTATTTTATGAAAGAGAAGTCGGAAGCCTTTGCGAAGTTCGTGGAGTTCAAGGAGCTGGTGGAAGGTCAGTTAGGCCTGCGGGTGAAAAAATTGAGAAATGACAATGGTGGGGAGTTCACCTCTGGTGAGTACTCAAGTTTTTGCAGGAGACACGGCGTTCGGAGAGAGCTCACTTGTGCAAATACTCCACAGCAAAATGGCGTTGCGGAGAGGAAGATCCGTCATCTGACGGAAACCTGCAAATGCTGGCTTCATGCCAAGAGTATCCCAAAGTCCTTTTGGGCGGAGGGAATGTCTTGTGCGGCTTACGTAATCAACAGAATGCCTCTAAGTCCTATCAGCATGAAGACCCTCATGAACTTATGTTCAAGGAGAAGCCGAGTATTGCACACCTTCGGGTGTTCGGGTCAACCTGTTATGTGCATATTCCTGATGCTCTTCTGACAAAGCTAGATGCGAAATCAAGGAAGCTAGTCTTTGTTGGTTATGATGAGCGGAAGAAAGGATGGAGATGCATGGATCCTGAGACACGGAGATCAGTGGTATCTCGGGATGTGGTGTTCGATGAGGTGACTTCCTACAAGGGGAGTTCAGGAGTTGAACTACCGGAGAGCAGGGTTGATGAAGCAGGGAAAGCTGCGGGAAGTCTTCATGTGGAGTTCCCTGTTTCACCAGGAGCTCCAGCTGTGTCAAGCACTGAGATGGAGGCTTCAGGTTTTGGAAGCAGGGGGAGCAATGCTCCAAGTTCATCTTGAAGAGTAGCTAGCACAAAAGAAGCAGCTGAGGAGGTGGTTAGTCAGGAGCAACCTCTTAGGAGGTCGAAGAGGACTATCAAGCCACCAGATCGATACACAGGAGGAAACATGGTGAGATTTGTCTCATGTTTCTTTGCTCGTCCCTTGGATGAGAGGGAGCCATCGAGGTTTGAGAAGGCCAAAGGCGTGAAGCAGTGGGACATTGCTATGCAAGAAGAGATGGATGCTCTCAAGAAGAATGAGACTTGGTCTCTAGTGCCCAGTCCCAAGGGCATTACCCCTGTGACATGCAAATGGGTTTATAAACTCAAGAAGAAAGCTGACGGTACGATCAAGCGATACAAGGCTCGCCTTATTGCTCACGGGTTCTCACAGCAGTATGGAGAAGATTATGATGAGACGTTTAGTCCAGTGGCAAAGATGACCTCGGTTTGATTTGTTATTGCTTTGGCGACATCCAGTTGATGGGAGATTTGGCAACTCGATGTGAAGAATGCTTTCTTATACGGAGAGATTGACAAGGATATCTTCATGATCCAGCCGCCGGGTTTCATCTCGGAGGATCGTCCGGACTACGTCTGCAAACTGAAGAAGGCCCTATATGGGTTGAAGCAAGCGCCTCGAGCGTGGTATGGGAAGATCGCAGAGTATCTTCTATTCTGCGGGTTCTTTGCTTTATACTCTGATTCTAGCTTGTTCGTCAAGAAGGAGGGGGTGCTTCAGGTTATTATTCTGTTGTATGTGGATGGCATGATGGTCACCGGAAACTCGAAGGAGGCAGTAGCAAGGCTGAGAGACGAGCTTGCTATCAGGTTTGAGATGAAGGATCTGGGTGAGCATCACCATTTCCTTAGACTCGAGGTTCAGAGGCGGGAGAGCGGAGCGCTCGTTTCTTAGGCTGGATATGCGGAGCGGATCGTTCAACGATTCGACATGGAAGAAGGGAAGAGCAGCTCTATACCTCTGGAACAACATCATAAACTTCAGAAGGATGAGGGAAGAGTTCTATCTGATCCGTTGGTGTTCCGAGCTCTGGTTGGGAGCTTGATCTACTTGACCATCACGAGGCCTGATATTGATTATGCAGTTGGCAAAGTGAGTCAGGACATGGCGGAGCCACGGAAGCCTCATCTTCTGGCGGCAAAAGGAAATCTGAAATATGTGAAGTCGACCTCTGATTTGGGTATCCTATTTAGGAGAGGGTCAAGCTTGGAGTTGCATGGATACATGGATGCTGACTACGGGGGAGACGTGGATGATCGGAGATCAACATCTGGTTATGTATTTATGACGGGCCCCACAACTATTTCTTGGTGCAGCAAAAAGCAGGACTCGGTGTCCGTATCAACCACAGAAGCAGAATACAAGGCTTCAACCTTGGCAGCTCAGAAAGCCATTTGGCTCAGGATTTTGGCGGAGGACGTTCATGAGGAGGTTCGAGGTCCCACTATGCTACGCGGGGACAATGAGAGTGCTCTCAAGCTAGTTAATAATTTAGTTTGTCACGCGAGGACCAAGCATATTGAGATTGAGCACCATTTCATTCGTGAAAAGGTGTTGGGAGGATCCCTTATGGTCGAGCATGTTCGGAGTGCGGACAATGTTGCAGACATCTTCACAAAGCCGCTGGCGAAGGGACCATTTACTCGGTTGCGGAATTTACTCAGGCTAGTTTCCACTTCCCACTTCAAGAGGGAGTGTTGAAATTATTGAAGTGAAGTGGAGGTGACCGGACGGTCTGATTTTGGGTGACCGCAGAGACCGAGCGGTCTGTGTTAGTGACCTTCCGGTCTGTTCTGGTGGTCTGCTGGTTGGCCGGTCTGTTCTTGATTGCTGCGGTCTGTTCCCGAGTTCTGTTTGGTTGGCCTGTCTTCTTTGTTTGAAGACCGGGCGGTCTGTTCTTATGTAATCGCCTGACCGCGTGGCTTGTGCTGGCGATCTGGCGACTTGTCTGAAGTCGGCCAGATGGTTCTTGGTTTGCTCCTGGTGGTCTAAGGGAGGAGTACACTTGTGTCCGCGCGGCTTATGCGCGGTCTCGTGTTCGCGCGACTTGTGCGCGATCTGTCTGCTGATCTGCGGTCTTGGTCGGAAGGTTGTCCAAGTGGTGTGATCACGCGGTCTGCCTTGTGAGACCGCTGGCGATCTGACGGGTGGTGATTGTATCTCTCCTGTGTGGTGATGACATCCATCTACCCGCCTATAAATAGGGGTGCATGGCCCATCATTCATAATGAGAACTGTAAGAACTGAGCCTGGGTTAATTTGTGCGGTCTCAACTTTGAGGTCGGGCGGTCTCGGAAGCGAGTTGACTGTTTGTTGTGTTCGCAGGTTTGCTGTCAGCAGGTTGCGGTCTCCTTCCTTGGTGATTCCCAGCGGCTTGTATAAATAGTTCGACAGCGGTCTGTCTGCGAACTGGTTTATGGTGTTCTTGTGCTGTTCGCAGTGAGCTCAGCGATCAGGCGACCTTCAGCGGTTAGGCGATCTGAGTTGCGGTCTGGCGATAGCCTCTGTTCTTCGTTCAGTTCACTAAAGCTCCAGTTCGTGCGGTCTGAGGTGGCGGTCTTGCAGTGCAGGCGGTTTGTCTGTTTTATGTTCACGCGATCTCAGGTCAAGCCGGGCGATCTCTGGAGTCGAGCGGTCTTTGCGGTCTCTGCTTGTCAAGCCGCCAGTTTTGCTTTTTGGTGTTATGTTCTTCCCTTCTCCATGATTCTTATGAATCATGTCTCGCCATGTATACCGCGCACTGTAAATGAAGTTTGTGATTCAATAATGTTTCTTGTGTTGCTGTGTGGTATTGTGGTTGTTTGGCTATAACTTAGTTGATGCGACTCCTGCTTACTCCTAAACGATTCAAATCAAAAATTTTACCAGATTCACTTTTATTTTGCAGCAAACAAGGAAAGAGGCCTATGACATTCAAAATCCCGACTTACAGAAGGCAGTGATGAAGCACATGAAAAATGCGTTGGACAAGACAATCACTGAGCTTCTTCAGCGCGGAGGTCTCACCTCTGAGTTCAAAGAAGTTCAATTCTCTGATCTCTTTCCTGAGATGTAAAAAATGATAGAGGAGCAGTCGGTCAGGGTAACTGAGACTGCTGAAGAGGAATAGGATATTGAGATCGATGGGGATGCACATGGAGGGAGAGGTCACGCTGACTTGAGTGGGATGTAATATGCCCCGATGATGAAATGAGCTCTGCTGTGGTCTCAAGCTCTAGGTCAAAGATTTCACGAAGAAGCTCGGAGGAATCTTCAGAAGAGACCGATTATTCATCATTAGAAGAGCGGTGTCCGAAGAGAATGAAGAGTGATTAGGAGACTAGGAATTTTGTGCAACAGTCTTTTTCTTTATTCTCTTTGAATTGTAACCGCCGGTTTTGAGACCACGCGAACTCTGTACTTAGAAAAAGAATGAAATGAAAGAAAATTTTTGCATACCTTTGTTTCTCTTATGAATGAATACTCTTCTTATTATTTAATATGCTTATGTTAATCTTACTGCTTGCGATCTCATCATAGTCTCTAGTGAAGATAAATCGATCACAATAGATAGTAGTCGATGTCTGGACTTATAGCAGAAGAATGATCTTTATTATGCGCGGTCTCATTTTCTAGAGAACAAATTGGCATTCGATCTCAATGCCTTAAGTATTGCTGAGCTTGAAATGGCAGTTGTATAAGAGGAGATATTGTATAATAACTTATATTCCAAGAGTATCTGATAACCAATATTGGCGGTCTTCCTGTTCGTCAGACTGACACATAATAAGATGAGAAGTATTAAATTTAATCATATGAGATCGCCATATTATGAGATCATTAGATTTAAATGAGATCACTTGTAAATAGCGATCTCCAGCAATTGAAAGCTTCAGCAGAAAGATATATAATCATAAAACTTTTAAATAATGATCCTGAACATTGCATTTCACTTAGAAAAATCCTCAAGTAAGAGATGAGCGGTAGTTTCAAATAATTCAGGCCCGCTCCATCTGCGGATGCTAAGCCAGACCTTGAAAAACCTTGAACCTTTATTAAAGACTGATGGTCAGCAGTCTCAGCTTTCCTAGACTGCTACTTAGTAAAAAAATAGATGAGATACCTCAAGAATAATTTCATATACTCCAGATTCCATGATAATAAGATAAGTAAAGAAGCATTTAACCTACATTCTCAATTTCTCCAGACCGCTCTTAATAAGAATATACTTTAGAAAATTCTTGCAGTTGATGATCCCAAATATCTCAGATCAACTCTTAACTGAAAGAATGCACAGAGAAGACCTAGGCGGTAGTCTCAAATGCTTTAAACCACCCCTTTATAAAACAGAACCAAAAACCATAGATGGTGGTCTTAAATATTTCAAATCGCCTTTTAGCATAACAGATAATCAAGAAGCATAGGCAGCGATCTCAGATTCTCCAGACCGCCCCTTTATAACATAACTAAAATTCACTAAATCTGGCGGCGTCAAAAACTCCAGACCACCCATTCACAGTAAAAATAGAGGCTTGAAGCCTGAGAGGTGTACAATCCAAAATGATCAAAAGGGCAGGTGCGGTCTTGCTGTAGAACCTACATCGACATTACTTTCCTCAGGAGATCATAAATATTGTAACACCCTAATAAGAAGACGAAGAGAGATGCACAACTCAAAAATGATCAAAAGCGCAGGTGCGGTCATGTTGTAGAAGCTGCACCAACATTGCTTTACTCAAGAGATCATTAAGATTGTCGCATCTTAAGAAAAAGAAGAGACCTCGATGGTCAGAGGCATACTAATCAGAATGATCAAAAGGGCAGGTGCGGTCATGTTGTAGAAGATACACCGGCATTGCTTTCCTCAAGAGATCATTAGGATTATAACACCCTAAGAAGAGACGAAAGAAGAGGGGTGAACAACGCGGTCATGCTGTAGAAGCTCCACTGACATTGATTTCCACAAGAGATCATTAAGATTGTAACACCCTAAACATAAGAGGGCTCAGGTGACGGTCATAGATGCTCCTAATCACACCTTAGCTATCTTTGCACCAACGAGCATTCAAGGGTCACAATGCAAGATGATCAGTAGGGCAGGTGTGGTCATAATGATGAGTTTCACCAGCATTGCTTTCCTCTAGGGATCATCAAGACTGCAATGATGTCCTATAATGCATGGCAGGGTTAGAAATTCACCTAGACCTCCCTTGATACAGAGGTGTGTCAGATGTCAGCAAGGACCCGGTATCCTTAAGTTACTCCGCACGATCTAGGCGAGCTACTACTACACAGGTGCGAAATCTCCCCGCTATATGTGTTCATGGTAGATTTAAATCATAAGCCTCAAGTCATGAGGGCATCAAGTAGGACCCCTCGATGTCTTGCTTGGTAGGATTTTATCCTTTGATAATCAATCAATCTCGATGCTTCCCTTTCAATATATGCAATACAATATTTTGCAACCTCACCACCATAATTCTTGCAAGAGAAAGGAAAGAAAGAAATGAAAAATACAAGCTTTCAAGAAAAGAAATGCTTGAGATCATCTCCACTCCAAGTATGTGATAACTCTTCTCCATCATAAGTTTGGAGACGATAAGCACCATTCTTGAGCACTTTTTTGATAATGAATGATTCTGCCTAATTTGGATTGAGCTTTCCAACTAAGCCAGATCTTGTTGCTGCATCCACCTTCTTGTGGACGAGATCACCAATAGCAAACTCTTCTACTTTAACATTTTTATCAAAATAATTGGTCATTCTTCTCTTCACTTCCTCTTGCCTAATTGTTGTCATATCTCTCAGCTCTTCAATGAGGTCGAGTCTGCATCTCAACTCTTCATCATTTTCTTCCATCCAGCTCCCTTGATTTTGCTTAGATAATAATACCCTTGGACTTTATACTTCAAACTCAATCATAATGAGAGCTTCTGAGCCATGAGATAATTTGAAAGGAGTCTTTACAGTAGCTGAGGTTGGAGTTATCCTCAGAGCCCATAACACCGAAGGTAACTGTTCTGCCCAATTGCCTCTGTGATTTTTCACTTTCCTCTTCAAGAGATTTATTATCAATTTGTTTGCAGCTTCTGTTGGAGCATGCGCTGCGCACTCTTCCGGTTTGATAATAACAAAATCCCGTTTGTATTTGATTCTACTGTTATTGATGGTGTGCAGGTAACAGGTATGAGATGTTCACAATTCTGCTGGAGCTCAATTTGACTGAATGGAGAATTTCGATGTCGGAATTTTCCGACATCTACTGTCGCCCAGGCGATAGGACAGAAGTTACAACAACTGCCCACACGGAAGCACGACGCGCAGCAGTTTGGCGCTGTCGAAATTCCGACAGCGATGTCGCCCAGGCGACTGGCCAGAAGTTACAGAAACCGCTCGCACGACAGCACGACGAACTACAGTTTGGCGCTGTCGGAATTCCGACAGCGATGTCGCCCAGGCGACAGTGAAAATTTATAAAGTGGTTCGTTTTGTTCGTGCATTAAAAAGTTTTGAAGATTCTAAGTTCCTTCCTGAGTGCACACGAACCAGAGAGCTCTAGAACCTCATCAACTCCCATTTTTGCTTAGAAGGTTTGAGATTGAAGACGAGATCGGACGCGCTTCTACATCAACGATCATCTCGAGGCTTCAACCTTCCTTTCAGAGATCTGAATTTCTAGGGAGTTCTTCATTTCATTTTGTATTTTCATTTATATACATTTAATTTTGTATTGGTAGGGAAATCGTCTCCTTATGCGTGACGTCTAAGTCTATGCGTGGCTTAGGGGAAAATCGCTTCCTTGTGCGGAGCGTCCAAGTCCTTGCGTGGCTTGGTGGGAAATCGTGGCCTTGTGTGCTACGTCTAGATCTTGGGAAGATCTAGAGGATAGGATTGGGCTTGGTCTAGGGAAAGACAAGTGATAGCCTTCCGATCCTTGGGAGAAAGATTGGTAAACAAAAATTGTCAAAAGTTTATTATCTTATTTATGCCTTGATCTTAAGCATTGTTAAGATCATTTTTTTTGTATGAGAATTTCATGATTAAAATATTATGCTTTTTCTTTAATTGCAAATTTGGTTGCTTAATCTTTAACTTAGAAATTTGTGTTTGATCTAATTTAAAAATTTCATAGTTTGTAAATTTTTATAAGTGATTTTTAGAAAAGCAAAATTTATTTTGAAAATTCTTAAGTAAAAATTCATAATTCAAAAAGGCCCTTATTCACCCCCATTCTAAGGGCGCCACAAGATCCAACACGTGGTATCAGAGCCAGGTTGGTCCAAAACGGTTTTACCACAGGGAGTAATGGCTCACAACGATCACGCGTTCGTTGAGGGGCAAAGAATTAGTAGGCCACCACTTTTTACGGGTACAGACTATAACTATTGGAAAACCCGAATGCGGTGTTTTCTAATAGCTCTCGACATGGAAGTTTGGAATATGGTCAAGACAAGTTATACTTCCCCAACATATGATGTAGGAAATGTAACAATGGACAAACCCAAAGACAAGTGGGATGACAATGATAAATTAAAATGTAAAAACAATGCAAAAGCCATGAATGCTTTATTTTGCGCACTAGATCGCACTGAATTTAATAGAATTCGTGCTTGTGATACTGCATATGAAATTTGGAATCTTTTAGAAATCACTCATGAAGGTACTTCGCAGGTAAAGGATTCAAAGCTATTTCAACTGGAGTCAGAATTCGAAAGATTCAAAATGGAGGTGGATGAAGAAATTGATACAATGTACACACGATTCACTAAAATCGTGAACGATTTAAAGGTGCTGGGTAAGGTTGAAAGTGCACAGTTAACCTCACTAGAATTCTCTAGAGGGGGGGGGGGGGGGTGAATAGAGATTAAAAATACTTTGTGCAATTATATATATATGTGTAATAATCACAGATTTAAGCTTCCCACACACCAACAAGAATTAAGCAAGTAAAGAAGAAAAATAACAAGAAGAAAATCACAACACAACACAAGGAAATATAGTGGTTCCCCAAACTTTGGGTAGTCCACTCTTCTACCCCCTTTGGTAGGAATTCACTAACTTATACTGAGTCTTTTGATAAGGAGACTCTTAGAACCAGACTGAGTCTTTTGATAAGGAGACTCTTAGAACCAAACTGAGTCTTTTGGTAAGGAGACTCTTAGAACCACTACAACTGAATTTTTTGAAGAGAGATTCTAAAAACTCTTTTACACAATTGAAAATAGAATGAGAAGAAGAAGTAGAACAAGTAGAAGAACAGAAGACAATATATGTAAGAAAGAATCTTCTTCCTAGCAAGAAGATTAGAAGCACAAGTATAGTGAATATGATCTCTCTTCTATAGTGAGAAGGAGATTGTAAGCTTTTCTCTCTTTTGTGAGAGCTTTCAGAATTTGCAGCAGAATGGCTTCAGAAGGAGAAGATGAAGGCTTTTTCTTTTCTGCAGCACACTATCTCTTTTCTCAGCTTTTTCACTCTTCACTTGGGAGCTCTTCCTCTTTTTCAAATGTATATGGTGGATCACTTATGTTAATTCTCTGTCGACCTCCTTCTTATTTATAGCTCTGTTTAAAATAAATTGCTAAAGGAGAATAATCAATTAGCAGACAGAGAATTAGAAAGAGATAAGAGTTTCCATAATCAATATTTCTGTAGAAGGAAAAGAATTCATTCTAATTTCAAATATTATCCATAATAATCTTAATCAAATTAGTCAAGAATCAAATAGAAGGAAAGGCTGATTCAGAACGACTATAAAAGAATAATATCATTCCATAAAAATCAGATCTACAGAAAGAAGGAAAGAGATCTGGCGTGTTTTTGAATTACTTATAGATATCGACGTGCGTCGATTACTATTCGACGTAAACGTCGATTTCATCCTGGCTGGACGTCGAGAGGAGAATAAGGAAAGTGCGTCGACTTTATTGTTGGAGCCTATGTTCCACATCTCTTGGTTTGAGAATAACAAATACCATGTTGTATTTGATCTAGTCTTTTGTGTCTTTATAGTGTCCAGGTTGTACAGGTTCAATGAGGAGACAAGTCCTCGTTCATGGGCATGATCCGAGAGTGTGTACACATTAGAAAAAGCAAAAGGATGAGTTTTGTGTGCTGATCTTAAAATGGACATAACTTTCAATACAGGAAGAGTTACAGAACGTGCCACCCCATTTCGGAGATGAGAACGACTCAATATACAGTCTGGAGAAGTTTAGGACAGAAATAATGAAGAAGAGCTGTCGGAATTCTGACCCTCAATGTCGCCATTTGTGATGAGAAGGTTTGAAATTGAAGATGAGATCGGACGCGCTTCTACATCAACGATCATCTCGAGGCTTCAACCTTCCTTTCAGAGATCTGAATTTCTAGGGAGTTCTTCATTTTATTTTGTATTTTCATTTATATACTTTTCACTTTGTATTGGTAGGGAAATCGTCTCCTTGTGCGTGACGTCTAAGTCCTTGCGTGGCTTAGGAGAAAATCGCTTCCTTGTGTGGAGCGTCCAAGTCCTTGCGTGGCTTGGTAGGAAATCGTGGCCTTGTGTGCTACGTCTAGATCTTGGGAAGATCTAGAGGATAGGCTTGGGCTTGGTCTAGGGAAAGACAAGTGATAGCCTTCCGATCCTTGGGAGAAGGATTGGTAAACAAAAATTGTCAAAAGTTTATTATCTTATTTATGCCTTGATCTTAAGCATTGTTAAGATCATTTTTATTGTATGAGAATTTCATGATTAAAATATTATGCCTTTTCTTTAATTGCAAATTTGGTTGCTTAATCTTTAACTTAGAAATGTTGTGTTTGATCTAATTTACAAATTTCATAGTTTGTAAATTTTTATAAGTGATTTTTAGAAAAGCAAAATTTGTTTTGAAAATTCTTAAGTAAAAAATCATAATTCAAAAAGGCCCTTATTCACCCCCCCTCTAAGGGCGCCACAAGATCCAACACGTGGTATCAGAGCAAGGTTATTCCAAATTGGCTTAACAACCGGGAATAATGGCGTCTCTTGATCATGATCTCGCTTCTACTAGTGGGGAAAATTTTAATATAAATGAAAAAATATTATCACCACATTTATTTATGGGCAAAAATTTTAAAGGGTGGAAAATATTAATGAAAATTTTTCTTAAGGCCTTAGATGAAAAAGTTTGGAATATTACTATTAACAAGTCATCAAGCGTACTAACTAGAAACGAAATTATTTTAAATGCAAAATCTATGAATAGTATATTTTGTGCGTCAGACCAAAATATTTTCAAACTTATTTATACTTTACCTACCGCATATGAAATTTGGAGTTTTCTTGAAAGAACTTATGATTCTCCTTCCATAGGTACGGAACATTCACAAGAACCGGAGAATATGCAAGCCTATGCAAATATTCAAGAAAGCTACACAAAGGATGGATCCATAGAATGCTCATCAAGCGGAAAGGATGATGGAAACTCTTGTTTCGAAGAGGAAGATGAAGAAGACAAAGGAACACTATGTTCAAATCTTGCCTCATCCACGAGCGCTGTAAGGAAATCAAAATCTCCTATTTTTTGTACATCTATTTCTACACTACAATTGCTACAAAATACTAAACGTAAGATTAAGAAACTAAAAATGGCTAATGCAAAACTATGTTTAGAAAATAAAACTTTGAAAGCAAATGTGAATGTATAATCCAAAAATGAAATGTTTGTATCTCCTGCATGCTCTTCATTTGAAAACTCTATATCTTGTTTTGATTGTAATAATATTAAAGAAAAATTTAAGGAACTTGAAAAAGAGCTTACTTTCATAAAAGAACAAAATGAAAAATTATGTTTAGAAAACTCTTCTCTAAAAAATGATTGTGCTAAGTGTAAAGAATATAAAATTGAAATTAAAGAGATGGATGAAACATTTGATGAATATAGAAATAATCAAGATCATATTGATTCAATTGTTTCCACTCTTAAAAATAGCACAATCGCTTATAATAAATCTAGACATAATTTAAAGATTAAGAATGATGAATTAAAATAAAAAATCAACTTGCTTAAGAAAATGATAAATACAAATTCACAATATCAAACTATATCTAAAAACAAGTTGAATATGAATATGAACATCTTAACTAAGTTTAATAATGGGAGTAAGAAACATAAAGGATTTGTAAATCAAAATCAAAATCACCATTATGTACAAAATCATGTTTCTCCCAACCTAAAATTAAATGCAAACAAATTTCCTCCAAATTATAAATTCAAAAATCATTTTGATCCAAATATTCAAGTAAATGTTTATGGAAATTTGAAAAATAAAAATAACATTTTTCCAAGGTTTGAATGGAGACCCAAAGCTAAAGAAGAAACACAAATTCCACTCAAAAGGGCCCATTCATCACCATCTCTCCAAAAGCAAACACGATCTATTTGGGTACCCAAAAGAACCATCACACCCGGTCCTCTTTGGATACCTAAATCTCTCATTCATTAGTATCAAATCATTTGCATGAAGTAGAAATCAACTAAAAATGAAATATCATTATTCTACTTCATGATATGCCTAACCTTTTTCTTTTTGTTTGTTAATTTTCTTTTTGTTGAACCACCATGATATGATCACTTTATATAACTTGTAATATGACATTTACATATTAAACCAAAATTCATAAATAAATCAAATTGAGTAAAGTTGAACAATAAGTCATGTCATTTTTCAAGTGATCTACTTAACCTTATTATTTTTATCCTTCTAAATCCATTTCCTAAAAAGTCTTATAAAATTTGAAAAACTAAATTTGTCATATGATATTATTAAGACTAAGTGAAATAACTTAAATTGAGAAATTGCATGAATATTATTTCACTAATTTATGATCATTTCACTCATGCATATGTTGTGCAAAACTCAAGAACTAAGCTTTAATGAATGTGAAACCCATGTACTAAAATTTTGACTTCCGCAACTTTTTGCGATTTCTTCTCGTCTCTTCACTTCATTAGACAGAATTACATTGCACAAACATAATTAAGAAAAATTGGAAGCAAGATCGAAGAAATCTAGGCTATATGATCAAAATAAGCACTCTCTGTGAGCTAACGCAGGCGCTAGTACCTAACGCCGGCGCTAGCTCAAGTCTCAGATTTTCTGTCATTTTAAAATTCTGAAAAAAGTAACAAAAACTATATTATTTTATATGTACTACTCAGTTTTGCATCTATGCCTATAATTGATTTTTTTTAAAAAAAAATTAAAATACAAAATTTCAAAAACCAAATTACAAAAAAAAAATTTATTATTTTTTTCTTACTTCCTTTCTTTGGTTATTTGTTTGATTTATATATGCAAAACTCCAATACAAAAATACAAAACATTAAAACTATCAAAAAAATTATACTATATGGATTTCATTGAAAATCAAGCATGATTTAACCCATCATTTAGAACTTCTAAAATGTTGCAATTTACTTTTTCAAACTACTTTGAACATTGTTTTCATCATGCTTTGATATATCTACTCATTTGTGCATAAAATTATATGGTAAAAGTTGTGTACAACTAAGCTTATCATGCCTCTAAGTATGAGTAAATGTTTTATGTTTGATAATGATATTTATTCACTCACTTATTTTGGCATTGTCTACTTATGTGTTTAATCTAAGAATGCTTGTGTATGTTTTGTATTAGTACAATGACTTAAAATTGCACAAGTATCTTACCTACACTACTTTTTTTTGCACTTTAAAAGGTTAAGAAAAGTGGTTATGTTTTCATAAATTATATTGGTTTGCAAAACAAGTGTATTCGGAGATCTTTGTACAAAACAAAAATCATAAAATAAAGTGACAAAGATAACTCCACCAAGCACTACTTGAACCTCCTGATAAGTCTTAATAAGCATTGTGAGGTTGAGCACCTTGGAAAGAATAATAAAGTATCTTGTGCAAACCATATCTTTCTTTCAAAATAAAAACCACTTACTCTTAAGTACACCTGATCACTAGTCTCAACATTAAAATAAAATAAAATATGTGATCCCCCAAGCACTACTTTGCACCCTGATAAGTCTTAATGAGCATTGTGTGTGCAAAGCACCTTGGTAGTTGTACATTTTTTTTGTGCATTAAAGTTTGTGGAAGTAAAACTATTTGTGTTTTATTGTGCTCTTTACTTTACATATTTCTTGTATTTTTGATTAAAACATTTGTTTACTCTACTCAAAATACACTTATGTGCACATCATTATCTTCCACAACACTTCTTCTCATGAGTATTGGATCCTAATGCAAATTCTATACTACTCTTTATTTATGAAATGCACTAGATAACCTAGCATGCTCTCTACAATGTTTGGTATGTCTTGAATTTGTGAATTACAACAACATTGTAATAGTCTCTTATTGATATATTTCTTTCATGCTTGGTTACTTTATTGTCAAAAATTTAATAATAACTTGATTTGCAAAAAACATCTTTCTTTTTGGAATTTAACTCATATTTCTTCTTATGCATAATCATGTTTACAAAAAAGATGTTTTCTTGTATTTCTATAAGTCTTCCGCATCATCACAACATATTTTTACCTTGGGCTTTCATGCTTATATCAAAGTCTTAAATATCAAATTTTTTTTTAACAAATGGTAGACTTGCTTGGTAAAATTTATATTGGTTGCTCTCAACATGAAAATATTGTTATGCTAAAACTCTGATTCATTAAGGGATTTTTAAATAGCAATGTGAGTTGTTTGTTTACTAAATTCAAATAAAAATATAAATCCATAAGCTATGAACTCATCATTAGATTTAAAACGCTTAAATGTTTTCAATAATTATTATCCATGACTTCATATCTCACCATAGCGGGGGCGTAGGGTTGTAGACATTAGATAACCTTATCTCTAATCATGTCTTGTCCTTAACCGGGGAGGGTTCCAGTGGGGCCTTGCGAGGCACTGGGGGGAAAGAGTGCTAGGGTGAGTTTTGTCTAGTGTTTGCATATGGGACTAACACCCCAACCTGCGGCATGTATGCAGCTCCTCATGCCCATCCGTCACTTAGTACGGGGCTAGGGTGTAGACATATTGTCTGGGTAGATTGGTTAATTGGAAAATCATTATTTTTTATGCTTCAAACATTTATAAAGCAAAATCATTTCTGTACTTAAAATGCTACAACATCTATTTTGTTATGCCTAAAATTCTTAATTATTTACTATGCTTCACAATTCCTACATAGATGTTCACTTAATAAAAAAAAAAATTTTCGTCATGCTTTCCACATCTTTACTACTTAAGCTCTTTCATGACTTTTTTTTAACAAGTGGTATCTTAAACTAAGAATGCTTACTTTATCATGTTAGCTATGTTGCTTACTACTTTATGTTATATCATGCTTATATTTTTCTGAACAATTAGTATTTAACAAGCTTTTGATTGCATCCTATTTTTCTTCTCGACATAAAATATATTACTGCTTATTATACATACTCACTCCTAAACCCTCTTTTGATTCTACCAAAAGGGGAGATTAAATTGCATAAATCTAATATTTAGGGGGAGTGCATTATAATGATATTAAACTCAAAAAATGGGTATATTTGTAGGGGGAGTAATCATATAGGAGGTGCATACACTATCATATGCTCGATCATGAAAATCCTTCAATAAATGGTTCCTTACCTATCTTACAAGATATACACTCATCCCTACCCACTTTTGTTAATAACAAAGGGGGAGAAGAAATTGAGAAATCTAGTAAAATAGATATTTAGGGGGAGTAGTTTGTAAGAGACACTAATGTAGGGGAGGACTTGATATATAAAGAGTAGGCATTATCGCTTTCAATTCTATCACGCTCTTAATATGTTATTCATGCATATCTTATTACCGCACTTATCTATAAACACAAATTATCTTAATCTCACTAATTTCTCATACGGGTATTTGTTATTATCAAAAGGGGGAGATTGTTGGAGCCTATGTTCCACATCTCTTGGTTTGAGAATAACAAATACCGTATTGTATTTGATCTAGTCTTTTATGTGTTTATAGTGTCCAGGTTGTACAGGTTCAATGAGGAGACAAGTCCTCGTTCATGGGCATGATCCGAGAGTGTGTACACATTAGAAAAAGCAAAAGGATGAGTTTTGCGTGCCGATCTTAAAATGGCCATAACTTTCAATCCAGGATGAGTTACAGAACGTTCCACCCCATTTCAGAGATGAGAACAACTCAATCTACATTCTGGAGAAGTTTTGGACGGCAAAAATGAAGAAGAGCTATCGGAATTACGGCACTCAATGTCGCCCAAGCGAAAGCGCAGAAGTTACAGCAACTGCCCGCACGACAGCACGACGAACAGCAGTTTGGGGCTGTCGGAATTCCGACAGCGATGTCTCCGAGGCGACAGTGAAAATTTATAAATGGGTTTGTTTTGTTCGTGCATTGAGAGCTTTGAGAATTCCAAGTCCTTTCCTGAGTGCATACGAACCAGAGAGCTCCAGAACCTCAAGAACTCCCATTTGTGCTGAGAAGGTTTGAAATTGAAGACGAGATCGGACGCGCTTCTACATCAAGTCCTTGTGCGTGACGTCTAAGTCCTTGCATGGCTTAGGGGAAAATCGCTTCCTTGTGTGGAGCGTCCAAGTCCTTGCGTGGCTTGGTATGAAATCGTGGCCTTGTGTGCTACGTCTAGATCTTGGGAAGATCTAGAGGATAGGCTTGGGCTTGGTCTAGGGAAAGACAAGTGATAGCCTTCCTATCCTCGGGAGAAGGATTGGTAAACAAAAATTGTCAAAAGTTTATTACCTTATTTATGCCTTGATCTTAAGCATTGTTAAGATCATTTTTATTGTATGAGAATTTCATGATTAAAATATTATGCCTTTTCTTTAATTGCAAATTTGGTTGCTTAATCTTTAACTTAGAAATTTTGTGTTTTATCTAATTTAAAAATTTCATAGTTTGTAAATTTTTATAAGTGATTTTTAGAAAAGCAAAATTTGTTTTGAAAATTCTTAAGTAAAAAATCATAATTCAAAAAGGCCCTTATTCACCCCCCCTCTAAGGGCGCCACAAGATCCAACACGTGGTATCAGAGCAAGGTTATTCCAAATTGGCTTAACAACCGGGAATAATGGCGTCTCTTGATCATGATCTCGCTTCTACTAGTGGGGAAAATTTTAATATAAATGAAAAAGTATTATCACCACATTTATTTATGGGCAAAAATTTTAAAGGGTGGAAAATATTAATGAAAAATTTTCTTAAGGCCTTAGATGAAAAAGTTTGGAATATTACTATTAAAAAGCCATCAAGCGTACTAACTAGAAACGAAATTATTTTAAATGCAAAATCTATGAATAGTATATTTTGTGCGTCAGACCAAAATATTTTCAAACTTATTTATACTTTACCTACCGCATATGAAATTTGGGGTTTTCTTGAAAGAACTTATGATTCTCCTTCTACAGGTACGGAACATTTACAAGAACCGGAGAATATGCAAGCCTATGCAAATATTCAAGAAAGCTACACAAAGGATGGATCCATAGAATGCTCATCAAGCGGAAAGGATGATGGAAACTCTTGTTTGGAAGAGGAAGATGAAGAAGACAAAGGAACACTATGTTCAAATCTTGCCTCATCCACGAGCGCTGTAAGGAAATCAAAATCTCCTATTTTTTGTACATCTATTTCTACACTACAATTGCTACAAAATACTAAACGTAAGATTAAGAAACTAAAAATGGCTAATGCAAAACTACGTTTAGAAAATAAAACTTTGAAAGCAAATGTGAATGTATAATCCAAAAATGAAATGTTTGTATCTCCTGCATGCTCTTCATTTGAAAACTCTATATCTTGTTTTGATTGTAATAATATTAAAGAAAAATTTAAAGAACTTGAAAAAGAGCTTACTTTCATAAAAGAACAAAATGAAAAATTATGTTTAGAAAACTCTTCTCTAAAAAATGATTGTGCTAAGTGTAAAAAATATAAAATTGAAATTAAAGAGATGGATGAAACATTTGATGAATATAGAAATAACTATCAAGATCATATTGATTCAATTGTTTCCACTCTTAAAAATAGCACAATCGCTTATAATAAAGCTAGACATAATTTAAAGATTAAGAATGATGAATTAAAATCAAAAATCAACTTGCTTAAGAAAATGGTAAATACAAATTCACAATATCAAACTATATCTAAAAACAAGTTGAATATGAATATGAACATCTTAACTAAGTTTAATAATGGGAGTAAGAAACATAAATGATTTGTAAATCAAAATCAAAATCACCATTATGAACAAAATCATGTTTCTCCCAACCTAAAATTAAATGCAAACAAATTTCCTCCAAATTATAAATTGAAAAATCATTTTGATCCAAATATTCAAGTAAATGATTATGGAAATTTGAAAAATAAAAATAACATTTTTCCAAGGTTTGAATGGAGACCCAAAGCTAAAGAAGAAACACAAATTCCACTCAAAAGGGCCCATTCATCACTATCTCTCCAAAAGCAAACACGATGTATTTGGGTACCCAAAAGAACCATCACACCCGGTCCTCTTTGGATACCTAAATCTCTCATTCATTAGTATCAAATCATTTGCATGAAGTAGAAATCAACTAAAAATGAAATATCATTATTCTACTTCATGATATGCCTAACCTTTTTCTTTTTGTTTGTTTATTTTCTTTTTGTTGAACCACCATGATATGATCACTTTATATAACTTGTAATATGACTTTCACATATTAAACCAAAATTCATAAATAAATCAAATTGAGTAAAGTTGAATAATAAGTCATGTCATTTTTCAAGTGATCTACTTATCCTTATTATTTTTATCCTCCTAAATCCATTTCCTAAAAAGTCTTATAAAATTTGAAAAACTAAATTTGTCATATGATATTATTAAGACTAAATGAAATAAGTGCCAAAATGGATTTAAAAGGTGTATTTTAGGGTTATTAGACTAAATTTATAAAATGCACAAGTTTTGCCTAGGTATTTCATATCTTTGCATCATTTTTGATTACCCTTAGTATGTTAAATCATAATCATGTCTAACCGAAATTGAGAAATTGCATGAATATTATTTCACTAATTTATGATCATTTCACTCATGCATATGTTGTGCAAAACTCAAGAACTAAGCTTTAATGAATGTGAAACCCATGTACTAAAATTTTGACTTCCGCAACTTTTTGCGATTTCTTCTCGTCTCTTCACTTCATTAGACAGAATTACATTGCACAAACATAATTAAGAAAAATTGGAAGCAAGATCGAAGAAATCTATGTTATATGATCAAAATAAGCACTCTCTGTGAGCTAACGCAGGCGCTAGTACCTAACGCCGGCGCTAGCTCAAGTCTCAGATTTTCTGTCATTTTAAAATTCTGAAAAATCACTAAAACTATATTATTTTATATGTACTACTCATTTTTGCATCTATGCCTATAATTGATTTTTTTAAAAAAAATTAAAAATACAAAATTTCAAAAACCAAATTACAAAAAAAAAAAAATTATTATTTTTTCTTACTTCCTTTCTTTGGTTATTTGTTTGATTTATATATGCAAAACTCCAATACAAAAATACAAAACATTAAAACAATCAAAAAAATTTATACTATATGGACTTCATTGAAAATCAAGCATGATTTAACCCATCATTTAGAACTTCTAAAGTGTTGCAATTTACTTTTTCAAACTACTTTGAACATTGTTTTCATCATGCTTTGATATATCTACTCATTTGTGCATAAAATTATATGGTAAAAGTTGTGTAGAACTAAGCTTATCATGCCTCTAAGTATGAGTAAATGTTTTATGTTTGATAATGATATTTATTCACTCACTTATTTTGGCATTGTCTACTTATGTGTTTAATCTAAGAATGCTTGTGTATGTTTTGTATTAGTACAATGACTTAAAATTGCACAAGTATCTTACCTACACTACTTTTTTTTGCACTTTAAAAGGTTAAGAAAAGTGGTTATGTTTTCATAAATTATATTGGTTTGCAAAACAAGTGTATTCGGAGATCTTTGTACAAAACAAAAATCATAAAATAAAGTGACAAAGATAACTCCACCAAGCACTACTTGAACCTCCTGATAAGTCTTAATAAGCATTGTGAGGTTGAGCACATTGGAAAGAATAGTAAAGTATCTTGTGCAAACCATATCTTTCTTTCAAAATAAAAACCACTTACTCTTAAGTACACCGGATCACTAGTCTCAACATTAAAATAAAATAAAATATGTGATCCCCCAAGCACTACTTTGCACCCTGATAACTCTTAATGAGCATTGTGTGTGCAAAGCACCTTGGTAGTTGTACATTTTTTTGTGCATTAAAGTTTGTGGAAGTAAAACTATTTGTGTTTTATTGTGCTCTTTACTTTACATATTTCTTGTATTTTTGATTAAAACATTTGTTTGCTCTACTCAAAATACACTTATGTGCACATCATTATCTTCCATAACACTTCTTCTCATGAGTATTGGATCCTAATGCAAATTCTATACTACTCTTTATTTATGAAATGCACTAGATAACCTAGCATGCCCTCTACAATGTTTGGTATGTCTTGAATTTGAGAATTACAACAACATTGTAATAGTCTCTTATTGATATATTTCTTTCATGCTTGGTTACTTTATTGTCAAAAATTTAACAATAACTTGATTTGCAAAAAACATCTTTCTTTTTGGAATTTAACCCATATTTCTTCTTATGCATAATCATGATTACAAAAAAGACGTTTTCTTGTATTTCTATAAGTCTTCCGCATCATCACAATATATTTTTACCTTGGGCTTTCATGCTTATATCAAAGTCTTAAATATCAAATTTTTTTTTTAACAAATGGTAGACTTGCTTGGTAAAATTTATATTGGTTGCACTCAACATGAAAATATTGTTATGCTAAAACTCTGATTCATTAAGGGATTTCTAAATAGCAATGTGAGTTGTTTGTTTACTAAATTCAAATAAAAATATAAATCCATAAGCTATGAACTCATCATTAGATTTAAAATGCTTAAATGTTTTCAATAATTATTATCCATGACTTCATATCTCACCATAGCGGGGGCGTAGGGTTGTAGACATAACCTTATCTCTAGTCATGTCTTGTCCTTAACCGGGGAGGGTTCCAGTGGGGCCTTGCGAGGCACTGGGGGGAAAGAGTGCTAGGGTGAGTTTTGTCTAGTGTTTGCATATGGGACTAACACACCAACCTGCGGCATGTATGCAGCTCCTCATGCCCATCCGTCACTTAGTACGGGGCTAGGGTGTAGACATATTGTCTGGGTAGATTGGTTACTTGGAAATTCATTACTTTTTATGCTTCAAACATTTATAAAGCAAAATCATTTGTGTACTTAAAATGCTACAACATCTATTTTGTTATGCCTAAAATTCTTAATCATTTACTATGCTTCACAATTCCTACATAGATGTTCACTTAATAAAAAAAAAATTTCGTCATGCTTTCCACATCTTTACTACTTAAGCTCTTTCATGACTTTTTTTTAACAAGTGATATCTTAAACTAAGAATGCTTACTTTATCATGTTAGCTATGTTGCTTACTACTTTATGTTACATCATGCTTATATTTTTCTCAACAATTAGTATTTAACAAGATTTTGATTGCATCCTATTTTTCTTCTCGACATAAAATATATTACTCCTTATTATACATACTCACTCCTAAACCCTCTTTTGATTCTACCAAAAGGGGAGATTAAATTGCATAAATCTAATATTTAGGGGGAGTGCATTATAATGATATTAAACTCAAAAAATGGGTATATTTGTAGGGGGAGTAATCATATAGGAGGTGCATACACTATCATATGCTCGATCATGAAAATCCTTCAAAAATGGTTCCTTACCTATCTTAGAAGATATACACTCATCGCTACCCACTTTTGTTAATAACAAAGGGGGAGAAGAAATTGAGAAATCTAGTAAAATAGATATTTAGGGGGAGTAGTTTGTAAGAGACACTAATGTAGGGGGAGGACTTGATATAGAAAGAGTAGGCATTATCGCTTTCAATTCTATCACGCTCTTAATATGTTATTCATGCATATCTTATTACCGCACTTATCTATAAACACAAATTGTCTTAATCTCACTAATTTCTCATACGGGTATTTGTTATTATCAAAAGGGGGAGATTGTTGGAGTCTATGTTCCGCATCTCTTGGTTTGAGAATAACAAATACCGTATTGTATTTGATCTAGTCTTTTATGTGTTTATAGTGTCCAGGTTGTACAGGTTCAATGAGGAGACAAGTCCTCATTCATGGGCATGATCCGAGAGTGTGTACACATTAGAAAAAGCAAAAGGATGAGTTTTGTGTGCTGATCTTAAAATGGCCATAACTTTCAATCCAGGAAGAGTTACAGAACGTGACACCCCATTTCGGAGATGAGAACGACTCAATATACAGTCTGGAGAAGTTTTGGATGACAAAAATGAAGAAGAGCTATCGGAATTACGACACTCAATGTCGCCCAGGCGACAGCGCATAAGTTACAGCAACTGCCCGCACGACAGCACGACGAACAGCAGTTTGGGGCTGTCGGAATTCCGACAGCGATGTAGCCCAGGCGACAGTGAAAATCTATAAATGGGTTCGTTTTGTTCGTGCATTGAGAGCTTTGAGAATTCCAAGTCCTTTCCTGAGTGCATACGAACCAGAGAGCTCCAGAACCTCAAGAACTCTCATTTTTGCTGAGAAGGTTTGAAATTAAAGATGAGATCAGACGCGCTTCTACATCAATGATCATCTCGAGGCTTCAACCTTCCTTTCAGAGATCTGAATTTCTAGGGAGTTCTTCATTTTATTTTGTATTTTCATTTATATACTTTTCACTTTGTATTGGTAGGGAAATTGTCTCCTTTCGCGTGACGTCTAAGTCCTTGCTAGCTTCGGGGAAAATCACTTCCTTGTGCGGAGCGTCCAAGTCCTTGCGTGGCTTGGTAGGAAATCGTGGCCTTGTGTGCTACGTCTAGATCTTGGGAAGATCTAGAGGATAGGCTTTGGCTTGGTCTAGGGAAAGACAAGTGATAGTCTTCCGATCCTTGGGAGAAGGATTGGTAAACAAAAATTGTCAAAAGTTTATTATCTTATTTATTCCTTGATCTTAAGCATTGTTAAGATCATTTTTATTGTATGTGAATTTCATGATTAAAATATTATGCCTTTTCTTTAATTGCAAATTTGGTTGCTTAATCTTTAACTTAGAAATTTATTGTCTGATATAATTTAAAAATTTCATAGTTTGTAAATTTTTATAAGTGATTTTTAGAAAAGCAAAATTTGTTTTGAAAATTCTTAAGTAAAAAATCATAATTCAAAAAGGCCCTTATTCACCCCCCCCCCCCCTCTAAGGGCGCCACAAGATCCAACATTTATTAAATGCGTTGACTAGAAGTCAGAGGTACGTCGACTATGATTACGTCGAATTCTTCAAAGAGTTACTTCGACTGATCTTGAGAGAAACGTCGACTATATTTCGACGTTGCGTCGAATACTATTCGACGCATATTTACTTAGCCTAATTTTTTATACTTAGAATTTATATTCTTCTTAATTCTAGCGGTTAAGATAAATCATTTCCCCAACAATCTCCCCCTATTTGTCTTAACCCTATATAGATAGAAATTGTATCAGTATTTAATCAATCAAGATATTCATATAGAGAAGAAGTATGCTAAATAATCATAAGAAGATAGAATAAGAAATTATATAAACAAATTTCATGTTCAGTTGACTGATCAGCATTTAAGCATAGAAAATTGTTCAAATAGAGTATATCATCATTGTTCAGGGGTAGGAGGAGTTTTTCTTTTCCTAGTGAATACTTCTGTGGGTTGCTCCTTCTCAGTAGCAGGTGATTTCCTCAGCTCCCCCTGAGTCTCAGCAATTTGCTCCCCCTGAATCAAAGTAGTTTGCTCCCCCTGGGATGGAGCTTCCTTTGAGCCTTTTCCTTCTTCTTCAATTTCTCTTTCATCTCCAGCTCCAGTTTTAACTGCATCTGGCTCCTGAGCTCCTACTTCAGTCATCACAGTATCAGCTTCATTTTCTTTCTCTCCTTCAGCCTCAGTTTTCTTTTCTGTCTTACATGCCTCCCCTTGTAATAGAATCACTTGTTGAGTGGCTTCTCTTGCTATATTGAGTACCTCTGTTAGGTGCTCTTCACTATGTACCTCAGGTACAACTTCATTCCAAATGGTCTTGAGCAGTGCAAGACTATCATCTTTTGAAGTAGGAAGAGACTTGTAAGAGAGAGATTTATGACTGGAGAGCTGCTCTTCATCTAACCTCTCCCCCTTCTTGACCTTCTTAGCCAAGGAGGTTAAGAAAGATCTGGTGACCTTAGATGAAGAGATAGAGGTCTTCAGGCTTTGCACAGAGGCACTGACCCCATCTATTTGGGTCTGCATGTGTAAGATGGAGGAATGAATCTTGGAGCAGTGCCCATCCAGCATTGCTTGGAATCTTTGGGCTGTGGATTGGATACACTGAGTGATGAGGTTGTCAGTGGATGGAGATGGTTCAAAGTGTGTTGGAGGAGGAGGAGTCAATAGAGTAGGAGGTGTTGTATGTGATGAAGGTGAAGAGAGGACTGTATCATTTTGATGAGGTGCATTGGATGGAGATGGTGGAGGAATAAAGGAGAGTTGAGCAGGTGATTGGGTTGGTATTTGTGAAGGTGTGGATGATGGTGGTACAGAAGAGATTTCTGTATGAGGAGGAGGAGGAGAAGATGGATGGCAGGAGAGATAGGAGGAGAAGGAGTCCTTTCAGGAATGGCACCAGGCTTGGGAATTTGCCTGGTCCATTTTGAGAAGAGAGCAATGGACATCCTTTTGCTTGGAGGGATGTGAATTCCTTTTGACTTGCATAGGTCAGGGAAGGAGTGGAAGAGAACTTGGCTCATAATTCTCATGTAGGCATTCTCTTTGTGAGAATATTTATAGCCTATCATTTTGAGCAGGCAGCTTGCCCAGTCTACCTTCTTCTTCAGCACAAGGGCCCCCATGATGTTTAGTTGCTGCTTGGGCACTGCATCATGGACAGAGATCTTACATAGTAATATCTTCCCTACTATGTCTGCCAACAGTCTATACTCCTCAGAAAAGTCTATTTTCTTCAGGTGGATTGGTCTATCTTTGGAGAACTTCATGGTGATTAACAAATTCTTTATTTCATCAGAGGTAAGTTCCATAGGTTCATCACCTGATAGGGGAATTATTTTAGTTATTCTTTAGAAAATGTTTTGCTTTCCCTATTTGAACAAGGATAATATTTGATTGTACCTGATGGTAGATCAAAGGCGGTCCTAATGTGTTCTGCAGAAATTGGGACATGTGTTTCATGGATTGTTCCTGTGATTTCACCTTGTTCAGATATCTGAACATGAGTCATCAGCTCAGTGAGTTCTGTCTCCAGGAGCTTGCATCTTGTGGAGATGAGCTTATCCAGACCAGCTTCAATGAAGAGAGCTATGATGCTCTTATAATTTTCTGCAGCGACTCAGAAGGATTCGAGGTCAATGTCGAACCCAGAGTTTATCTTAGGATCCATTGTAGGTCAGTGAGAAATAGGAAGATATGGCTGGACTGAGAGGTAAGAAGGATGAAAGATGCAGAGTGCGAGAGGATTTCTAACTGAAGAGTCTATTTGAGTCAGGTGAAACATCGAAATGAGACACAATTCGAGGCATATTCGGTACTACAGTGGATGTGACAGAAAATATTTTAGTATTGCCGCTCTTTTTCATGAAGTAGACATTACGTCGAGTGGAATTCGACGTAAGCGTCGATACAGTCTGAGGTAAGATGTTAGGGTTTCATATCGACGTATACATCGATTGGAGTCGACGCATGCGTCGATTTAAGTTGTTATTGATATTTATCGACGGTGCGTTGATTATAAAATCGACGTGACTTTTATTTTCCTGAGAAATTTTGGGTTTTCCCTTGAGAGATTATTTCTTCCTACTCCTAATGTTTTCTAAGACAGTCTTGGACTAATTTTTATAATTAGATTGATTGTACCAACATTGTTTGGCAATGTGGCCAGTTTTATTGCATATATAACATCTGACTATCTTTAGATTATGAGATTTTGAGTTTAGAGAGAGATAGTGGTGTTGATTAGGATAAACCTTCTGGTTAGGATAAAAATTTTGATTAGTATAAAAGTTTTGACTAGTATAGAAATTATGATCAGGATGAATGAGTCCTGAATGGGGGTTAAGATGGAAGGTTTTTGGAGGATGGAAGTGTTCTGTCTTTATGTTGCTCTGAGTTTGTATGCGTCGATATCTATTCGACGTATGTTGATAGTTGCGGCGATTTATATTCAGTGCTTTCTCCAGATTACGTTGATCTGGAATCGATGCATGGAAGAAGTTGCGTCGTTTTGAAGTCGACGCACATTTATTCAAGCGTCGAATTGAGGTCGAAGCATCTGAGAGATTGCGTCGAGTAGAATTCGACGCACTATCATTCATGTGTCGATATGAAGTCGACGCAATTGTGTTTTCACAAACTTTATTTTTCCCTTTTTCTGATTTTATTTCTTTATGAGTTGTTTCTCTTTGCCTAGTTACCTTCTCAGAAGAAGTCTGAGAGTCATCAGCTGAATAGTATGATGTTTCATCAAATTGGTTTATTTCCTTGAAGTCTTCTCCCTTATTTTGTGAGTCTTCTTCTTGGTTTGTTGATTTGATGGGTTTAGTAAATTTAACAGGGCTCATCCAAGCAGGCTTGTTGGATGGAATTAGACTAGCTGAGGGATCAGCTCCTAGTCCAAGATTTTTATGTCTTCTTGTTTGTTTTTCTGTGATTTCTTTGAGTGTTTGGCTTCTCATTTTTATTGATTCTTCAAAAGCTTTTGCTTGGGATACCTCATTTTTAAGAAACTGGTTTTCTATTTTAGCCCTCTCTATTTCTTTTTCTTTGATGTTAGCCCTTAACTCATATTTTTTAGAACAGGTATCATCTATATTTCTCTGTTTTTTAATGACATTAATTTGTTCTCTTAGATTCTTAATTTCTTGTTTAGCTTTTAGTTGATCTAAACATAATCCTTTAAAATCATTTTTGAAATCATCATACAGAAAATCTATGTCATCAAAAATGCTTACGTCATCCTTATCCTCAGATTCCTCTATGAGAATAGGGCTATTTTCTTTATCATCTTCAGAAGAGATGCTTCCTTCTGATTCTGTCTCACTCCATGATTTAGAACCATGTTCTTCATTTGAGCTTTCAAAAGCCATTAAGCATAGGTCTTCTTGCTTAGACTCATCATTGTCACTTTTGGATGAAGTACTGTCCTCAGAATCTGTTTCACTCAAAGCTTCTGCAATGAAACCTCTTTCTTTCTTCTGCCCCTTTTCTTGAGATCTTTCTTTTTCAGATCTTTCTCTTTCTCAGTATTTTTTGGACATTCTGGTGCAATGTGTCCAGTTTTCCTGCAGGAATAACAAATGATTTCTTTAGTAGGAGTTTTATCATACCTTGGTTTTGATTCTCTCCTTCTAGACCCATCTGTCCTGACCCATTTCTTGAATCTCCTGGCCAGGAGGCTGAATAATTCTTCTTCAGTGACAAGGGTCTCTTCTTCTATTGCTTTCAAAGCAATGTTTCTATCTTTTGATGAGGTTGAAGTGCTTCTTCTTCTTTCCTTCTCTTCTCTGGTTTTCAGCAGTTGCTCATAGGATTTAAGTTTTCCTAAGAGGGCATCTGTTGAGATTTCCCATTGTCCTCTTGTATCTCTTATTGTCCATATTCTTGAGACACATGAACTTGGGAGACTCATTAACAGTTTGTCATTGATCTCTGTGAGAGAGATCTCTCTATCCAGGCTCCTTAATTGATTTATGATCAGACTGAATCTATCATACATCTCAGATATGCTTTCTTCATGCTTCTTTTGAAAGTTCTCATATTGGGAGATCAATAGAGCCTTTCTATCTTTCCTTTCATCAGCACTTCCTTCTACCATCTTTGTAAGAGCCTCCCATATTTCTTTGGTTTATTCACAGTCAACAACCCTTTGAAAGATTTCATTTGAGAGGGTTGAGACAAGAATGTTTATAGCTTTTGCATCACATGTTCCTGCCTTCTTTTCTTCAGCTGTCCACTCAGCCTTTGGGACAAGTGTTTGAGTCACTTCACCACTTGAGTCTCTTCGATAAGGTTTGGGAGGACCTGTCAAAATAATATTAAATAATTCTTCATCAATAGAATTCATATAAATCCTAATTCTTGTTTTCCAAACTGCAAATTTTTCAAGGTTGCACATTGGTGGTCTGGTGGAAGCATAATCTTTGATTTGTGCCATGTGAAAAGATATAGTTTTCAAATATATATATATATATGAGGTAGGATCTTTTTGATCAAGGAGTTACCCTTTTTAGATCAACCTCGCTTTGATACCAATTGAAAGTGCACAGTTAATCTCACTAGAATTCTCTAGAGGGGGGGGGGGGTGAATAAAGATTAAAAATACTTTGTGCAATTATATATATATATATATGTAATAATCACAGATTTAAGCTTCCCACACACCAACAAGAATTAAGCAAGTAAAGAAGAAAAATAACAAGAAGAAAATCACAGCACAACACAAGGAAATATAGTGGTTCCCCAAACTTTGGTTAGTCCACTCTTCTACCCCCTTTGGTAGGAATTCACTAACTTGCACCGAGTCTTTTGATAAGGAGACTCTTAGAACCAGACTGAGTCTTTTGATAAGGAGACTCTTAGAACCAAACTGAGTCTTTTGTTAAGGAGACTCTTAGAACCACT
>JAWHQI010003094.1:0-14349 GCA_033032865.1 Dactylorhiza incarnata | reverse complement strand
CCCCCCCCCCCCCCCCCCCCCCCCCCCCCCCACCCCCCCCCCCCCCCCCCCCCCCCCCCCCCCCCCCCCCCCCCCCCCCCCCCCCCCCCCCCCCCCCCCCCCCCCCCCCCTCTATATTTAGAATATATAAAACACAGGCATCCTAAGCAGACATATATATCCACATACATATACCCCTAACAAAAACATGTACATAATGTCGGCTGTAACATTAGCTCGCCGTCTGGCAACATAATACACAAAACATGTACATATATGTCAAATAAACTACAAAAGAATTGCATGCTGCAGCAGAGTACGGCGATTACGTGTCGCAAGTGTACTGCGGGAATGAAGTTACAATTTTGCCCCTCCATATAATATAATAGCCATAAGAATGCTCTATGATGGGGCATATCTCCCCGAAGGGTAAATGAAGAGAATGGAATTTTAGGGAATGCATCATTATCCGTGTTTTTCTTTTATAAAAAAATTTATACAGGAAGATCATAGAAAACTGGAGCAACTTTTATCATAAGAATTCCATTCAATCAATCGTTCCCTGAATCATGCAGCAGCGCGAATTTTATAGAGAAACATTACAAACACCAAATTATAAAGGTTGTGAGATTCTGTGAAGTTCCAATGTATTTTTGCATCATTTAGTTCGCTGCTGCAAGATGCTGAAGCAGGTAACTTTCTTTCCCTTCCTTCCTTCCCTTCCTTATAGCTCCAGTTATAGAATAAATTTATAGAAAACTAAAAGAATCGGTGACAGCAAGTAGCTCAAATTTCGAGGTAAATGAACTGGTGAATCAATATCCATACCAGCAAGAAAATTTTCTTCAAAATGCCATCCATTGTCGGATGGCGTTCACAAACTTCACGGCCTTCGATCTGTGGAGCAGCTCACCTTCTCAACAGCATTCAACAAAATTTCCAGTGGTCGGTTAGTTTCGATGGCCTGGAAGGAGTCTTTCTTGCAATGCTGCTGCAGGATCCGCTGCTCGTGCCTCCGCATTCCTTCCTTGGCCCTGGCAACATTGCACTGGGCGCAGTGCCACTGGCCCTTTGGGACCGACGTCCGAGGCGGCTTCATGCAGTACGTGTGGTAAGCATCGTCGCAGACATCACACAGCACGATCTCCGCATCGTCCTGATCCATATGGCACGCTCTGCAGAGGCACGAAGGGCAGTACCAGCAATCACGGTTTCGCTGATGCTGGCTGGCAATCTGACTGTTCTTCAGGCATCTGATGTGATAGTACTTGTAGGGGCAGTAACTGTTCCCGCAAGTCAGGAACCTCCTATCGTCGTCCTCGCAGGTCCCGCATAACTTGCACAAGTGCGCCACAGCAGTTCTGGATTGTGCCAGAGGCCCACCCGATTCCTTGCTCGAAACTGAGCTCTCCCTCGCGTCTTTCTCAGCCCCGGAAAAATCTAGCCGATCGCACACCAAGCAATTCTGGTGTGGGCCGCCCTCTTCGCTCTCCATAACAGGTTCTGGCTCTTTGGTTCTGCCATTCACGCAGGGCGCGCAGTAGTACCAGTTTCTGGGGGGGATCTCTTCAACGGAAGGCTCGACGCACGAGATATGGTAGATCCCCTCGCATCCATCGCATATAAGGCTGTGCTCGCCAATTGCTTCGGTGTTGCATTGCTTGCAGGTATGGACCTTGTGCGGTTTATTTGAACAATCACGCTCTTTAAGGCTATTAGGGATATTTTTCTCCGACTCGAGAACATTAGGCCTGTCACCGATGGCGCGCTTGTGGATGAGTCTGAATTCCGGAGATTTGGTTTTATCTTTACAACAGGATGCGCAGTACCAGCTTCGAGAAGGGAGCTCCGGACTAAAAGGATCAGCGCACGAAGAATGGTATACAGCCTCGCAGCCGTCGCATATAAGCTTGTGCTTGCCGGCAGTTTCAATGCCGCACTGCTGACAGACATGAACTTTGCACAGACAGATGCTTCGCTTTGGTCGAGTTTATTAGACCGATCGGAGTCGCTCAAAGGTAACTGCCGGTGACATGAGAGTTCATCGAGTTTTGAGCTCCACAGTGCCTTGAGGGTTGTTACCCTACGGAAAAAATCAAAGTAAAAGAAAGATCCAATAAGACACGTGATAAATGAATCATTCAGTCATAGCAAGACAAATAAAATAAATAAATATATTTGCCTGAAGCTTTCCTTCACCAGCCTCCAATCCCAGCTCTTCTCCTACCTAAGAGAATGAAAAATAAGACTAAACGAGCCACATGCACCCAAATTCAATGTAGACCATGAGATCAATGAGATGACAGATTCCAGAAACTTCGTAGTAAAACTAACAAAAAGCGAAATGAACTCCACAACGACAACGGCATGACAAGGTGATGCAGGACGGGCATCACCACCCGCCTGCCACCCTGGATACCTAGCATCACCACCACAGCCCAGGGGTCCCACCGGGAATCCACCCGATGAGCCTTATCAGGTCCCGCGGGCCGGGGATGGGTTGGGGTGTACGGTCCGCAGGACCTGATAAGGCTCATCGGGTGGATTCCCGGTGGGACCCCTGGGCTGTGGTGGTGATGCCAGGTATCCAGGGTGGCAGGCGGGTGGTGATGCCCGTCCTGCATCACAAGGGATTAGAATATTCAAAATATTTTACCTGTTTAGCATAAGAAATGCTCGACAGTTTCGAAAGGCTGCAAGAAAGAAGTATGATGTCTGACCAACTTTTTGGAGCTTATTCCATAGCTGCGCAAAATTCAGGAAATATATTATCACTTTAAAAGAAACTAAAAGTAACAAAAAGCAATCACGTGAGACAGGACATCAATTGATGATGATAATTTGAGTTTCTGAAGCAATGAAAAAAGACAATTTGCGTCACAGTTCGTAAATTTATCCTAGCATCCACCTTATACAAGAGCATAGTTATTTACAATTCCATGTAGCCAGGTCTTTCTTAAGGGCAGTATTAAAAAAATTGCAAATAAAGACAAGTATAACCAATTGTTTCAGTTAGGGCAACTAACACTGACCTTATTTGAGGGTTTCTTTTAACTATTGGCAGTGCAAAGGGACGAATATGGAGTCTAAATATGAAGATCAGCATGTGTACGAGTTTAGATTCACTTTTATACTTTCGTTCAGATTCAAGCGTGGATTCAACGGTAAAACATCTTGCAATGAAAAACATTCTAATTACTTTTAAATAAGAGATCATGGCCTTTTATATCCTCAGTATGATCAACCTCTTTCACAAAGGGGTTCACGCGGCATATTATAGGTTGATTGATTCCGATTTAGATATAAACAATAACCTAAACTATAATGGGAAATAAACAATAACCTAAACTGCATCAACAGAGTGGATTATGTTTAAGATAAAATTTGCCATTTTGATAATAAATGGAAAAGACATGTCAACAAAATCATCAAATATACCCATCATAATAAAGGTTAGTTAAAATATACTTTTATTATATGCTAATTTGCATGGCAGTTATCCATTAGATTGAACTAACGAGCTTTTCTTACTATCTGAGATCGGCTCTTCATAGAGAATCAATTTGATGATCTAAGCTATCTACAGATAATTTTGTTAAAGATAGCATTTAACAATTCCAATCTTGCGTTAAGTTCCCTTCTATAATATTGAATTTCGTATTCATGATGAAACTATTTGTCATGTGATGACAAAAGATATGCTAAAATGCAAAGATGCAAGTGTCATGATGCGCAACAAAAATATATTAGAATGAACAAATTATTATGCTGACAATAGAAAATAAATACACGCGAGATTAAAATCTATTGAAATCAACGAAGTTCATGCAAGTCTCAAGATAATTGTAAATAAAATTGACTGTCTTCATATCATGCAGTTTACAAATAGAATTTAATCTCAGAAACTATAACTCTGGAAAATAATCAGTCCTAATTAAAACATGAAAGGGTTTTCAATGTGTACTGAACTCACAGATATGAAAATTTCAAAGAAAAGTTCCTAAGCATAACACAAGAATTATCCACCCAAGCCTTATGCCCATTTTCATTCTAAGAATTACACTTTACAAATCATCAATAGAAACTATATTTGCTATAAGTTATCCTTGGATTAAACTCAAATTTTGAAAAATGTAACAATAAAAATTTCTCATCTTTGCGGGCGTGAATGTGAGATGCAAAGCTTCTCCACCTTTTGTTTGTTTGATGTGGACATCAAGGTACCATTGCAAGAATCCAATTTTCACCTAAGAATAGGTGCAAGCTGCCACGAATCAATCCGAGAGATTCGGGGTTAAAAGATGACAAGACAAAATAGGCATTCGTCAGTGGTGTGAACAGTAGCAAAACTAAGAGATTCGGACTTAAAAGATGACAAGACAAAATAGGCATTCGCCAGTGGTGTGAATAGTAACAAAACTAAGGCTATGCTGGGGCGGAGGTGGTAATTATGAACACATCGGTTGAAAACTATGGTTATGAACGCAGTGGTTCGAAACTGCGGTCATGAACGCAATTGCGTTGTTTGGAGAAACTATGTTTTGTGTTATCAAGAACGTGAAAGCAGTTTTATTTGTTTGGTAACCCAAAACTGTGGTGGCTATTGGAGTCAATTTTCTCAACATAGATAATCGTTTCAGAACAGAGCATCACTTTGTACACTAGCCAATAACTCTCCTATTCTCAAAATAAGTTGTTTCAACGTCTCTTTTTTCTATATAAGCTAAAAAATTGGAGAAAAACATAGTTCAAGACATTTCAAGAAACCCCATTAAATGCCTTGAGAAGAATAAATTCAATGTGAGAATGAAAATTTTGATGATAGATTCTTATAAACCCTAAAAATATATGGATAGATTGAGCTGGAATGCCAGAATATTCATGGATCTTCGAGGAGCAGGGTTGGAGAAAAGCATATTTCAAGAGAGTTCAAGAAACCCCATTGAATGCCTCGAGAAGAATAAAATCTATGTAAGAATGAAATTTTTGATGATAGATTCTTATAAACCCTAAAGAAATATGGATAAATTGAGCTGGAATGCCAGAATATTCGTGGATCTTCGAGGAGAAGGGGCTTCGTCGGCGAGGAGCTTCGAGGAGCAGGGGCTTCGTCAGCGAGGAGCTTCATCGGAGAGGGGCTTCGAGGTGCAAGTGATTCATCGGTGGGAGCTTCGTCGGCGAGGAGCTTCGAGAAGCAGATGCTTCATGGCTGAGGATCTGGAAAAAAAACACGTATAAAAAAAGCTCGACCACGCCTATGCTCCTGCTTACGCGGTTCTGAGAAAAACCGAGTTTTGCCCGTGGTGACATATCAAAAACGCACGAGCCAAGCACCTAATAAAGTGTGGCGACGTTTTTTTTTAAAGCCGGAACACTAAAAATGCTCACCCCCAAACGAACCTAATCTATGTTTGCTGAAATTGTATGAGTTGTCTCTCAACCAAATTGAGGCAATTAGGGATGAAAATCAAAGAATTATTGGTGTATAGAAGAGATGGCAGTAATTTCCAGAAGAACAGAGGATTCAAGGTTTTGCGGCTGAGGAGAAGCCAGAAGAGTATATAATGAGAACGTGGTGGGAAGAGTCTGGAGAAGTAGGAAAATCATATAAGAAAATTAAATAAAGCATAGGAGAGAGATAGCAATAGAAAGAGATAAGAGAGAGATGGAGAAAGAGAGAGAATGGGGAGAGAGTATGGAAGAGATAGGAAATGAGAGAAGGAGATGGAAGTGTGAAAGGAGAAAGAGAGTGAAAATATGAAATGCTTATTAGGTTGGTGAGGGAAATCAAGAAGTATTCTTCATCTCATCCCTCTAATGAAGCCGTAGAGTCCTCTTTTGCAGAGCAAGAAGACCTTTACGATAATTACAAAATAAATTAACTTTTAAAAAGTTATTATCTAAAACTGGTAACACCAAACAAATTTAAAAAAAATGCAAATACTAATAAATCAATTAATAAAGTGGAAGCAATAACTAATTGTGCCGAGTATGCATGTTTCTTTATTGGACGGTCACCATCAGACAACACAATTACTTGAAGATGAACAGGTGAAGATAAAAGAATACCTGCTGAATGTCTTCATTAAATGAAACCGGCATCTGTTCATAAACTCCATTTCTTAACTTTGAATTTATCAAGCTGAAGTCGAGTAGCTTACTGGCAGTTCTATTTTGAAAACTTTCACAGACTAAATCACACAATGAAGCAAAATCCTCTGACCGGAAAATTTCAAATAGAACATTTTGAAACTTTGCAGTGTTCTCATTTATATCAGTTTGGCTCTCTAACTTTATATTTGACCCATTTGCAGTAGATTTGGCAAAAACAACTTTAACTTCAGCTGGATCCTCAATTTCACAGCTGCCCTTATACCTGTCCTGGTAATACATAAATGTTTGATTTGAACACATTCAGCATGGTGAAACATAATCAAGAAAGGAAGAACTATAGTACCTCTGGCTGCATGATAGCGGCATCTGCCATTTTAGTCTTACTGGTGAAACTATGGGGGCAGGATTGAAGTGCATCATAGATGCAGCTCTCAATACCACCTCCTTCACCTACACCTGGAAGATTAAGCATGTGCACCAAAGTACTTCTCCAGTGATTACCAATTCTAGAAAACACATCATGCTCATAGACACCATCACGATGTCTCCTCACAAGCTGCTACAAGAAAGTTGGCATATATTACTTGAGGAAAAAAAATTGGATTATAATGAGGTAGTCAACTGCAAAATTATATAACTACCAACGCACAAAAAATTTGTAAGGTGGTCATATAAATCTAAAATGTAAAAAGAGAACCAGAAAAAAAAAGTTTATTCTTGCATTTTTCGAATACTGAAGGCGGATAATAAACAGCCATGAAAAACTTAGTAAATATTTGCGTAAGGCATGATATAAGCTTGCACACAGCATGCAAAATTGCATGTAATCTAGGGGGAAAGTTGGAACCATGCCCCATGGTCAAAAACAAAGTACATCTCTAAACAACTGTACGACTGAGTTATTGTGCTTATAAAGAGGCGTTTAAGTATAAAAAAAGTTGCATCCCAAATAGCATAAAGTTGAACAGATTATGTCATAAATACAATGCAAATGGATGACATCAAGATATCCAAGACAACTTCCTCATATCCTAATGGACAAATAACAAACATTGCTATTTGCATCATAGCATATGCAGAAGGAGGGACAATGCGATGGCCAGTCCACCTAAAGCCAACATGCATGCTTGTAGACGCAACTTGGCTACTCTTTGCCCCACTGTAGCACCTAAAGAGAAACAAGAGCCTAGAATAAAGGTTCAGCAAAAAACAGTTACCATCAAGCACTTTTAAAATATTGTAATAACATCATTATTAATAACGCATGTCCCCGCAAGCATTGGATATATATGTATAATTGTATATACATGCAAAGAAATTTATTGAGCAAGCTGAAAAGGCAAATAAGTTCCTCTTTCGCAACGTTCAACATTTTTTGTATAATTGTTAGATAATAGAAAGTTCCTCTTTCATAATGTATTCAACATCTTTCAGATCCTCTTTCAGCTTTACGAAAGGAAGATAATAGAAAGCTAGCAACTATTTCATAACGTTCAACATTTTTTGTTCCTCTTTTTTCAACTTTTTACGGACTTCCGATTGCGAGCGAGTGTGATGCGGTCTGGAGAGGGAGAAGTCTCGGAGAGGTTCATCTCGACCCTTCCTTGACCTAGCCTTCCCAAGGCAGAAGATACAACGGAAGCCGAGCTCAACCGGGAGAGGAGGAGGGGAGCCTTGCTCAACCCTAACCCTAGCTTAAGGGGGATGAGAGGGGGAGGAGAAAATTCAAGAGGATAGAATTACGTTTCATTCATCGTGACCAACAAAGTCCACCCTAACATATATATAGTGAGAAGGAAGGATTCAACAAAATTACAAAAATGTCAATCACCAAGGCTACATGATGTGTGATTAATTAAAATGCGCAAAAAGATAACAATACAAGAAAGTAAATATACAATTCAAAAGAAGATGCACGCCATCACAGACACACGTCGTCATCTCCTACGTGGGCCTATAACATCACATCCACCGTACGGATCAAGCTTGAGAGACAGGGGTCTTATCGACCCGGCATCCTCCTCCTCCTCGTCTGGGAGATCGTCCACTTCTAATCAAAAAAGACGATTGCATATCTGTCCAACCGAATATGGTTCGTAGTAGTTAAAACAAAGCCTTGTGCGCTGTCGTTCTGCTATCTTTGTTCATGATAGGCGCTTGAAAGTTGGGTTGTCATTGAATTCCTTACCTTTGAGTGGTGTAGACAGACAGTTGGAACGGGGAGTGGGGGTGCCCTATAGCTGATTGTCCCTGTTCCCGTCATGATGACAACCATACGGGTTGTCCATGAGGAGATGTTTCTCACAAATACGGGATAGGCTCATGGTTGTGCTAAGGTCCTGCGGGGCTTGGAATTCGACATCGAGGCGTAACCGGAAAACGATGCAGGCAATGTGTGTCGTCCAGGACTCGGCCACAAGGGAGAGTGTTGCGGGAAGGGTAAACGACAGAGACGATTCCTTTATTTGTCGAGGTTCCGTTTTACAAGCAATATCGATTGGGATACAACGACCTAGGGAGGAAGGAGGCTCTCATACGCAGATGTTACGGGCTTCCGATTGCGATCGAGTATGTGGTCTGGAGAGGGAGAAGTCTCGGGGAGGATCGTCTCGACCCTTCCTTGACCTAGCCTTCCCAATGGCGGAAGATACAACGAAAGTCGAGCTCGACCAGGAGAGGAGGAGAGAGAGAAGAGAATCCTTCCTCAACCCTAACTTAACTTAAGGGAGGAGAGGAGAAGATTCAAAGGGATAGAATTAGGTTCATTCATCATGCCCAAAGACCCCCCCCCCCCCCCCCCCCCCCCCCCTCACGTATATATAGTGAGAGGGAAAGGTTCACAAAATTATAAAAATGCCCCACTCTGGCTACATGATGTATGAGTAATAAAAATGCGAGAAGAGATAACAATACGGGAAAGTAAAGATGCAATTCAAAAGAAGATACACGTCATGTGGGTCCATAACACAATTCTTTTAATTTCACCAAAAATTATAACAAGAATAAATTTAGCGGAAGAGGAGACTAAAATCACTCTCAAGAGACATAAATATGAAAAAAATGACTGGATCCTCATTTCCAAAAGTACAAGTCACCCCAAACAATGGGGCATTGGGCTGTCAAAATAACATTATTTTCCACAGTGTATGCATGTTTTTCTTATTAATGTATATTACATTCAAGTATTTGGAAATATGTATTTTTGTGTAACAAAGGGAACCAATCTATTACTCTTCCATTAAGCAGCCAATAGGCCCACTACATGAAAAATATCAATGGCTTCTTACTCTCACATTTCATTCACCTTTACTCTGACAATGCTAAGACAGTTAAATCATGTATAGGAAAAACAAATAGGACAATATCAATAACTAAGTCATAAAGGCACAAGGCGCACTAAAGCGCAAAGGGGTCTTGGAGCCTAGGCGCAGGTGCGCGCTTGACGAAAGCAAGGCGCAACCACATTCATTTTAAACAATCAACATCAAACATCAGTCTCAATGCTCGATTATGTTTCACAAACACTAAATCATACAAAAAATATTAAGTTCTTACATCATTTCTTCTTTATTTTGAAAAACAAATATTTACAATAGAAATCGCACACATGCGCGCCTTTTATGCCCCAAAGGCGCAAAAAAGGCGCACGAAGGCACGAACCTTTGAGCCTGATGAGTATTGAGCCTTAGTCGCACCTGAGGCGCGTCTTTAACAACATAGATCAATAACAAGCCAGATGATAACTATAACCATATTCTCATGAAAAAGGCAGGAAGTTTATAGAGGTACGTACTAATACTGCTAGAGAAGAAGCTAGATGAAGAAGAGGAATGAGATGGCATTTCAAACAATGCTAGCAGGAAAAACAAAGAGGACAACATAACATGTTCAGGAGATTAAAACCATGTTGGCGGGGTAAAGTAGGTAAGCTTCATTGCTACTACAGACAATGAAGTTCATCAAGGAGGTAAAGTTGGCAGGATACGGCTAGAAGTTCATCAAGGAGGCGGGCTTCATTACTGCTACAGGCAAAGAAGCCATTGGAACGGAAGAAAATGGATGTGCATAATTAAAACCAAATTGGAACTAGCATGATCCCCAACTTGAACATTGCTAAACCAACTAAGTTTCAAATGAAATGCAGAATATATAATTGTGCATGCGTAGCATTTAGCCTGTCAAACTTGGTTCAGACACTAACAAAAAAAAAAACATAAAGTTGAACAATGCAAGAAAGCAGGCATAAAAAGTGAGATATTTAAGTGGAAAGTTCAGCTGCACAACAAGGACTCCTCACTTTTAACTAATTGATATTATCACACTAAACACCAAACAAAGAGTGACTAACAAACTTTCATAATGTCCAGCTTTGAGCAACAGACATATTAGATAGGATATGCTTAAAACCATATTCTAAGTCGAGATTTTCCCGGGATCCACTTAATTATATGAACGATCGAACAAACTTCCCTAATGTGTGGCCTTTGACTGAAAGCATAATAGATGGGATATGAGCTAAACCAAATTCTAAGTCCATGATTTTAATGGAAGGACAAGACTACCTATTGTTTGAATTATGACATATCATTTGAAAGATAGAAAATTTAATAGGGGTGGAACTTTACTCAGTGCATCGAAATTCTGGCAAGATGTAGAATTGGCCCAATCCTAAGCAGTTAGCATCTCTAGAAGTGGTTACGAATTGGAATAGAAATGAATCAAACAAAGTAAAATTGGATAAAGACATGCATGCACAGTCACAAGAACATAGATGGAAAGAAGAGGGGAGAGATTGGAAGATTTTAGAAAATTATATTTCAATGGCTAATGAGTGATAAAGAAAGATAGTAGAGCTGTTGACAGGGAACAAACAACAACATTTGGTTGTGCCTCAAACAGGAAGAGATTTGGATGTGAAAATGAAAGTAAGCCGGCCTCAAGAGAAACTGGAAAAATAGAAAGCACATGCGGTGTGGTAGTGTTTTATATTTAGGTTCATTTTTAAGCTAATTTGAACACGGGCAGTTGTTAAAGGACAACTAGATTCCCGTATGAGCGTTTGATGAAACAGGGAAAATTTAGAATATAACACCTCGCAAACCTAATGGTGTACCATCGTATAAGTAATCGGGAAAAGTAACAAGTAACGCCTAATAAAGTGAGATTTAATGGATAGATAAGGTTTATAGTCAAGATGGAAGAGATGACAGTTTTCAATGATGAAACTTCCCCAAGGAATGATATAGAGAAAAATGCCTTGAGTAGCAGAAATAAAGTTGTGCACTAATAGTAGATCAAATTAAGTGGTAAAGCCTTAAATTTTATACCGATTAATTTTAAAGAAGATAATTTAGTCAAGAAATAAAGGAAGATATGAAGGGCATAAATCGAATGATGGATAAAGAGCATTAATGATGCTAATCATCGGGTAAAAATAACAAAATAGAAATTATCCATTAATTCTTGTGCAAGAAAAAATTAATCTCGTTTAATTGCTAATATTATTGACAATTGTATTGGTTAGTTAAGTTAAAGAGATAAGAAATTGAACAAGATTTAGAACTAATAATATTATCCCAAAAAATTAAGTATTACAGCATAATTTGGCATCCTAAATTCTCCACTCCTTCAAAATATTCTGATAGAAGGGGAGCCTTGGCGCACTGGTTGAGGTATTGCCATGTGACCTTGAGGTCACGGATTTGAATCCTTGAAGCAGTCTCTTGCAAAAATGCAGGGTAAGGTTTGCCTACATTTCATCCTTGTGGTGGGACCCTTCCTCGGACCCTCGCTGCACGGGGATGCTTTGTGCACCGGGCAACCCCCCCTTCAAAATATTCTGATAATTGAAACAGGCTCATTAAGTGAAATAGCTATTTCATTTTCAAGTAACACTTTTGTTGGACAAGTTCCCAGGACGATGCTTAAGTCCAAACATTAGGTAGGCATATTGCCTAGAGGGTGCCTTGATAAACACCCAAAATTTAAAACCTACCAGAATTTTGTTCTATCGAATTCCTAACAAAAATGAACCATTAAGGGCAGCCCGGTGCAAAAAGCATCCCCGCGCAGCGAGGGTCCAGGGAAGTGTCCACCACAAGGGCGAAATGTAGGCAAACCTTACCTTGCATTTTTGCAAGAGGCTGCTTCCGGGACACGAGAGAGATATAAATGTCAAGTTTAGATAAGTGCCTAAATTTTTCCCGCACACGAGAATACACTAACATTTGCTTGACATACAAACTACATTGTATCAGAGTGCAGAAAAGTCAAACGACATGTGTTGATTCAAGAATTCCCGATATTCTTGAAAGTTTTCAACTTAGATCTTCTTCAACTAACATGCCAAAGCACAAACATGTATAGAAATCATAGAGTGGATTCTATGTTCCCTAAAGACCTTTGACCCCATCTACCTGAATTCACACTATACTTCTCAAGCCAACATAACAATTAAAATAAATTCACGTCCCTTAACTAGGAAAAGAACTCTCAACAAAAAAAAAGTATTTTGATACTAAAATTAAGAAGGAACTAGAAGATAAAACCTCTTCGCCAACTACTCTTGCACGCTTCTTCCTCCTGTATGTGATTGGGCCATCTGTGCTCAACTGTCCCGAGCTCAGCACCCCATTGCAGCGCTTCTCCCCGCCCGACATATCCCAAATACTAACAACCCGCCGCCTACGCCCCAACTTAGGGTTTCATTTGAAGCCAAAGCGTCGCAAGCAGCGCATAACCCAGATCCGCAGCCATCGCCCAAAGGAACCACCAAAGTTCCCGACGAAAAGAATCAGCTGAGGAATATAGAAGAAATACGACAAACTGAGCAGTAATCAAGACTCTGCGAAGCATGTTGTAGGAGAATAAGTGGAGAGAAGAGTCAGTTGAGAGCTTACCAGATGAGAAACAGAAAACGGCAGAAGACGACAAAAAGGGAAGTGACGTAGCCCTAGCTGCGCCGTCGAAATCCTCCGGCTTCACGTCCGTGGAAGTCTCCGACGGCTGGGTCTCGGCTGCGAGATTTGAAATTTTGAGGAGAGAGGGAGATTAGATGAGGACCAAGAAATACAGAGGTTTGAGCCGGGAGGGTTTTTGGCTATTTATGTCAATTATGCTTAAATCTTTATTTGCCTGCTATTGTTATTTTGATTTTATGATTACTACATACACACTCCCAATTGTCTGTTAGGTGGAGTGCATGTAGCGTAGCATAACGATAAATACAGGAGTTTTTTATCAGCACGGCTTACGATGTCAACTGGGGAATTAAAAACTGGTACCTCCTTGATTATTTTAAAAACACTCAAAACTGCACCCACCTTGACTCTCCTAATGTGAGAGGACACAAATGTACACGGGTGCAACTTGAGTTAAAATTATCTGGCTCCAAAAAAATTCGACTTGAGCTCAAGTTTACAAAAAAGATATTTATGCACTACTTCACTTTTTTTAATTTCAAATTTTTTTTTACAAAAAAAAATCACAAAATATTAATTTTTTTATTTTTACGTGTATTTTAACCAAAAAATTACGGCCGTTAAAATCATGCATTATGGCGTAAAATGACATTACCATTGTATTTTCATTTTCCGACTATAATGTCATTTTACGGTCGTAATGCTTTATTTTACAACCATAATTTGTTCAGTTATAATCGAAATATGTGTAATATGGTACTTGAAATAAGCTTAAAAATAAGAACATTAATATTTTGTGATTTATTTGAAATCAAAAATAATAATTTAGTGCATAAAAAGACCTTTTGCGCACATAGAACAGTATCGTACACACCAAATTAGAAATCCATATTATGAGCTGCCCAGACTCGACTCCTCTTCAACCCTAGAAACATTAAAAAAAATCTATTAGTCTTAGCTCAAATAAAAAAAAAATCAATTATTAATTCATTCTTATCCTACTAGCTATTCACATTATTATAGAATCCTGCATTCTATTTATTCTCTAACTTATATGTATCATTAGCGCTAATCATACATTCAAGGCTTCATTTGGCGCGGCGTTTGGAGCAGTCGGCGGGAGGACACGGCCCGCAGCTCGAACGAAGAGGAGAGGCTGCAGCTCGAAATGGAGCGGTATATACATATTTATTATTTATGATCTCCACCTAGCAATTTCTTACATCATAAAATTATTATGCAATCACCACAACAAAATGTGTGAGCATTCATTTAAATTCCTATTATTTAATTCGTTGATGCTTTTTTAGGCTTCCTAACCCTTTATTAAGCATTT
>JAWHQI010003093.1:2500-14467 GCA_033032865.1 Dactylorhiza incarnata | reverse complement strand
TGTATATATACATATATATATATTAGTATATATACATATGTATTAAGTATATATCTACAAATATATATATATACATATATATACTTATACTATATATATATAAGTATATAGGTATATATAAATATATATAAGTATATAGGTCTATATACATATATATGTATATATATATGTATAAATATATATATATATAAGTATATATATATATATTTAAATGTATATATATGTATATATATATATAAATATATGTATATATGTATATATATATAAATATATAAATATATGTATATATGTATAATATATGTATATATAAATATATGTATAATAAGTATATATATGTATATATATAAATATATAAATATATACTATATATATAAGTATATATATACATATATATAAGTATATATATATTAAGTATATATATATACATATATATATGTATATATATATATTAAGTATATATATATATACATATATATACATATTATATATACATATATATTATACTATATATATATATATATATATATACTTATATATATATATATATATATTATACATATATATATAGTATACATATATATATATAAGTATATATATATATATATGTATACATATATATATACATATATATGTATATATACCTATATACTTATATATATAGTATAAGTATATATATAAGTTTATATAAATATGTATATATATATACATATATATATATATATTTATATATATACATATATATATATAAATATATATATACTTATATATATATATATACTTAATATATATATACATATATATACATATATATGTATATATATATGTATATATATATCTATATATATATATGTATATATATATGTATATATATATGTATATATGTGTTGGTGCCAAAAATGGTACCTCCAAAATTCACATTAAAGGGGATGGGAGAAAACTGCGAAGTGCAGGTTACTAAGACAGAAGATGCTGGAACAAAAGGAAAACGATCACGAAAAGGCGATCACGAAAAAATGAGACCGCTTACACAGGTTGTAAGCTGGAGCCTCGGAGCAAAAGTCCTTTTTTTGGTACCCCTACCCCTCTATTTATAGACGAGGAGGCTGCCCAAACGGGTAGAGCTGAAAAACTACGGGCTGCCCGGGGTACAGGAGAGCCAGGGCAGGGAAGTGGGGTACAAATAACAAAAATAAGAAAAACGGCCAGACAGCTTGGGCTGGCGATCTCGCACTATCTTGATCGCTGGGAGCTTAGAGAAACTTGGTTGAAGCATCATCTGACGATCTGGACGATCACCTAATTTGAGACCGTTGAGACCGGAAAAATGTACAATGAGAGGAGGTCGCGGGCTTTCTGGGCAAACATAATCCCCTCACATTTTTAAGTTGCACCTGGAACTTCGAAAATGTAAGCTTTGACCGCTGAGACCGCGACCATCATTAATGCGGCTTGGTCTATAAATACCGGCTGAAACTTCATTTTGCAAGATATTGAGGAACTTCACTATTTGAGCGGTCTTTGATAATTGGGCAGGTGCGACCTTGCAAAGATGACTATGCTCGATCTCTTAAAAGCTCTCCCATCGAAAGCGAACTCTCCTGGAAAAAAGGAAAGTGTCAGCTCAAGGAAAGGAAAGAAGGCGCCGAAGATCTTGACGAAAGTGAGCGCTTCAAAGGAGACCGCCCGATCTATGAAAAAATCCGATCTTCCTGAGAGTTCAATTGCGCCGGTCTCTGTTATTCCTGAACCATCTAATATTTCTTCAGATCCCGTATGGAAATTTTCTGACTTTTCCATTTCCTTTGATTGTCAGAAATCCTTGGAAGTGCTAGATCAAACAATTTCCAAGCCATATGAGACCGCCTCTACCGAAACCATTTTGGCCGGTCTGCGCCAGAAACAGGCCAAGGCAGAATCTTTAAGGCAGCAGATTGCTGATCGCGTGGAAGCTGCTGAGAGTAAAAAGAGAAAAAATTCAAGTCCATCTAGTCTGACTTATAAGAGAAGTAAGAAAAATGAGGAAGAAAAAGACGTGATCGCCTCGGAGGCGACCACACTTCCTGAATCTTCCGATCTGGAGAACGCCGCGGGTACTTCAAAGGTGAATGCTAAGGGCGATCCCTTCTTCCCTCCTGCGATCTCAGTTTTGTCAAGAGAGGATGATTCCGAATTAATCGCCTATCTTGATGAGGCTTCTTCTAACAATTCGTCTTTTTCATCGTTGCAGGTGTTGGATCCCTTAGAGGCTTCAGCTCTCAGAAATGCCACCGTTGATGAGGAGATCGCGGTCAGGGAGAAGGAGATCGCCGACGCAGCGATCAAGGCAAAGGAGGAGGAAAGGAAAAAGATAGAAATGGAAGAGATGGTGAAGAGGAGGAAAGAAAAAGAGGTAGAGGAACAGAGGGAAAAAGAAGAGAAGGAAAAGGAGAAAGAAGAAGAAGATAAGAAAGAAAAGAGGGAGAAGAAAGAGAAGAAAAAGAGGGAGGACGAGGAGAAGAAGAAAGACAAGGAGAAGAAAGATAAGAAGGAAAGAGAGGAAGAGAAGAGGAGAGAGACGGCTAAGGCCGTCGAAGAAGAGAAGAAGAAGGAGGCGGTCAGAGTTGCTGAGGAGAGAGCGACTCTGATCGCTGCGGAGAGGAAGAAAGAAACGGTTAGGGTCGCTGAGGAAAAGGCGGCCCTGATCGCTGAAGAGAGGAAAAAGGCTGAGGTCTTGCAGGCTTCGGACAAAAACGGTGAGGAGACCGCGGAGAAGCTGCAGATCGCTAAGGAAAAAGCTGTACTTTCTAGCGGTCTCCCGGATGATTCTCTTCAGGGAGATCGCTCGAACAAGGCTGCAGCAGATCGTGCGGCGGCGGTCTCGATTTCGCGAGCTGGTAAGAATAAAATGATTCTCCAGTCAGCTGAGTTCCTTCCCTTACCTACAGTTCGTTTTTCTTCTCCTGAAAGAAAACACGGGATCGTTTTTATTGAGACCGACAATGTCCTCTTAAGTAATGAAGAATTAAAAAAGAGAAGAAAAGAGGGAGAGAAAACGCAGAAAAGAGGTTTGGAAAGAACGGATCTGGAGCGCTTAAGGGGATCAGATCGTCTTTCTCTGACCGCAGATCCCGCGGTAACTAAAGATATCAGAAGAGCTTTATGTGACTGCGGTCTCGACTTCTTTCCAAGTACTCTTTCTGTTTATTTAAAAAGCTTATCTGATCATATGCTTATGATTGAAATAACCCATCTCCTATGACCGCAGATAACAAAAATGCTGAGATCGAGGAGGGAGAGCTTCCTCAACCCATCGAGATCACCCCTCAGTTAACCGACATCCTTAACCCCATGTTTGCGGATGTTCGTTCTATGCTGATGAGGGAGCGGACTCAGAACGATCAGATCCGTGATCTTGAAGAAAGATTGCGTTCCAATGAGAAGAGGATTCGTGAAGAATGCGATCTGAGGGTTGCCGAGATCGCTCGAGCTCTTAAGAAGGCTGAAAAAGAGGCTGAATATTATAGGGGGAAAACTGTGGTGCTGTCCGCGGAAAATGAGAGGCTGAGGAGCGGTCATGGAAAGATGCTGATGCGACCAAGTACCTCCAGCGATCATCCAGCGGAGAGACCGCAACCTGAGATTGTACTGATCCCCATGGAGCAGGTGGATAAGGAAATGTCGAAAATTCACCGGTCTGCAATGCTGGCTAATCATAGCCTGGTGTCGGTTATGGCCGCAGTGAACGACATGCAAGATGTCGCAGCTCATGTAGGGAGAAACAGGCCTCCTAGGAGATGAACATTTAACCTGAGACCGAGCGATCTCCAGATTTAAACTGTTTTGTAAAATTTTACTGTTATTTCTCCATATATTTGTGGCTGTTTTTGATTTTAATGTTTTGTGCGGTCTTGATTTGTTAAATTTTGATCTCTTTATGCCTGGATTGCTTGTATTGTTGCTGTGTTTTTAATGATTGAGATCGCCAACCATAGTATGCTTTCAAATTACTTTGCATAGGTCGAGCGGTCTGAACATGTTTTGGCTGGGCGGTCTTCAAGATGTAATGATTACGAAATGACCCTTCGTCTTCTATAAATAGCTGTCTTCATGACCTTTATTTTACGCTTTCTTGAATGCGCCTTAACACCGATCTCATCGATCGCTAAAAATGGTGTCCGCTCGTGCTTCTTCTGCCACCATCTTCTGGAATGCCGATCATAAACAAGGTCGTCTATCAAAAGATGAATATATTGAGTTCATAAAGAAATATATGATCCAAACTCAGATAGTCGTGAGACCGCCAACTGAACAAGAGAGGTTGAACTTTGCGGAGGAGAAAAAGTTTATTATCCCCATCGATCACTTTGATAATGGGTTGAGGATTCCCCTCCCATGGGAATGGCTAGAGATCCTGGAATATTACGGCTTCGTGCTTGCCCAGTTGGCCCCGAATTCCATCGGTCTAGTTAATGTTTTCATCAATTACCTGAGATCGGAAAGAGTGAAGTTTACAATGAATCTGTTCCGCGCAACCTTCACCGCGAAGATCTTGAAGGAAGGCAAAAAGAAGGAAGAGTTCAAAGGGTTGATGTACTTTTCGGCAGACGGAATAAAAATCCTGAATCTTCCAAATAAAATCTCTTTCTGGACAGAGAGGTTTCTTGTCTTTGAAGGTGACCTTGGCGGTCTTAAAAACTCACCTTCTCCGCGACCTGACAGCATCTTTAAGAAAATAAAAGCGGTCTCAGAAGAGGAGCTGAAAATCATGGCTTTCTTGGCGGGCAAGAGGATCGATTATGTTCATTATCTAGCGATCTGGCCCGAGATCGCCGAGATTATGCCAGCTGAGAGTAAGCTTTTCTTGCGGTCTCGAATAATTTCCTTTCATACCTTTTGTATGTTTTCCTAACTTTTTCCCGTTTTTTTTTTAGCGACCTTTGCGGTCCCTGCTCAAGATCCTATCTCCCCAGATGCAGAGGTTCTTACTCAGAGGGAGAGGAGGCTGAAGCGCGAGGTTGATGTGTTTGGCACCACCTCTGAGACCGCCGAGCGAGATTTTCCATTGATTGGTTTCAAAAGAAAAATGAAAGATATTAAAGGAAAACCTCTCCTCAAATGGGCGGCCAAAGGAAGATCCGTGAAGGTTTCCACCGATCTTCCCTTATGGAGCGGAAAAGTGACCCGTCACGCATATGCGGTCACTTCGGCTCTGTATGGAAAAAAGAATGCAAATGAAATATTGAATATAGAGACCGATGCTCTCCCCGACCTCTGTGCCCAGGTGACCGCTAGGAGTGCGATCTTAAATCACCATATGGGGCGGTCTCTTCGCAGCGCTCTGGACGAAATAACTGCCTTGCAAGAAGAAAGAAAAGTGAGAATTTTACTTAAATTTCATGAACGCGTTACCTATGATCGCGCGGTCTAACATATATCTCTTTTGCAGCAATCTGAAAATGCAGCTTATGACCCTGAAAATCCGGCTTTTCAGAGGGCTATGATGCATCACATTAAGGAGACCGCCGACCAAGTGCTGAACGAGGTTAGAGGTCGAGGTGGTTTTACTGAAGAGTACAAGGACATTACATTTGCCGATCTCTTCCCTGATGCGGCACAGAGGATTGAAGAGCAATCTGCAACTGCTGAAGAGACCGCGGATCTTGCTGATGAGACCATGGGTCAAGATGAAGACGTGGTGATCGAAGATGAAGAAAGTGGAAGCCGCTACACCCAAGGCCGGGACTCAAGTTCGGGTTCTAGCTCTGGATCAAGAATTCCTCTTAGTAAATCGGAAGAATCTTCTGCTGACACTTACTCCACTTCTCCAGATGAGCGATCTCCGAAGAGATCAAAGAAGGCATGAATTGTAGTGATATATTTTTTCTTTTTTGGAGACCGAGCGGTCTCATTGTAATAGATATTTTAGAGTATATATGAAAATTGGATTTTTGTTAGATTCTGGGTGAACTTGTTTTTGATGTACATTTATTTGTTCTTCTGAGTTTAAAAACGGCATTCGATCTCAATGCCTTAGAGTTTATCACAATTTTATATCAATCATTAAAGAACTTCAAGTAGCGATCTCTTGGAAAAAATACCAAAGACAGAAAAACTGATTCTGCATAAACAACAGCTACTCTGCGATCTCGAGATAACCAGATCACTGAAAGAAATTCAGCAACTTAACTGTGATCAGAAAATAACCAACTTATTCGCAATAGTGATGCGGTCTCATATTACATAGATCGCAATATAAGGAAACTACAAGAAGATGATCTGAACACATTAGACTCTGGGTGATCGGGGCTCAAATGTCTTTTAGGAAATCCGTCTGACGATCCCTTGATAGTTAAGGTTATTACTTGAAAAAAGGAAATAATTCTTCATGAATCTCCAGTTCAGCGATCACATTATATTCAGACCCCTTTTTTGGAGAAAAAATCCAACTTTCATTTGATGAGAAAACGGAACATCATGACTATTCCATGTAACTTTGGATAATAAAGAATATCGGAATTTCGATCTTACTGAGGCCGGGCCGACCTCTATCAAGATGGCATAGGAGATTCCTGAATAGCGGCCGCAATTACCCTGAAAAAATTTCATCCGACGATCGTAAACGACATCGCTCTTTGTAAGAAAGAAGAACATGCGGTCTCATAAACTACTGACCGCCCAATCCCAATACAAAGGAATGAATAAGACCTTCATAGAAAAAATAGAAAAATGGATCTTGAAAATGACCCAAAGGGATGGTGTGGCCATGCCGTGGAGGCTATACCGACACTTCTTTTCTTAAAGGATCACTGAGTTTGTTGCAAATTTGTCAATCTAAGGTTCAGGTGACGGCCATAGATGTTCTTGGCCGCCCCTTACCTAACCACGCTTCAACGAGTATTCGAGAGTTACAAACAAAAATGATCGGTAGGGCAGGTGTGGTCATGCCGCGGAGGCTACACCGACATTGCTTTCCCTGAAAGATCATTAAGATTGTAACAATGTCTTTTTCAATGCATGACAGAGCTGAGCCAGCCACCTAGACCTCCTTGAAACGCTGAGGTGTGCCAGATGTCAGCAAGGACCCGGTATCCTAAACTTCCACCGCTCGAGCTTGGCGAGCTACTGCTACACAGATTTGAAATCTCCCCGACATCTGTGGTCCTGGCAGGATTACACGTTGAGTTAACAAGTCGAGGGGGAAGATAGTAGGACCCGTCGATATCTCACTTGACAGGTTTTTGGCTTTTCAAAAATCAACTTATTTTTAAGACTTATCATCCATCACTTGCATTGCGAATGGTTTGATAATACCTGCGTGATGTTTAAGAAAAAGAAAAACGAGAAACAAGGAATGAGTGAATCAGATACGAACATTTAAGAGAAGAAAAGCTTGAGGTCATCTCCGCTCCATGAATGAGGCAACTCTTCTCCTTCATAAGTTTGGAGATGGTAAGCACCATTTTTAAGCACATTCTTTACCACGAACGGCCCTGCCCAATTTGGGTTAAGCTTTCCAACTGAACCAGCTCTTGCTGCTGCATCTACCTTCTTCAAGACTAGATCTTGTCATTCTTCTTTTTACCTCCTCTTGTCTGATGATTGCAGTATCTCTCAATTCCTCAATTAAATCAAGGCTGCATTTTAACTCTTCATCATTTCCTTCCATCCAATCAATTTGATTTTGTTGTGCCAATAATACTCTTGGGCTTTTTACTTCAAATTCCACCGGAATAAGGGCTTCGGAACCGTGTGATAATTTGAACGGAGTTTCCCCAGTAGCAGAACTCGGAGTTGTCCTCAAGGCCCATAAGACGGAAGGTAGTTGTTCTGCCCAGTTGCCCCTAACATTTTCTACCTTCTTTTTCAAGAGATTTATGATGAGTTTGTTGGCGGCCTCTACCTGCCCATTGCTTCTAGGATGATGCACGGAAGCGAAACGTAACTCAATGCCAATTTGCTTGCAGAAACTAATAAGAGTTGAATTGTTGAACTGAGAACCATTATCCGTGATGATTGCCATTGGAATCCCGTGTCGACATACTATCTCTCCCCAAATAAAGTTTTTCACGGCTTGAGTGGTAATTTTGGCCAATGCTTTTGCCTCTATCCATTTGCTAAAATAGTCAATCATGACTATAATATATCGCCGCTGCCCACTTGCCATAGGGAAAGGCCCAATCAAATCCATTCCCCAAACTGCAAACGGCCATGGAGTTGCTATTGACTTGAGTTGTTGAGCCGGCTGATTTTGGAGAGGAGCAAACTTCTGGCACTTTACACACTTCTTAGCAAATTTTTCCGCATCCTTCCTCATCTGGGGCCAAAAATAGCCTTGCCTCAGAATTCTTTTCTCTAAAGTTCTAGCTCCAGAGTGACTTCCACATTCTCCAGAATGGACTTCCTGGAGGACCGCTGGAATTTCTTCTTCCGAAACACACCGTGCTAATGGTGATAGGAAAGTTCTTCTATAAAGCACTCCTGCAACAAGATAATAGTTAGCTGCTTTCCGCTTAAACCTTTTTCTATCTTTTATTGCTGAATGTAAATCTCCAGTCGAAAGATATTGAACAAATGGATCCATCCAAGACGGATGCTGATCAATCTCCATAACCTCTCCTTCTTCAATTGCTGGGCGAAACAGTTCCGAAGTTGTTCCTCCCGAGGGAAGTCCAAACTTTGCCAACTCATCTGCTTCTACATTCTCACCCCTTGGAATATGATCGATGGTAAAGCTCTTGAACTTCCCTACCTCGATTTTTACCAGAGTTAGATACCGCTTTAAAATATTATCCCTTGTTTCGAAAGCTCCATTTACTTGAGAAGCCATTACCAAAGAATCTGTGAAGACTTTGACATCTTCAATTCCCAGCTCTCTAGCAAACTTAAGTCCGGCTAGCAAAGCCTCATATTCCGCCTGATTATTTGTTACTTGAAAGTAGAACTTCAGCGCCTGATCCAGCCTTACTCCATTTGGGTTGACTAAGACAACTCCTGATCCGGAAGAATTTTTTCCTGAGGCTCCATAAACGAAGATTTTCCAGGCAAGGGGTACTCCGATCTCCTTCTGAGACTCAGCTTTTTTGGCATCCACCATGAAGTCTGCTAAAACTTGAGCTTTGATCGCCACCCTCGGAACATAGGATATATCGAATTCACTAAGCTCTATTGCCCACTTTGCCAGCCTCCCTGAATGTTCTGGCTTTTCCAAGACATTTTTTAATGGGAGGTCAGTGACAACTAAAATCGAATGAGCTTGAAAGTACGGTCTTAGTCTTCTTGCTGAAATTACGAGCATCAAAGCTAGCTTCTCTAGGATCGGGTAGCGAGTCTCTGCATTCTTCAGAATTCGACTTACATAGTAAACTGGAAATTATTTCTTTTTCTCTTCTCGAACCAAAACAGAGCTTATGGCATCGGCTCCAACTCCCAAATATAGAAAAAGATCCTCTCCTTCTCGCGGGCTTTGGAGTAGAGGAATTGAAGTCAACTGCTTTTTAAGCTGATTGAAAGCGTCATCACACTCTTGTGTCCATTCAAACCTGGCTCCTCCCCGGAGGGTTTTAAAGAAAGGTGCACTTTTATCCCCTGACCGGGAGATGAATCGACTCAAGCCTGCCATTCTCCCTCCCAGCTGTTGAACTTCTTTTGGGGTCTTGGGAGGAGGCATTTCCAAAATAGCTTTCACTTTGTCTGGATTGGGTTCTAACCCTTCTGGAGTGAGGAGATGACCCAAAAATTTACCTTTGTTTGCTCCGAAAACACACTTCAATGGATTCAACCTCATATTGAAGGTTCGTAGGGTTGCAAAAGTTTCCGAGAGATCTTTGAGATGAGAGGAGAAGGATTTGCTTTTCACCAAGAGGTCATCGACATACACCTCAAGGTTTCTTGCCTTCTGACTTTTGAAAACTGTATCCATCATTTTTTGGTAAGTTGCTCCAGCGTTTTTCAACCCAAAAGGCATCACGAGATAACAGAAGCAACCATCATTTGTGATAAACGAAGTATGCGGTATATCCGGTTTATGCATCCTGATTTGGTGATAACCTGAAAAAGCATCTAAAAAACTCATAAAAGAATAACCTACCGCAGAATCCACTAAAGAATCTATCTGAGGCATGGGATAGCAATCCTTGGGGCAAGCTTTATTGAGTTTGGTAAAATCGACACACATCCTCCACTTTCCACCTGGCTTTGTTACCATTACAACGTTTGACACCCATTCAGGATATTAGATCGGTTGGATGAACTTCGCCCTCAGGAGCTTCTCTACTTCCTCACGGATAGGTTGAGCCAGAGTGGTTGCAACAGTCCTCTTCCTCTGCTGGATTGGGATGACGTTTGGGCTGATGTTGAGGTGATGGCAAGCAACATCTGGATCCACTCCAGGCATGTCGTCTGCCGACCAAGCGAAGATATCTAAATTTTGCAGAAGACAAGAGATGAGCTGACTCTTGTCAGCCTCAGATAATTCAGCGTTGATGGAGAGGCTCTTGCTCTCATCTTCCTCGCTGATCTGAATAGCTTGAGTTGCTTGGGCAGGCTCCAAGCAAACTCCATCTCTCACATCCTCCACTTCTTCTGCAACTTGAGCTTGTTCAGGAACTTCAATGGATTCAGTCATCATAACTTCCTGAGGTGGAGAAGATACGATCGTGTTGACCGTCTTTACATAGCACTCTCTAGCTTTCCTGGGGTCGCTCCTGATTCGATGTTGTTTGCCATTCAAGGCGAACTTCACCGCTTGATGATAAGTGGAGACAATGGCTTGATACCCGTTCAGAAAGGGTCACCCGAAAATTGCGTTGTAGCTACTCGGAGCATCAACGACTATAAATTTGACCAGCCTCACTATTCCTCCAAGAATCACGGAGAGGGTGACGAGCCCTTCAACTTCTTTCTTTTCTCCTGAAAAACCATAAAGGGGGCCTTCAGTTGATTGGAGGGTTTTACCTGTCTTTAACGCCTCAAAGGCAGGCTTGAAAAGCACATTGACTGAGCTCCCCGTATCTATTAGAATTTTTTCCACCGTATAATTTTCGATTACAGCTTTGATGACGACTGCATCATCAAAGGGATTCGCGGTCTGAGGAAGATCTTCATCTCCAAAAGTGACCGTCCCTCGAACCGGAGCCGAAGAGGTAGCAGCAACCTCTGACTGGTAAACCCTCTTCAGACTTGCCTTTCTCGAGGACTCCGGTCCTGCACCCCCATGGATGCAGAAAAGGTTGCCCAAGGCACCCTCATCATTAGCGTCCACGCATTCGCTGGGAAAACCGATGTTGCCCAGATGGCCAACATCATCTACTTCTTCGCACTCCCAGTGAACTTCTGATACCTCCTTGGCCTTGGAGGTTGAAGCTTTGGCAGAGTCATTCTTTTGAATGAGATCGCGGAGCTTTCCCTCCTTTAATAGTTTCTCTAAGAATAGGCGGAGAGCTCTGCAATCCTCTGTCATATGACCCCTATCTCTGTGATACTCACAGTAGAGAGTAGGGTTTCTGGTTTTCCGGGCAGAATTCAGCGGAGCTGGCCTTTTAAAAAAGGGCTGCTTCTGAAGGATTTGAAGCACTTCATTCATAGAAACACCAAAGTCTGTGAAGGACTCTTGGGATTCATTGTAAAGTGAAGGAATGGGTAGAAGAGGAGGTTGAGCATACTGGATCTGGTGGATGGGGGTGACTTGCGGAGCAGGAGTAGCGGGAGTTTGAAGAAATGAATTTTGAGGTGGGAAAGATTGATTACCTCGGTTGAAGCGGTTGTTACGGTAACTCTTACCTCTCGGGGCCGAAGGTGGAAGCTCTTGCCGAGGTTTTGAGGAAGATGCAGCAGGATAGAATCCTGCAGAGCCTTTCTGAGTGGCTCTGTTGGTCAGATTGCTCACATAGGTGGGGTTGTTGATCTCCCCTTCTATATAACGATTGGCAATGCTGATCAGCTCCTGATAGGAGCCAGGCTCCTTGGTTGTGACTTTGAACTTCAGAGGAC
>JAWHQI010003092.1:0-14491 GCA_033032865.1 Dactylorhiza incarnata | reverse complement strand
CCACCCCCCCCCCCCCCCCCCCCCCCCCCCACCCCCCCCCCCCCCCCCCCCCCCCCCCCCCCCCCCCCCCCCCCCCCCCCCCCCCCCCTCCTCCGCCTCCTCGCGGAAGAAGCCCAAGTCTGGGAGGTCGAAGAAGAGGATTTCCAAGCCGAGCGACCCGGAGTCCTCGACCGAGAAAGATGTCAAGACGAGGGAGCCAGTTGGTGCCGACGTCGCACCCCAATTTTGGTCTGGGGAAGAAGTCCTTGGACGGCACGGGAGACCCCTACTCGCCTGGAAAGAGAGGGCAAATAGGTTCTCCGTGTGCTCCCTCCTTCCCTCTTGGAGTGAAGGCGCGGCTCCGACGAGGACACCTACTGCCTTTCCTACGAGATGTATGGTAGGGAAGACGTGGCCGCTTACGAGAAGTCAAACCTGCACAAGCTCGCCTATGAGAGCTCGCGGGCCCTTCTGCGCGCCGCCGAGCTCTCCCATATGGCATCGCGTCGCGGGCTCAGCTTCAGCAAGAAGTACTTCCTCACTAAGACCGCGAAGAAGCTTGCAGAGGAGCGAGCCGAGGATGCTAAGATACAGGTGGGGTTTGCTGAGAGGCTCCTCGCGAGGGCCTCCAGTGGCGTGGTGAGTCTCCCTCCCTTAGGTAAATTCATGCTTATCTCGTTTTCTTTCACCCCACTAATGCGGGCTCGCTTCAGGATGCGGACGCGGCGGAGCAAATGACGAACGGGTCGGCGAGCTCGAGCAGGAGGTGGAGAACACTAGGGAGTCTTCCTCTAAGGGTGCAAGACTGATGCACTTCACTCAGCGCGAAAAGGTGCGAACATTAGAGCGTGGCGAGTCTTCCTCTAAGAGGCGCAAGACTGCTGCACTTCACTCCGCGCGAGGTCGAGAACACTCGTCAGACTCTGGTCACTAAATCCACCGAGTTCGCGATCAAGACCCTCCTCGAGCTCGGTGCCTTGCAGGAGGACTGGGGCGACATCACCGCCAATCTGCTCATCCCAGAGTTCTACCTGCCCCGCCCGAGGAGAGCTCGCCCTCGTCCGACCACGCCTACTCGCCTCCTTCTCATATTGATGAGGGTGAGTCGGGTCGATCCCCTAGACCCCTCCAGTCCTCTAGCTTAGGACTTCTCCTTCTCTTTCTCTGTTGTTATGTATGGACGAGACCCACACTTTTGTGTGTGTGTGTGTGTGTATCTATATATATGAATTTTGCTTCTCCAGATTTTGTTCTTTAATATTTTCTGCTCTCTCACTGAATGTCTTGTGTGTGCTTGATTTGTAATTCGCCCCGGCCTCTTGAACTCGTCGAGTGTCGAATCTAGATGTCAGACGTATCTCGCCAGCAAGTTCAATTTGCATCCACCAGGGAGATCGCGAGATCCCGACCTCGCGTCACTGGCGTGCTCGCAACCTCTGGACTACATTATCTGTACGTAGAAACGAGTCTACACTCAAGAGCGCGCGAGTGTACGTAACGCCTAGACCGCGAGACTCGACGAGTGCTCGAGTTCATATACTGGTACTCACATCTTTAGGAAGTGGGGTTGTTCGCTCCCGTCCACCTCGCCACGGGCAGTGCAATTTACGTGATTAATAGTGCCCTAGAGTGGGCGAGCGGAAGGCGTGCTTGACTGAGGCGAGACCAAATGTACTCTCCCCTATCCTTGCTTTTACTCTTGTTATCATGACATTTTCACCTTGCGGTTTTCTCTCGTGCATCCACTCCTTCGATGACGATCTCTGTCGAATACCCTTCTATACACAACCTTCTACTCACCTCAGCATGTTGATACCTCCCGAGTAAGGGCTTGCCCTACCGACTTGTGAGGGCCTGGACAACGGTTTCTTCTCAGGGTTGTTTAACCAAAATAATTCTTTTTCTTCTGCCATCCGAGAGAGGGCATGCCCTGCCGACATGTGAGGGCCCGGACAGTGGTATCTTCTCGGTGGCTTTTAACCAAAATAATTCTTTTTCTTCTACCGTCCGAGTGAGGGGCCTGCTCTGCCAGCATGTGAGATCCCGGACAGCGGTATCTTCTTGGGGGCTCTTAACCAAAACAACTCTCCTTTGCCACCCGAGTGAGGGGCCTGCCCTGCCAGCATGTGAGAGCCCGGACAGCGGTATCTTCTCAGGGGCTCTTAACCAAAACAACTCTCCTTTGTCACACGAGTGAGGGGGCCTGCCCTGCCGGCATGTCAGAGCCCGAACAACGGTATCTTCTAAGGGTCTCTTAACCAATCTCCTTTGCCACTCGAGTGAGGGGCTTGCCCTGTTGGCATGTGAGAGCCCGAACATCGGTATCTTATAGGGGACTCTTAAACAAAACAACTCTCCCTTTGCCACATGAGTGAGGGGCCTGCCCTACCGGCATGTGAGCGCCCGAACAGTGGTATCTTCTCGGGGGCTCTTAACCAAAACAACTCTCCTTTGCCACCCGGTGAGAAACCTGCTCTGTCAGCATGTGAGAGCCCGGACAACGGTATCTTTCGGGGTCTCTTAACCAAAAAAACTCTCCTTTGCCACCCGAGTGAGGGGTCTGCCCTGCCAGCATGTGAGAGCCCGGACAGTGGTATCTGCTCGGGGGATCTTAACCAAAATAACTCTCCTTTGCCACCAGAGTGAGGGGCCTGCCCTGCCGGCATGTGAGAGCCCGGACATCGGTATCTTCTCGGGGGCTCTTAACCAAAACAACTCTCCTTTGCCACCTGAGTGAGGGGTCTGGCCTACCGGCATGTGAGATCCCGGACATCGGTATCTTCTCGGGGGCTCTTAACCAAAACAACTCTCCTTTTCCACCCGAGTGAGGGGCCTGCCCTGCCGACATGTGAGAGCCCAGACAGCGGTATCTTCTCGGGGCTCTTAACCAAAACAAATTTCCCCATTGCCACCGAGTGAGGGGCCTGCACTCCCGGCATGTGAGAGCCCGAACAGTGGTATCTTCTCGAGCGAGGGCGGGGGGGGGGGGGGGGGGGGGGGGGGGTCTCTTAACAAAAACAACTCTCCTTTGCCACCCGAGTGAGGGGCCTGTCAGGTCTGCCCTGCCGGCATGTGAGAGCCCAGACAGCGGTATCTTCTTGGGGGATCTTAACCAAAACAAATCTCCTTTGCCACCTGAGTGAGGGGCCTGCCCTGCCAGCATGTGCGAGCCCAGACATCGGTATCTTCTCAGGGGCTCTTAACCAAAACAACTCTCCTTTGCCACCCGAGTGAGGGCCATGCCCTGCCGATATGTGAGAGCCCGGACAACAGTATCTTCTCGGGGGATCTTAACCAAAATAACTCTCCTTTGCCACCCGAGTGAGGGGCCTACCCTGTCGGCATGTGAGAGCCCGGGCAGCGGTATCTTCTCGGGGCTCTTAACAAAAACAACTTTCTCTTTCTCCTAGCGAGAAATTTTTTCAACGCACTCCACCTGACCTAGCCGAGTGGAAACAAATTCATCACAAAGACGAGCTCACTGAGATAAAATTTCATTGTTTATTTAGGATAAAAACGTTTCAGATCGTTGCCACTCTAGGTATTATCGAGGGGGGCTCCTGCAGCATTCTGGAGATGGTACCCTCCCGATTTTAATGTCTCTAGGATTACATAGGGACCCTCCCAGTTGGGGTTGAGTTTTCTAATTTTCGCTGATCTTTCTACAACGTCGACCTTTTTTAGAACTAGGCCCCCCTTTACAAATTGTTTGATCCTAACATGTTTATTGAAATATTGAACCATCCTGTGCTTAATTTCTTCCTGGAGGATCGTTACCAGGTCGTGGAGCTCTTCTACTAGGTTAAGTGAGAGATGTTGTTCTTCCTCGTTCTCCACCCTCCACTCATCAGCTCCTTCCCCCGCTGTGACGATTCGTTTGGACCTCACCTCGAATTCCACCGGCAACACGACCTCGGAGTCATGAGAGAGTTTAAAAGGGGTTTCTCCCATGGCCGTGTTGGGTGTGGTTCTCAAGGACCAAAGGACTGAGGGACGCTGTTCCACCCAGTTGCCCTTCAAATTTTCCACCGCCTTTTTCAATAGATTCACGATTGTTTTGTTCGCGGCCTCCACCCGCTCGTTACTTTGGGAGTGTTGGACGGACGCGGAGCGGAGGGCAATGCCCAACTGCAGAAGATGGTGAGCTCTTCACTAGTAAACTGCGGCCCGTTGTCAGTGACGACGGTCAGGGGTAACCCGTGCCGACAAATTATTTCTCCCCATATGAATTTTTTTATTACCTACGAGGTTGTCTTGACGAACCTTAACCTCCAACCACTTGGATAAATAGTCAATCATGACTAAGAGAAACTTCCTCTGCCACTTCCAGCCTGACCATATCTTCCATGACCTTCTCGACCTCTTCTTCCCCCTCCTTCCACGAGATGGTGTTGACCTCCATGACACAGCACTGCCTGGCCACCCTGGGATCTCCCTTGACCCGGATTTGGACTCCTCCCATCCTATATTTCAAGCATTGGTGGTAGGAGGAAGGCACACACCAGAATGTGCTGATGAGGGGTCGCCCAAAGATGGCATTGCAACTGCTCGGGGCATCCACGATGACAAACCGACAGTTTCTTGACGTTCCCCCAAGGTCACGAGGAGTTCGTCTACTCCTTCCACTTCCTTCCTCTCCCTGGAGAACCCAAAGAGTGGTCCATCCGAAGCGAGTACTCTCTTCACCTCCACCTTCATCTCATCAAAATCCTTCTTGAAAATCACGTTCACAGAACTTCCGTTATTCACCAGGATTTTGGAGACCGTGAAGTTCTCGATTGACGTCTAGATTACCAATGCATTACAGAACGGATCCTCATGATCGGGCAGATCCTTCGCCGAGAAGATGATCTTTTCTTCTGGGGGTGGAGCTCGGGAGGTCGAAGCGACACTCCGTCGGTAGATGACATGAAGGCTCCTCTTGCGGGTGGCTTCGATCCCTACGCCATGGATCACTCTGATCCCACCTCGGGTTTCTACATTGACCCGATCTTCACATCGATCATCCACCTCCGCTCCTTCTATCAGTTCCTCATAGGACAGAGGGGGATCCCGGGCAAGTCCCATCTTGAACAGCCCCTGCTGCAGCCCGAGGGTGAAGGCAAGTTGCAAGGTGTTCCCAGGCACCTCATGGTCCTCCTAGAAGCGATCCATGTAGCTTCCCAACGACTCCTCAGCCCCCGCTGGATTAGGAAAAGAGTCTCGACACCCTTCTTCCTTTTCTTAGACGTGGCGAACCGCAGCAGGAAACTCCGACGCAAGTTTTCAAAGATGTAGATGGTCCTTGAGGGAAGCTGGTGGAACCAATCCCTCGCCTTTCCTTTGAAAGAGATGGCGTACAACTTACACTTAAAGCCGTCCGTCATTTTCCTGCCTGATGGATACGACATCCTCGAACCATTGGAGATGCTGGAGGGGTCATCATTGCCCATGTAGTAGGACATAGCGGGATCCGTGAACTCCTCTGGAACCGGGGCTGAAAGAATCAATTTGCAGTCTGAGCTTCCAGACCCTGCCTGTCGAGCTGAAGGTGCTCGCTCTGTCTCCTCCCCCGAGTAGCGAGTACCCGGTGGGTTGGGGAAAAGAACTCGCGCGAAGCGTCCGCTCGTCCTCCCCCACAATCACTTCCTTTTTTGGTCGCCTGGCCGGCGCCACCTCGCCCAAGGCCTGCGAGGCGAGTACCAAAATCGCAGGGGTTGAGCACTCGCCCGGTGGCATGAGGGCGATGCGCAGGGTCTCCAAGATCGACTTCATGAATTCGTCGAAGTCGCTCTTCTTGACGTACTCGCCCAAAAGGGGCGAGCTCTCTGGGTCGGTTCCCTGCCCTTCACTTCCGGCCAGGGAACTCACTCAGAATTTTCCGAACAAGCTACGATCCACGCTCACCGCACCAGAATGTTGAACCCCGAAACCTGGGTTAACAGAACGTTGCACCCAGAAACCTGGGGCAACGGAGTTCGGATCGACTGGGGTAGCTTGCGCTTACTTCTTCTGAGTGTGAACACAAGGCCAAGTACTCGGAGCAAGAAATCTCTCTCGCAATAGTTGAAAAATAGACCACGTGAGCTGCAACGAGGAGGTCCCTCCACAAACCCAAAAGATCTAAAAGAATTTCCCCTCCCAAACCAGAGCTGAGTCAGGTACCCTGGAGAGCTCTAGGAGTAAAAAGGAATCTTCTCTAAAGGTGCCCGTTGGGGGGGGGGGGGGGGGGGGGGGGGGGGGGGGGGGGCTATTATAGTTTTCCTGATTTGGTCTGCGGGATAGCGCAATCCATCTTTTGGAATTACTATCTACAACCCAATTGGCCTACTAATAGCGGAATCCCGGTGTTTGGTATGGCTAGCCGCAGGCCAATACGAAACCCCTGAAAAAATGAAGTACCCCTGGGGGCGAGTACACGCACTTGAGGCGTGCTCGCCTGCGGTCGGCGAGTACTAGTGATGTTGGGCACTCTCGACTCGCACAGATCCGAGGGTGGGTGCAAGCTGCCAGGGTTGCACTCACCCAAGGTTGGCGAGTGCACTAGTCCCCCTGGCCGCACTCGCCCCTCTTCCCTTCTCTCTATTGGTCTGATGAGCCCACTCGACAAATATGGAATTGTACAAGCGTGTAACATGTAATTATGCCAACTTTCAGGCAAGTTTTGAGAATTATTCCTATATGCATATATATACACACATATATGCACACATAATTTAGCAACTAATGAAAAAATTAATGACCATTCAACGTGTTTCAACTGTCCATGAGAATTTAGCAAATAATAAAAATAAATTTTATCTTTATTTTGGTATGGGTTTCAATTGAATAATTTTGTGCATGCTAACCTTGGTTTCAATGATAATTTTATTATTTTTAACAAATACACTGTTATTGATTTTGCATTGTTATTAATATGATTGTTTATCAGAAACTCTCCAGTAAGTTCGTAAAATTATAGGTTGCATCTCTCTATTTATTGAAATTACATAAATATCTCAAGAGATGTAATTTTGTGTATGCATGAAATGTAAACTTAGATGAGATATTTATGTAATTTCAAAAATTAGAGAGATGCAACCTATAATTTTACCAACTTCCACAGAAGGTTTAGGTAATTAGTAGTATTTAATATGAGATTTTTTGTTGATGCATAATTGCATTTTATTTGAGAAATGATTAGTGTTCTTAAAATAAAAAATTGATTTTAAAATGTTTTGTCTAGTATTGGATTAATAATTTGTCGCATGGGATAAAAAAATACATCAAAATCGAATTCGTTAATTGAACTGCCCTCAAATGATGGGTCGGTCGCATTTTTAACGATTTGGTGTGGGACATTCTTGAAAATTTCGCTTATAATTTTGATGTATGTGATGCGATAGTCTAAATTGCATCACATGGATTACCGATTTTTAGCATACGAATGACATTTACTCGACCATCTTCCAACGAGTTTGAAAGGTAGACCGACTAACAAATGATGAAGTTGTTCGCGAGCTCAAGTGGTTTTGTCTCGTGGAGGTGAGATTGGTCGTGATAGAGTGCAGGATCTTCAATAATCGGTTGATAGAGGTTGAAAGACGTGAATTTATCTCTCTTGATCAGCGGCGAACTATGATTTCCACGCAGCCCGATCACAATATATTTAAACAAAATAACAATTGTTGAAATCACTTTCTTGCTGAAACTTGGAAAAAACTCATAAGATGAGATTGTAGAGGTTTGAATCAACAAGAGTTCCAAAAAATTCAGTAATATACTAATATTAACTCAATGTTAAACAAAACTAAGAGAAACTATTCAAATAAAAAACAAAAGAACTAATTTTAGCATAGAATAATAACCCCAAGCAAATCAAGAAATCAATTAGAATAGCACAAATAACAAATCGAATTAATAACCAAACGAGACATGCGTCATTCCAATTCATAATATGAAATTTTCTCACAAAAAGGAATATGAAGTGTCGGTATCGAAATAAGCTCTCACTGGATAGTTGAAAATCAATATAAAGCATAATCATCAACATACAAGACAAACAATAAGATTTATTTATGCGAAGATGGAACCAAATGAAACACATGAAAAGATTTAAAGATGAGCTTCTTGTACTCTTTTAAGAGACGTAGAGGAGACATGGAACGGGAAGACTGAAAGATGGAACCGAAAAAGTTGGTCGAAAACTATGCTCCGTCGTGCGTCGAAGCTCAAATGCCTTGGAAGAACAAAGTCGGAGGCCTGTCATGGACGGGGACCGTAGATGTTGAAGCTTGAGCAGCGAAACTGACGGGGAGTGATTCGAGGTAGTTCCAATTTTTGGAGGGGAGAGGCTAGCCTGAGGACTTCGATTTTTCGGAATTTTGGATGAGCGAAAAGTTGAAACTGGGACAAAAGACAAGATAAGCTATGCTACAGTAGTAGAACTGAGATTGCATAATGAGACAAGACAAGGCTTTAGCATAGCCCGGAAGATTGGGACATACTGAGATTGCATAATGAGACAAGACAAGGCTTTAGCATAGCCCGGAAGATTGGGACATACGAGAATGTGTCCGGGTGTGCCTCAATGTAGTTCCACTCCTGGAGAGGACATAAAAAGAAGCTGACGCAATCTCATATGGCACCATATTAGACGAACAACCAGAGAAAACAAAGTCAATCCATGGAAGCACCCTAGGCAAATCCAAGATAGTGAAAATAATCGAGCAATCCAACTAAAAAAGGTGCCACCCCCGCCGCCAAATGTCCAATCAACGTAGCGCAATCCCCCTCCACCATCATAGAGGCCAACCAAACTCCGCTGCCACCACTAGCGCCAAGTGGGCCTCGGGGGCTTCAGCCACCGCAGGAGAAGACATGTGATCCCATATCACAGAACGCCAAGCCAAGCATCTACCGAAAGAATCCCGAGAAATAACACTGACACCAACCAAATGTCCCCACCCAAACAGCTCAGTCAAAGTTAATCTTAATAACGTCGTGGGGAGGAGGGGACCAAGCATCAGAGGAGAGAAGCAGGTGTTCGAGGATCCACCAGAATCATTAAAACTGTCGAGCTAATGAAACAAACCGTCTCCTCCAGTGATTGAAGAGTGTCCTCCCAAATCATATGATTGTCACGCTACCAAAGAGCCCAACAAGTCGGAGAAAAAAAAAGTAAACTCCTCCGATGACAAGGATCAATAAATTTCCCTGAGTTAATCCAACCCAGAGCCTACAACCCCATCCGAAGCAAAATATGGGAGCTTCGACGAAGCCCAAATAGGAGCCACCAATGGGCAAAGACCAAAAACATGCCTAAAATCCTCGTCGAAGTATCCACAAAGAGGGCAACCAACCATGCACGTCCAAGCAATGTTGCCGGAGCAGGGTAGCACTCGTAGATAGGATGTCCTGAGCCAGGAACCAAGAAAATCACAAACCTTGGGCTGAAGACACGCCCGCCAAATGAAATTCCTAGACAAAGGCAAAGACGAGGAAGAATCTCTCAAAAGAAGCGAGCAAAGTGCGAAATGACATGCACTCTTGACGGAGAGAGGCCATTAGGGGAATATTGTCAAGCCCAAGCATTTGGCAAAACACGCCGCCCTAGAGGAAAATAGAATGGCCACCGCATCATTGTCATCAACAAGCTTCGAAGCACACCCGGATCCCACTCCTGTCGGCCAGGCTCAAACAACCCACAAACCCACTATGGCCCAACACCGGGCTACCGCGGGTGACGAGACCTTGAAAGAAGTTGGCCTAGGCACCCATCGATCATTCCATATATCAATACTCGTCCCCAAGCAAACCGACATGCGTGAACCCTAGCTCCCCAATCAGAGCCCGGGAGTGGAAAAAGCTGCTCCAACAATAAGCCGGCCGACTCCCCAAAGTAACCGCAAAATATCCCCATTCGGGTAGTAACGAGCTCGGCACATCTGACCCACCAAAGAATTCGGCCTCGTCAGAAGTCGCTAAACTTGTTTTGCTAGAAGAGCATAATTGCAGGCCTCAAGACATCAAGACCCCATACCCCCACACCGATTTCGCCTTGCACAAAGAGCGTCAAGAGTCAAAAGTTCCACCGGGAGCCATGATGGCCACTCCCATCCCACAAAAAGGATGCAAGCAACGAGTCCATCTCCTTAATTAAATTTAGTGGGATCCAAAAGCCGCTCATAAAGAAGGAAGGGATGGCCGTCAATACCACCTTAATTAGAATTTTGTGCCCCGTCTGCGAAAGAAGCTTAAGCTTCCAGCCTTGGATTTGCTTCCACTATCAATCTAAGCCGGCGAGAGCGACCAACCCCAAAATAAATCACACTGCTCACACTGGTCAAACCCCAAAATATCCGAATTATCCTCAGTGACCATCTCGGGTGTGACACTCCTAAAAAACACCTTTGACTTTTGGTGGTTAATCACAAGGCCCAATGTTCGGGAGAAAGAGTGCAAGATCTCTGAAATGGCCAAGGCCGCTCGTATCTCGACCTTGGCAAAAATAAGCATGTAGCACGTAAATAACGAGTGAGAGATTCGCGGAGCCAATGGGCAAACTGACACTCCCCTAACCGACCCCACTGCTCGGCGCACATCAAAAACAAGTATAGGGAGAGTGGGCCGCCTTGTCTAAGCCCACGACATGGATAAGATTCCCCAACGTCTCCCATTAAAAAAATGAAAGAATACAAGGCTCCTCGGATTAAGCACCAATTGGAGGGGGAAATGATAGATAGAATCCATGAATAGCTTCAACCTGTATTCGATAAACAACATTGCACAAGCTAATAGGCCGAAAGAGGTTCAAAGATCTCGGCCTATCACACTTGAGGATCGACACAATGCCGGTTTCATGAAAGTCTGGAGTGGACGCACTATTGTTCAAGAAATTTAAGATTAATGTGGTGATATTAGTCTCCACCGTCGGCCAAAAATTTTAAAAGAACGGAGGGAGACCATCCGGGTCCGGGGACTTAAGATGGGGGCATAAAGGAGAGAGCATAATGTACCTCAACTGAAGAGAATGGTCGACACAAAACTGTGTTCATTTCGTCCAATACCACCCTATTCCCACCAAGGATGACATTCGCAAAAAATCAGCGCGATATGGCAAGAGGAAGTAGAGAGCTCCCCGAAGTAGGCATAGATCAACTCCTGAATACCTTCCGAGAATCCACACAGTTTCCTTCATCATCAAACGGTCAATCAATATGATTCTTCCGCTCCGTGTTGAAGCACGTCCATGGAAGTAGGCAGTATTCTAGTCCCCCTTCGCGAACCAAGCCCCCTTGCCACATTGCTTTTATTTCATATCATCCAACTGATTGACACCGGTTGTACGAGGCACCCTCGTACAGCAGGTGCGACTTGATTCCCGAAAGATGATTCCACGCATCGAAAATCAAACCTTCAGTTTCCGAAAATCGGTTTTACAATGCCTCGTACTAGATCGAACAACGCCCACGAGAATGAGCCGACCGGGTTCGTAAAGCAAGTAACATAGGTAGGTGATCCGAATACACATTCTACAATGTTCCACCGAGACCTCTGGAGATATGGTCGTCCAAGTGACAGGGGTAATAGCGGTCAATCCGAGTCCGAACCGTGGAAGGGGGCTGCTCTTATGTTCGTCCAAGTATACTGGTTTCCCACAAAGCCCAAATCCAAGAGCCGGCAATGAAGCAATATCGGCCGGAAAGACTCCAACTGCCATCTTGGCAATCAAACCCGACTTTCCAACTCCGACTGAGCAAGAATCTCGTTGAAGTCCCCACCACACACCATGGTACTTACGAAGCCAAAGCCGGATTACGAAGAAGTTTCAATGCATGCTTCCGGTGACAAAGGCGCCACGGATCCATCCCCTAAAACCATGACATCAATATGACATGACGAATATGATAAGAGGAGGATATCCACATACCTCTCCCAAAAAGTAGTAGGCCCCCACTGCTTCCCCGAACCGAGCCGCAACCGAAATGCCATCCTAGTTCCATCTCCTCTTTAAACAAAAATCATGAATGGTAGCCATCCTCTTCGCCTTCTTGTCAACGAGAAGAACTTCACTATCCGGGGAAGATGGTGCAGGTCATTTGCGGCGTTGGTGTGCCACACGAGTAGAAGAACCCCGAGACACGGTCATTCCGATCGACATCCGAGCAGGCGTCAATCGGAACGGAGTGTGGTGGTTGTTGCAATAATGTGATAGAGGAGCTCGGCGGTTCTTTTTAAACATTCCTATCACTTTAAAGTGAAACCTCAACCCTCAAAAAATGTATGTATAGATACTTAGTTTCCTTTTAAGTGGGTCCATTGGAGGCTCATAATCCTAATTCCTAACTTGGACAAATGCTTGCATTTAAATATTTTCATTTACGGATGTTTTCTGGTGGGCATATGCAGAAGTTACCGTAAAGGACGTATAATAAATGATTCTAGAGTTATATTTTCAATAAATATTTTAAAAAAAATCTCAAAGAAAGACATAATATGCATAAATTTAGAAGTTCCTTTTGGCTAAAATTGAGCACCAGAGTTCAGCCCTTTATGTTGGCCCTGATGCTCCTACTGAAAGTATAGGCCCCACTGTCCATTTTGATGCAGATTTTCTTATATAGTAGAGCTCAGCTTGGAACAAAAATGCACGTGCGTGTATGTATAATTGGACATACACGAGTATGATTTTATGTATGTTGGCACGTATATATGTACGTTGAATGGAATTTGGCCACAGAGGAGTCTAAAAATTGATCGAGATCGGATCATGTTTTTCGCATGGAATGAAGCTACAACTATCATATAGCTGGGCTTGAAGCTGCAGTTCCAGATTGGGTCGAATGACTTAGATAGAGCCTACCTTGAGACAGGTGATGTAGAACGTGCAGCAGCTATGCGTATGGACCAATTGGACAATCATAATTCATAAGTACAAGCGGTATGTTATGGTCCCGATCCTATCTGTTGTCCGTCGCACATTTTTAGTAATGTCGCATTTATTATAGTTCGTCTGTTTTATGTAAGTCTAAATGTGTCGCTTATTTACATTTATTGTCTCTTGTAAGTCTATTTAAAGGACCCCTGGTCTTAAAATGGTAAGCAAGAAGAAATCTATCTCTTCCCCTTTGATGACATTGTGGTAGCTCTCTCCTCCCGAGCACACCGGCCAAGGCAGCTGCAGTTCTGGCTGCATTGTATCTTTCGCCAATGTCATCCCCGCCTCCAGCCATCCTCCAGCAACGCCACCGCTGTTACGGGAGAAGCGCGTAACAATTTGGTATCAGAGCAACGTTACTCTCTTCCGCGAACCACCACACCACTACATCTTTCGACCATCCACGATTAACAAGGTCAAGCTCTCGTTTTCCCTCGGTCGACCAGGAGAACGACATTAGGTGCCAAAGTTATCCCAGAGCGGGCCTCACGGGAACAAGCCGAAAGCAGCACAATGAAACAACGAAAGAAAACCACAGCCCCTGCTAAAGCCGAGCACTTCGACAATGCCAGTCGACACCTGCTTCTTCCGTTGCCCCAATCACAACAACCAACGGGATACCTCGACGTTTTGCAGATGTGATCGATGCACCCATCTGGAGATCGATGACAACATCGGCGCTCGACGATAACATCAGTGTCGTCTTCGTCTGTGGATCTCCCTCTGGGGGGGGGGGGGGGGGGGGGGGGGGGGGAGTGAGGCCTCAGACCCAGGGTCGATTTCATCGTCGTCTTCTTTCGGCGCCGCGTACTCCTCTAGGTTTTCCTGTTCAACAACCGACGCTCGTTCAAACTTCCCACGCACGGCAGACAACCACACACTTCTTCTCTTGTAAACGTCTGGATCGACGCAAGCCTATCGCTGCCAACGGATCCACGCGCCTGCTCGTACACCGTCGTCACAAGGCAGATCCTTCCATCCAGTTCTGCATCGATAATAAATGCGACATCAGTAAAAATCTGTGACAGATAACGCGACGAATAATGGACGGGATTCGAACCAAACATCTCATACGTTCTTGATATAGAGCTATCTCTCAAGCTCGAAGGTGACCCGATCGGTGCGATCATCGGGTTTCTAACTTCGCACCAGAACATTTCTTGTAGCGGTGGATGATTGAGGCGGACCCTTATCGTGTGGGATGGGGACCCCAATGGTCGTACGTGGTGGAGCCAGTAGGATGTCACTCGCAGATGGAATGGAACACAAAGGAGGCAGAGGTTGTAGCTAGAGCAAAGGGCGTTGGATGGAGCCGACAGAATCTGATGGCAGAGCAGAGACTATCGGGAAAGTGATTGGACCCGCAGGCCGTGATGTGTCTGGCGTCTCGGTTGCAGAAGACAGACTGTTGTCGCTGAGCTCATGCTTTTTTATTGGCAGTTGTTGTATCATGCCTTCCCGCTGTTGTGCGGCCATGAGGTGTTCTCCATACTTCTCTAAAAGCTCAATTATGCGTGTGCCAAGAATTTGGACGCGTGCATGGCACAATGATCCCGATGCTCAACATTTCCTTGATTGTTTTTCAATTTCCTTTCTGGAGTGGAGGATAACAAT
>JAWHQI010003091.1:0-14591 GCA_033032865.1 Dactylorhiza incarnata | reverse complement strand
CCCCCACCCCCCCCCCCCCCCCCCCCCCCCCCCCCCCCCCCCCCCCCCCCCCCCCCCCCCCCCCCCCCCCCCCCCCCCCCCCCCCCCCCCCCCCCCCCCCCCCCCCCCCCCTCCCCGAAATTGCCAATAAATAGGACCCCATGGGGTACCAGGAAATACACTTTGGCTGAGTTCTTAAACCCCGTTTTCGAAGACTCGGGCCGTGTGATCTTGACCATCCCCCTTGGTAACCACTTTAGATACTCGCCAAGTAGGTGTCTTCCTCGTACCCTGCTTGTCCATTTTAGTTGTGGAGGGGAAGTTTATTCTAAACTTCTGGGTACATGGTGAGACCTCCCCGCCGCAGCACCTGGGGTCCCTTTTTGAGTTTCCTTAGTCTATTTGTCTTTGCTATTCGATTCGTGGAGTTGGATTGCCGGACCAATAACCTTAGACTGCCTAAATTCGAATATTTAGAGCAGATATTTTTGAGGCTCCAACAACAATATTATAAAAAGTTATTGCTATGCTGTATTATAGGAAATCTCTTATTCGACAAAGATTTATAAATTATCTATATATACTCTCTCCTGTATTGATATGAGGATGAATAAAAATTATATTTTTCTCTCTTTCTTACGGGCGGTTCCCATGCCCCGCGCGACAATATCCAGCCCGCCCTTGACACGCACGCAATTATATTTAAATTTTTTTTTCATTTTTTTTTATAGAAATTGCTTTTTCATTTTTTTTTATTTTTAAATTTTTTCAATTTCTGTATTTTATATAAATATACAAATATTTATATACATATATATTAGTTTACATTTCTGTATATATATATATATAATTTATATATAATTTATCTTGTCATTATATATATATAATTTCATTATATTAACGTAAATAGATAGTTATATTTCATTATATTTATTAAATTATATATATAATTTATATTTATATAACAAAACTGTCGCCCCTCCCGCTGCCGCCTGTCTGACCGGAGCCCACCGGCGAGGTCGCCAGACCCCGGCGAACCTGTCGGGGTAGTCCAGCGGCGCTCCGGCAGGGCCACCGTCGATAGGTTCATCGGGGACCGGCAACTACGCCGGTGGGCTCCGATCAGGCAGGCGGTGGCTACGGCGGCGGCGGCCGGCAAAGGGGAAGGCTTTCCATCGTGATTTGATCAGGAGTTGGAATTTCTGAAAAACGTAATATAAATATTCGCAGGCCAGATAAAAATATTTGAAATTATGCTCAAAATTAAGAGAATCAAAATATTTTGCCTAATAATACTATTAATCACACGTGGCGTGGCTATTCCATTCCTCAGCATCTGGACAACGCTGGACCACGTTACGTCTAACCTCCCTCTCTCTGTTTCATAGAATAAAAATAAAAAATAAAAACTACGACTTTTTCTCAGTCTCCGTTCTCGAAACTCATCTCCCTCCCGTTCCTCTCTGGCCGCCATGAAAACGTTTCTGATACAGTCCACGCGGCCGCCGACTTAGACAATGTTTCCTCTTCTCAATCCAGTAACTTTTTCCTCAAAGGATCTCCGTCATTGATAGATCGAAAACATAGATATGAAGCTCTGGATCAAAATAATCGCCGGCGCCGTCCCCGCCGCAGTATTCCTACTCCTTTCCATCCTTCTCCTCCGCTGCCTCTGGCGGCGGAAGGGGCAGAAACAGATTGTCAGCGCCCAATCCCTTCCACAATCCTTCCCCCAAGCCACCGCCAAGTCCACATTCGGTAACATCCACGCCGGCATCAACAAGTTTCACCTCTCCTACAAGTCAGGAAGCAGCGCGCGGAGAAGCCTTCGATTCCATAATCTCAACCACCATCGCCAAACTCCGGCGCTGCCACCTCCGTCGAATTTCAACTGGGATGACAACCCTCGCTTTATCACCGAGGCGGTGGAAACCGGCTGGCAGCGCTTCGCCTTCTCTGCTCCAACCCCCCGAGCTTCCTCCGGCGCGGAGAGCGGTTGGGAGATTCCTTCCGGCTCGTCGGAATTCATGCAAACGGTCAGGATCATTCCTGGCCCAAACAGAGCCGCCGAGGACCCATCGTTCTCAGGGGTCCGAATGAGCCTCCCTCTTCCAGGCCCGGCATTGGGCGGCGCCGCCTTCCCTCAAGAAGCCTACTTTGAGATCACGATCCTCAACCTCCAGTCGCGGAAGAGGCTTCGGTCTACATCAATCAAGCGGGTGAAGAATCACGAGAGCGATCGCGCGAAGCTGATCAGGGAGAATTCCAATTCAGGCGGCTCTGCCGCCGGAATCAACTTTGCTTCCCAAGGACAAACCTTTCCTCCCGACCAAGGAAGTTCCGGCGACGTCACCGTTGCCTTGGGTCTAATCAGCTCCGGCGCAACTTCGCTGGGTCAGGCAAAACCCGGAACATTTCCGGGATCAATTGGATTCCACTCCGATGGCTCTGTTTATCTTGATGGTATGTCAAATCCAAAATGATATTTTTGTAATTCTAATTGGATTTTCATTATAATTCTGAACTAGTCATAATTCACCCTGCCATCACAGGAAGAAAACTGGTGTTTGAATCGGAGAAAACAAGGTGGGCAAGCGTAAACAGAGTGATCGGCTGCGGTTTTGAGCCGGGGAAGAAGAAGGTATTCTTTACAGTTGACTCCAATCTCGCCCACGTCATCCGCTGCACGTCGGAGGCATACGGCAGCCCGCTGTTTCCGGTCATGGCAGCGGACGCTGACGTGATGTTTCTGGTGAATCTGGGCCAGGCGCCGTTTAAATACGCGCCGGCAAACGCCATGCGAACGCCGAACCCTTGCTTTCTCCGCCTTCCTCCCGGAGATTCCGGCCGCGGGCAGGCGGCAAGCTTCGTGGACAGCCGCGAACTTTTCTCTGTGTCTCGAATGGAACCAGAGTGGCTCGACAGAAGAAGCAAACGCAAAAACAGTAGCAGCAACAGCAAGAAGAGCAACAATCTGTTAGACGACAGCTTAGATGCAGAGTCTGATCTGTTTGAGATTTCTTTGCAGAGCTGACGCGATTGCTCAAATTCATTTTGACTTTTATCACCACTCTGATTTTTGAGTGGATTGGATATTTACCATGGAAGTGATCACTAACAAATATCGACAGATTCTTACGCAAAATTTGCTTTTTTTTTAAAGAAGGTTGTTGTTCGAGGAAGAAGATGAATGAATAAATAAATAAAAATGATTGTTACAATCCCGATACCGCTCGCCATCCTTCCAGTCGCAGGTAACGGTTTCTCCGGCAACGTTCGCCACTGCCGGAACCCCTCCATACGCCGGCGACATATTCCGTCCGTCCTTCGTCGTCTGCGCTCGAACCCCTCCCACTCGCGACTCCAATAAACCATATTCTCACCTGCATCGCCTCACCCTCCCGCAGGCTCTTGCCTCGTCTTCTCCCGCTTTCGAAACAGCCGGCGGCCTTCCCTTCTCACGATTTCGAAGCCGACGAGACCTCCGACGCCGCCGACACCGCTTCCACCTTCTTTAGTAGCGTCTGGATTAGTTGATTGTGAAGAAGAACTCTATTTCAGATTTTGTGCTTACTCCTTGCTGTGATTTCTCAATTGAAACCATTGTTTGCTGCTTTTCTGAGTTTAGTTCTTCCAACCTGCAACATCATAACTAAAAACTCTCAAAAGTATAAACAGCGTTGTTTTTAGGACTATGAATAGTCATTTTAGATGTTTTTATAGTTTTTATGAACTCGTCTGCGGATAATGGGATTTCACTAAACGCATCTCAATTTGATTTGCTAACAGCCAAACTCCGTTGTTCTGAAGGGCTACTGGCAGCCCACCAAGGGCAGAAGGGTAACTTCACCTCCTTACCCACCTGGGCGAGTGGCCTGCGAGAGCGCCACACGGAGTTTTCTCGCGAGCAAGCAAGTCTTCTCGCGAGTCTTGCTCGCGAAACTTCTCTAAGCGAGCGGCCCGCGTAGGCGCTGCCCGCCTTCCTTCTGACGACAACCGCACAAGCTAGGTCTCGCATTCTCCCCTGCGAGATCGCCCTGGCTCGCCTTGCCCTGGTCTCGCGACTCCTTAATGGCGAAATGACCATTTCCTGTCTAATTTTACTCATCTCCGATCCATACCCCCTCAGGCGAACACGGGGTTGTACAGTACATGTTTGAACCATCTTAAATGAGCTTCTCACATCTTCTCTACAATTGGCGTCACTCCTGTCTTATCCCTGATACATTCATTACTAATTTTATCAAATCTCGTGTGACCACACATCCACCTAAGCATTCTCATCACCGCAATTCCCATTTTTGCTCATGTACATCATTCACTGCCCAACACTCAGAATCTTAGAGCATTGCTGGTCTAATTGCAGTACAATTGATACACCCAGGACTACTAATAACATCGCCCTAAAAAATTGTAGGTTGTTTGAAAAATCTCCATCTAAGTGATTTCAAAAAGTTGTTTGTTTTTCTATTTGAAAGAACAAATATTTTAATAATTGATGTTTATCTTTTTTATTAATAATAATATATTTTACATTAATCATTTATCACATAAATAAATATTATATAAATCTTAAATAAGTAGGTTACAAAATGATCATCGACGAGAAGCAAAAATCTCAAATGAAAAAAGAAAATCTTCGAATAAAAGAGAAAAATTTGAAAGAAGATAAAACTTTTTTTTAGAAAACAGTGTTGGGTCGGCTGCTCAAAAAGGCCCTAAACACATTTCTTGTAAAAGCTGTTTTGAAAAAGCTCCTCATCCAAACAACTTAAAAGAGTGGCGGCCGTGAAAACAGAAATTTTCTCACCGCCACCGCAATCCCAAACAGAGCCTGCCTTAGTGTTCAACACAGGAGAAAGTGTCAACTTTCAATATTTCATGCTAGTTGCTCAGGTTTGTCTTTTATTGTTGATCTTGTGTGTGGATGGATTATTATGCCATTCCACAATCAAACAGATTATTATTTTTTAGAAATTTCAATGAAGAAAGTCAAAATTCTTATCAATAATGAAGTACCTAATTACCTACAGGGATGAGACTTAGGGTCCGTAACTCCGTATTGCACGGCGCTGGTGGTCACCAACGCAGTGGTTATGAACCGTTGCTCGTGAACGCATGACCTCGCCCGAGGAACTTCATCCACTTTTACGTTCAAAACTAGTTTTACTTTCATGGTAACCGTTATACGCAGGTGTCATGCCAAACACGCATTCTACGACGGTGACATTTTTGTCCAAACTCACCAACGCAAAAAAAAAAAAGTCACGCCAAACGGAGCCCTAGTCAAAGCTACAAAAACTAAATGCAAATAGTTGTGAAATATAATTCTGTTGATGCAAATTTGTGTTTCACAATAGTCTACCACAAGACAGTGCTACAAAAAAATTCATAAGACAATTATCCAACTCAATGTTAGTGTACTAAATTCAATCTAAATTCAACTCAAATATGTGAGCGAATTCCCTCGGGTTATATGCAGCTCTACCATGAAGTACAATTTTCCAATTCCGAAAGCGGAGCAAGATATTAATAACCTGCACACAAGGTGTTCGTCAAAATACCAGAGAGGCTATTAACATTTCTCAGAACATCGAAACATCAAAAGCTGGGCTAGAAGTTTTGGATTTGAAAGAAGTTAACACTAATTGAGAGTATTCCACTTGTAAGAAGCTCACGCATTAGTTTTCAAAGATATTCGATATTTTTCCAGTTTATTTTCACTGGATTTCGTCATTGCATAGCTATTCCATTGTGATTGTTGATTAGATTGACCATTTACTTGTAGGTCTTGAAATTGTGCAATTGAGCGTATTTCACATCTCAAAATTTTGTTTGCGGATAACTATTTTTGAAATTAGTGATTTGTGGTTATCAAATAGTTGCAGATAGCCAAAAATACGGTGCAAATAACAATTGCCCAAAAAAACCTTTTTTTTTTCTATTATCGCCTACCTTTAGCCATCCTTAAATTACTTCTTCCAGAAGGAAAATAAATAAAGCAGACTTTCTTGAAACCTAATGTTTACTTCTTCTAGAATAAAACATGTTTAGAGTCAATATATATATGAATGAGCTTCTTAAAAAAAACATCTTCCCCACGTGTCAATTATTTTAAATGTGAGATTGTTGTAGATAGAGACTCTGTTCGGCGCGGCGGTGGAGGTTGTGAACTCGATGTATGGGCAAAAATGCCATGCCAAACAGAGCTAAAAGCGCATATTTTATGTCACGATGAGCATTTACGTATTATTAGAAAATCAGCCTCAAAATTTTCAATAATTCTTGAAATCAATCCCTAAAGTTTCATGCGGTGGCGGTCGCAAACACAGTGATTATGAACCGTCGTTTGCGAACACCCGATCTCACCCAAAGAACTTCATTCACTTTATCCAAACTAAATGCACCTTAAATTCTTCAAGGAAAAATAAATAACAACTAGATCTCAGCCAAATCGGACGCCTAGAAATACACAGATCGGACGGCTCCAGGCAAATCAGACCAGCCCAACAACCACCAGCATCCCTCAACATAAACAGCCACCACATAAAGACAAAACATCCCCGCGCAGCGAGCGCCCGGGGAAGGGTCCCACAACAAGGGTTGAAATTTAGACAAACCTTACCCTGCATTTTTGCAAGAGGCTGCTTCCAGGACCCGAACCCGTGACCCAAAGATCGATCACACGGCAAAACCCAACCGGCGCTCAAAGGCTTCCCCTTCAACATAAATAGGGCCCCATACATTAGTAAATTGACATGAATATTTCATATATTGATCACCAAAAATATAACTGAAGTTAAGTTTATAAAGCATATAGAAATCTCTACAATAGTGTGTACCATAAATAAACGTTAAATCCACAATAGCACAAACGAGAAAACACAAAAACCCACACCCAGCACATAAATTAAATATTAAAATCACCTACAAATCCATTTTTTTAACCAAGTTTTTTTTGTTTTTGGATCAAGACTCCTCCTCTCCATAAGCAGCAGGTCTCAGGGAACAAAGGCATCATTCAAAGAGAGAGCTGACAGCTGATCAGAGGGCGCATTAGCTGATTGCTGCTGCTGCTGCTGAGCTACATTTCTGAGCACATCCATGGCCTCGGAAACTTTGGACTTGAGGGCATCCGGCGACTCCAGCAAATGCAGCACCTCGGTCTGGTCCATTTCCAGCAGCATTCCCGTCACTTTGGCCGCATGGTCGCGCTCCAGCTGCTCCACCAGCGGGTACAAGCTTTCGCCGAGCATCTGCGTGGCGGGAAGAGTTGCGGGAACAGCGAAAAATTACATGAATGCGTTAAAGAAATGGGAACCGGTTCGATCCTTAATCAACTTGGAGCTCAAGTGATGCAGGTCGATAGAAGCGTACCGTCCTCTGCTGCTCAGGCGCAGCGTTGGCGAGCGCGGATGCCAGTGTACCGATGGGAATGGGCTGGGGCAGTGCGGCATCCCTGACGGGCATTCCGCCGATTTCGTAAGGGACGGAGAGCATTCCTCCTGGAACACCGTGGATTGGAACATCGCCCATGCCGCGGCCGGGAGGGTAGCGATAGACCCGCCCCCTGGGAAGCATCTGCGGTGACATCAAAGGAAAGAGGGAACGATTTGACGAAATCAAGAACAAATATACAAAAATCCTACAATCAGGATGATAATTGTTATAGAAAACAACCGTTAAATTCCCAAAATTATGTGACATGGAAGCATTCTACAATCAGCCTAAAGACCTGATTGTAGATTAATCTAACTCGCTATTAAAAATAGCACGGTGCTCAGCTGAAACATAACCAAATAAACCGCCATCAGATAAATCAAATTCAGCCATGGATAAGAAGGTCAAACTTGCTTGCTACAGCGGATAATCATCGTCATGATGACAGCTTTATCAAATTAATGGTGTATGAACCCTCATTTTCATTCGATCATATTCAATGTTACCTAGTGTTAGGCCTAAATCATATTAAATCAACCCGAATAAATTTCATTCAAGTTAATTTTGATCTACCACTTCTCCTGCAACTAGTAATGGTGAACCTAAATCACTAATGTGTAATCATAATTAGAAGTATAAAAATTCCTCTCCAAGAAGGATGCTACCCACCTGCTGCTGGAGTAGAGGCATTGGCTGCTGAGTCTGTTGCATAGGTCCTGGCCCAGGGCGTCTACCCCCCGGGCGCTGGTTATGCTGACCAGGTTGTACCAAGGGAACGAAAAAATTTGGCATCGGAGCTCCCCCAGGCCTCATCCCAGGAACAAGCTGCTGCTGGTAGCTAAATCCAGGCTGCAGGCATAATATCAGTCATATTCAGCATAAATTCAAGTCATTCTCCGAAAAATGGAGAGAAAAACTAAGCAAAATGAAGGAGGAAAGCAAAGGATTTTAAAAAGTGTAAAAACTTGAATATAGAAGCATGTGGCATAGGCACAAGGACATCAAAAGGTAGAATATACAATTTTCAACTTATTTTCATAGCAGTAGTCAACCCAGGTAAACTACTGTTGAATAAATTTCAGTATTTTTGATTAAAATCTATAAGGTTCAACTACCTTCATTCAAACCATATTGCTGTAGAGTACACCACCAATTGTTACGAGTTAAAAGCACACCGAAAATGAAATACTAAACTTCGTCTAACATTCAGCACTTTACATACGGCACAAACAGTTTTTGGTGATATTCAAAAACGTATAACATTAATTATTTCTAAATCAAAAGTCGTATGATTACCTGTTGTGGAATTAGGGTAGGGGGAGCCTGACCATAAAATAGTTGCTGCCCAATACCTGGAGCTCCAGTAGGATACATGGGAACACGAGGAGCAACATTAGGAGGTAGTGGGACGGGACGCATTTGTGAAAACTGAGCCTGAAAATAGTACACATTTTAAATCATCTCTATAGGAAACAGAGTATAACTTCAGGTGTTGAAATTAGTATACGAGTAATTCTAGCTGTGCTAGAGTCACAAAACAAAACCTTGTGCACTTTCAAATAATGAGTTTGTCTAACTTGTAAATGACTGAAGGGTTCAATCCAAGAAGAACAACATTCAAATAAAAGGGGTTATTGAACTTTTCTTAAAAAAATGATAAATAATGTGAAACCAGATAATTTAATAAAGACCTACTTTCTAATGATTACAAAGTTTATTAAACCCTCTCTCAACAAATATCACTAAATTGAGATTTTAGGTAACTATGCAATGACAAACTCTTCTTACATATAAAGGAGTATAATATGTGGTAAAATTTTATAAGTTTCATGTATTTTCCAACTACCATACTTTATATATATACTAGAGAAGAGCACAGCCCTGTGCACATACTTTTTGTACAAAACGGAAAAATCTACTATGAAATCACAATTGAATCTTAACTTTAATACAATCAAATCGAAAAATTGTGCTGAGGTTGATGGTGTCATATCCAAAAATGAGAATTCCCTTAATATATAGTATATATATTGATATGTGTCACGTATTTTAAATATGGTCAAAATACAAGTAAACGTGCGTCATGAGTAAAAAACGGTAAAATGTACTTGCGAGGTTGTTACAGCCTAAACAACTAGGCTTGGCCCAACTTAGATCATTTTGACCACTTGAATTCCGCATCACTTCATCTTTGTCCGGCCAAAAATTTCCATCCCTACAAAGCACTGGACAGGGTCAACCTCTTTGTTCGTCCAAAACTCCAACTTCACCTCTCTATCAACCACCTACCCAGTCCAAGAAGCCAGACCCACCATATTGGACTTGGTAAGCTTCTCCACCTCAAATCCATCCACTCTAATCATCTTGAACTCGGTCTAACCACTCCACTCCATCTCGCATAGACTAGGTAAACTCCTTGACAACATGCCACATCCACCCACACATTCCATACAAACCGACAACTCCTCTCCACCTCGCCAATTGGCTTTTAAACTCAAATATAAAGACACATTTGCCTTGTAATAAAGTTTGGCACAACAATGGTCGCAACAGCCGCCGCCAAAAAAATAAATTTGAATTATATAAGGACGAGGTTCCATGAGTAATGTTGTGCGTTCACAAAAAAACCTCACATTGAATCTAAACACATGCGATTCTAAGAGTGAGAATAGGCGTTCACGAACTGCAGTTCATGATCATTGTATCCACGACCTCCACCTCCGTGCCAAACAAACTCTTAGTCACTCAAATTTGAGTCCAAAATCGGTCATTCCTTTAGGACAAAAATGCTAGTTATTGACAAACTTTTATGACTGTTTTTGGCCTGAGCATTGATGGCCTTCCCCTCCAACAAATTGAGCTTGCGAGTTACAGTAGCTGTTGGATCTGGACTGAGAATTAATTTGGATGAGAATAGGTGACCAGTGATCACTTGAGCATTTATAGCTAGGGTTTCTATTTTGTACTGTGTCACAATGCTTTTGGGGTGTCGATTTGTAAAAATGGGGCTCCAATTTATAACAGATCCCAATTTCTCCTCATGCAACTCTTGATGGCTTCGCGATGAGCATGCCATCACCATTTGCTATCGGTTTTGATGCTATCAGGGGACTTGGGTGGAATAAGTATTTGTCGAGAATAGGTGACCAGTGATCACTTGAGCATTTATAGCTAGGGTTTCTATTTTGTACTGTGTCACAATGCTTTTGGGGTGTCGATTTGTAAAAATGGGGCTCCAATTTATAACAGATCCCAATTTCTCCTCATGCAACTCTTGATGGCTTCGCGATGACTTTGACAATTGGCACAAGGCTAGTTACCATGGAAATGGACATTAATGGGTTGGCTACAAGGATTGGAAATAATATATTTATGGGATAATATATTATAATATATTGTAAGCAATATATTGTATTGTCTATTTGACAATAACAATATATTGTATTGTTATTTTGACAATAACAATTTATTGGCAATAATATTGTACATTTAAAATTTTAAAAATATATAAAATATATATAACAAACAAATATAAAATAAGATTTGTGAGCCCCAAAAAATTAAAAACATATATAATATATAGGTATAGTATATTTTTTTTATTTTTCCCGCATTCATTCCTGCTAAAGATTTGTGATTCCTGAAATCCCGCTGAAAAGACCTGAAATCCCGCTGAAATTAAATGGCATTCGGCAAAGGGTGTGGCGTGCCCTTTCATTAACACATTGACGGGATTTTTAATCCGCCCCTTCCGTTCTCGCTCAGTCGCTCGCCCTAGCCGTCTGTTCTCGCTCAGTCGCTCGCCCTAGCCGTCCGTTCTCGCTCAGTCGCTCGCTCAGAGCGGAGGTGCGGATATCGAGCGGCTCATCGGCCTCCCCTTCCAGATATCGAGCGGAGTTGCAAAGCCCTCTTGGCCTCTTCGAAGTTCTATCGCGTCCCTCGCCGGAAACGGGAAGCCCAGCCCGAAAGCTTGCTGGACTTGAGTTATCTCCATCTCCTGCGATTTGTGAACTGTGTATCTGCCTTCTACCGCCTTGATCTCTTCCTAGTTCCTCCCCAGTCCCCTTCCCCTCCAGCCTCCACCTTCCTCATCGGTGAGTTTAATATACTTTAGTTGCAAGTTTAGATGTGCAAGATTAGATGTCCCACCCGGACAACGAAGATAATCTTCCATGTTTCATGTGCAAGTTTAGATGCTTTAGTTTCCATACATGATATATATTATTGATATACTTTTAATTGATACAAATAAAAAGAACATATAAACTATAAAGGCCTAAGACTTAGGAGAAAAGAGGACTGATTCGAATGCGCTTTTCGGGTCACTGATTGAAGCATTTCTAGAATTCAACTTTGAGGCATATTTGGGAACTGATGCATCTATCGTTCACAGTAAATCATTTGAAAAAGTCATTATCAAAATCCAATCAGGAATCGAAGTCCAACTGGATTCAGATGAAAAGACATTTGTTCAATCATTGAAGGTGCAACATAACAACGTCAAGAGTATTGATGATAATGATGACTCTGGCTTGTCATTTGCCGAACGTGCACTCAAAAGACAGCAAAAGCAACATGAAATAACAACTTACATTGATATTAGGTTTCTGATGCCCACATCGAATCATGTAGAGCGATTGTTCTCCATGAGCAATCGAATATTTTTGAAGACACGCTGAAGGCCTACCACGTACTTTGGATGCATTGATTTTCCTCAAACAAAATCGAGATTTATGGAATTTGGCTTTGATGTATGTTGTCGTGAATGAAGAAACAATTGATGATGAAAACCAAAGTGACAAGGATGAGGAGTTGGACTTTTGAAATGCTATATTATTTTGTCTATCAATATAGTTGGACTTTTGAAATGTTAATATATTGTATTTGCATTTTTAGCATTTACAATACAATATATTGTATTGCTAGCATTGCAATACAAATATATTGAATTGTTAGCATTACAATATCAATATACTGTATTGTTTATTCTCAAAATTACAATACAATATCAGATAGTATTGTTTCAATCCTGGTTGGCTATGACCCAATTTGTCATGTGATTGACTCCATTAACCCACTGAAGGCTGAGGAGGCGGTGGGGTCCCCCTTGGCCTCTAGTGATGGTTGAGTCCATATTGGCATCAACTATTTATTGGTTATTTATTCATAGAAAATACTTAAATAATCCTTTTAATTATTAAAAAATGATAAATAATTCCATAAATATCCCTAAGTTCATAGGAAGTCGTTGGATTGTGGACACATCTTGACAAAAAATGTTTGTATCGCGAAACATTTCCAACCAATCTTCAATGTGTTGCTGCTCCTTCCTGATCCTTCTCTCCATCATACACAAGATGGACCCACCTCTCTACATAGCAATCCTCCGCTACCATATCGGGGGGAAACCGATATGGGGGGAAACTCATCAATACAATAGCAACCCTCCGCTACCACCTCTCTACATAACAACCTTTCCAATGACAGATCCACATCATCAAATTTTTTGGGCTCCATTTCGGGGGGAAACTCATCCCAGGCCAGTGATAGACGATAGGATAACCAATCCAATATAGATATTGGTTTATAGCATCCCAAATTAACCTGCGGCTTTTGGCGGTGCATATTTAGTCCGAGCTCAAAAACCCGACCCAATTCTGCCAATATTTTGCCTGGATAGGCCCGATGCTTGTTAGGCCATGCCAGACCTACGGGCCATACAACGGCATCTTGCTCATTTTAGTTGCAAGCCCCATCTCCAGCCATACCCGGGTCAAGCCCTCACATAGGGCCTGGCAGGCCCTCACATAAGGCTTGGCACAAGGCGGCCTGGTGCCTGGCCTGGCCCCGTTGTTGTGCAGCAGCTGAGCCAAGCCTAGGCAATCAGGCCTAGCCTATCCCTAGGATAGGCCTAGCAATCAGTCCTTGTTCTATAAAATAAGGCCACCTAGCTTTGTTTTATGTCATAAAAATTTAATTTAAAATAGTAATTAAGAAAGTTAATTGAAATAAAAAAGACCAAAAGCCCACCCCAGCCCGGCTTGAACCCGACTAAGGCCCTATTATTGGGCCTTTCAAGGCTCCCCTTTCAGTGAGGGTCGGGGACTGACAAGTCATTTTTAGACGCCTTGTGGCTTTTGGTATACGACATCCCCTTCCATACAAGGCCTTGAATGGGGTCATGACGATACTAGATTGGTGATTGCTGTTGTCCAAAAATTATACTAACAGTAGAAGCTCTTATGGCCCAAGATAATCAATGATGCATAATCAAAGCAGGTCCTCCATAGTCTGATTAGTGAGCTTTGCTTAGTCATTTGTCTGCGGGGGAATACAATACTAAAGGCTTCCCATTCTATTTAACACCTTGCATTCACCCCCTCTCGATTACTTGCTTTTTTCCAAACCAAAACGAAACTCTTCCACCTCCTGAGACATCACCGGAAACATCGAACTCGAACTCTGTCCACTTCATCTTCTCTGAAGCCGGTGATGTCTCCGCTGCTTAGATTTCAATGTGGCACGAGTGAGATTTGCTTCTTCCCCACCTATGCTTGTTCTTAGACCCCTTATGACCAACCTCCGGTCATCAAATATTACACCTCGAACCACCATCATATACAACAACTGACCAAAGTCACATGAGGCTTATTCGGTGGTTTTGCTAGGATGGGGAGGTTGCTGTGATCCTCCCCGGTGGACCTTGAAGTGACTTAACATAAGAACGATATGGAAATCTTAAATGCTTGGTAACAACTTTCCGACCATCACTCGTGGAGGCTAGGCACTTGATCGCCACCCCCACCGCACTACCTCCTCCAGTGAGTCGACTGGTGGTAGTGACACGACCCGATGCTCATCAGAATGCAATGAAAAACAAACGAGGAGTAAAAAAAAAAAATGAAAATAAATTTGAAAATTTTCATTGATCATCATTTTTTTGATATCCTTCCTCTTTGCCTCTCTCTCCACTTGGTCCACTCCTCCTCACTGATCCCCTGCCCTACTTGACGCCACTGGATGGTGAGTGAGTCTTTTATGGCTTTTCCATGAATATGCCAGATATGGTTCATCATCATCCTCCTCTCGTGACTTGTTATTGCGGGTGATAGTTGAGGATTATGAGAATGTGCAAGAAAAAGCAGCATCATCTTCATGATAACAATTTTCTT
>JAWHQI010003090.1:0-14686 GCA_033032865.1 Dactylorhiza incarnata | reverse complement strand
TGAGATCGCACAAAGAAAACTTTTCCAGAATGGATGCTGTTTGACCGGAAAATCCGCGACCTCTTCCTTGCAAGGCAAAATTGCGGTCTCTTGCGGTCTCATGCGGTCTCTATTTTGGTGATCGCTCCAGGTCTTAAGCTGCTTGCTGCCAGATTCTTCTAAGTTCCAAGCATCCGAAGCAAAGCGAGATCGTCAGAGATGGGCGATCAGAGTGTTTTCCTTTATTTTTTTACTATTTTGCCCTTGTATCCCGGGCAGCCCGTAGTTTTCAGTTCTGCCCGTCTGGGCAGCTCCTTCGTCTATAAATAGAGGGGTAGGTGGGTACCAGAAAAAGGACTTTTGGCTCCGAGGCTCCGGCTTACAACCTGTGTAAGCGGTCTCATTTTTCAGTGATCGCAGCCCTGTGATCGTTTTTCCTTTTGTCCAGTCTCTTTTGTCCTAGTAACCTGTACTTCGCAGTCTTCTCTTTTTTCCCCCTTAGTGTGTGAATTTTGGAGGTACCATTTTTGGTGCCAAACAGAACGAACACGCGACCTTCAGATTCGAAGTGTCAGGTGAAGTTTCTTGGGACTTTCAAGATGGCTGAGCGTCGCAGAGGTCATCCCTGTGCGGTCTCCTAGCGGTCTTCCTTCCGATCATAATTCCTTAGAAGCGCTGGAGCGTCGCTTCGAGCTCCGTGTGGAGAAAGCTCTTCGCGAGGCCGCTCGAGCTCGGCAGGACGCCGCCATCCATCCAGCAGGAGATCGCGCGAATCTCAGCAGGAGGCCGCCCGAGACCGCCAAGAAGCTGCCCGGACTCAGCAGGAGTCCGCGAAGCAGATTGAGGCCATGAACCAGGTTCTGGCCGCGATCTCTCAGAGAATTCTTCCTCCGCCTCCGCAGGTCGCACCCCTGATCACATGGCGAGCGGTCATCCGCGCGATCACACCCAGTCTCCAGCCTGCAGCTCCTCAGCGATCTCAGCATGAGGAGTTCGCTGCTCGTCGTCATACCTTCCAAGCTGCAGCCCAGGGACCTCCGGCCCAAACTCTGAATTTCGAAGAGGAGTTTGCTTACCCCCAAGCTCCTCCTGCTTCTTGTCTTGCTCCTCCCGGCCCTTCTCAATTCGGGGAGCCTTCTCCTTTTAACCGACGAGATTCGTCGAGACCCAATTCCCCATGGGTTTAGGGAGCCTCGTCTTCCCATTTTTTCAGGGGGAAAGCGATCTCGATGTCTCATTTACAGGCCTTCGAGTCTGCTGTGGCTCTTAGGACATCTCAGATGGGGTGAGATGTAAATTGATGGTCACCACCTTTGAATGGGGCAGCTAGGGAATGGTTCTACAAGCTCCCCAATCAGTCCATCCCGAATTTTGCTGTTCTTAGGGAAGAGCTTTTACTGAGGTTTGCCACCGCGAAGAAGAGGAAGAGTGGTCCTGCGACCCTCTTCAAGATCCAGCAAGGGGGCAACGAGACTATTGCCCATTTTGTTGATCGTTTCCAGAAAGAGATTCTAGGGATCCGGGATATGGATCCTGAGCTCTATATGGTGGCTCTGATCAGCGGCCTGCAGGAGGGCCCTCTGAAGTTCGAAGTCACCACCAAGGAGCCTAGCTCCTATCAAGAGCTAATTAGCGTAGCTAATCGTTTCATAGAAGGGGAAATCAACAACCCAAACTATGTAAATAATCTGACCAACAGAGGAGCCCAAAAAGGTTCTGCAGGATTCTATCCGGCTCCGTCTTCTTCGAAGCCTCGACAGGATTTTCCGCCTCCGGCTCCGAGAGGTAAAGGTTATCGCAACCACACTCAAACCGAGGTAACCCATCTTCTTTCCCTCTTTAAAGTTCATTTTTTCAAAACCCCGTCGCTTCTGCTCCGCAAGCTACTCCAGTCCACCAGATTCAATACGCCCAACCTCCTCTTCTGCCCATCCCGTCTCTTTACAATGAATCCCAAGAGTCTTTCACAGACTTTGGGGTTCCAATGAGTGAGGTGCTTCAGACTGTTCAGAAGCAACCTTTTTTCAGAAGACCGGCTCCGTTAAACTCAGATCCGAAAACGAGAAATCCGGCCCTCTACTGTGAATATCATAGGGAAAGAGGCCACTTGATAGAGAACTGTAGAGCCCTCCGTTTGTTCCTGGAGAAGCTTCTGAAGGAGGGAAAGATTTCTGACGTTATTCAGAAAAGTGATCCTGCCAAAGCCTCAACTTCTAAAGCTAAGGAAGTGGCAGAGGTTCATTGGGAATGCGAGGAGGTAGATGATGTTGGCCATCTGGGCAACATTGGCTTTCCAAGTGAATGCATTGATGCTGATGATGAAGGTGCCTTAGGCAAACTTTTTTGCATCCATGGGGGAGCAGGCCCCGAGTCTTCAAGGAAAGCGAGTCTGAAGACAGTTTATCAATCAGAGGTCGCAGCTACCTCTTCAGCCCCGATCCGAGGGACGGTCACATTTGGAGATGAAGATCTTCCTCAGACCGCAAATCCCTTCGATGACGCAGTTGTTATCAAAGCTGTGATAGAGAATTACACAGTAGAGAAGATCCTAATAGACACAGGAAGTTCAGTTAATGTGCTCTTCAAACCGGCCTTCGAAGCATTGAAGACAGGCAAACCCCTCCTATCAACTGAAGGACCTCTTTACGGTTTTTCAGGAGAGAAGAAGGAAGTTGAAGGACTCGTTACTCTTTCTGTGATCTTGGGAGGAATAGTGAGGCTGGTGAAGTTCATAGTCGTTGATGCTCCTAGTAGCTACAACGCAATCTTTGGGAGACCCTTCTTGAATGGGTATCAAGCCATCGTCTCCACTTATCATCAAGTGGTGAAGTTTGCTCTGAATGGCAAACAACATCGAATCAGAAGTGACCCGAGGAAAGCCAGAGAATGCTATGTAAAGACGGTTAATATGATCGTATCTTCTCCCCCTCAGGAAGTTATGATGGCCGAGTCGCTTGAATTTCCCGAACAAATCCAAGCTGCGGAGGAAGCTGAAGAAGATACAAGAGGTGGAGCTCACTTGGAACCTGCCCAAGTGACTCATGCAATCCCAATCAGCGAGTCAGCTCATCTCTTTCCTTCTTTAAAATCTAGATATCTTTGCCTGGTCGGCGGAGGACATGCCAGGAGTGGATCCTGATGTCGCTTGCCATCATCTCAACATCGATCCTAGCTTCGCTCCAATTCAGCAGAGAAAGAGATCCGCTGCCACCACTCTAGCTCAGCCTATCCGTGGAGAGGTGGAAAAACTCCTGAAGGCAAAGTTCATCCAACCAATTCAGTATCCTGCATGGGTTTCGAATGTTGTAATGGTTAAAAAGCCAGGGGGGAAATGGAGGATGTGTGTGGATTTTACCAAACTTAATAAAGCTTGCCCGAAAGATTGCTACCCTCTGCCTCGAATAGATTCCTTAGTTGACTCGGCGGTTGGATACTCTTTTATGAGTTTTTTAGATGCGTTTTCTGGTTATCATCAAATTAAAATGCATAAGCCCGACATCCCTCATACCTCATTCATCACAGATGACGGTTGCTTCTGTTATGTAGTGATGCCTTTTGGGCTGAAAAACGCTGGAGCAACTTATCAGAAGATGATGGATACGGTTTTCAAAAATCAAAAAGGAAGAAACCTTGAAGTCTACGTTGACGATCTTTTGATAAAAAGCAAATCATTTTCCTCTCATCTCAGCGATTTAACCGAAACGTTTTCAACCCTTAGAAATTTTAACATGAGGTTAAATCCTTTGAAATGTGTGTTTGGAGCTAGTAAAGGAAAATTTCTTGGTCATCTTCTCACCCCGGGAGGGCTAGAACCAAATCCAGACAAAGTAAAGGCCATTCTAGAGATGCCTCCTCCCAAATCTTCTAAAGAAGTTCAGCAGCTAGGAGGGAGAATGGCAGGTTTGAGTCGCTTTATTTCTCGATCGGGAGACAAAAGCGCACCTTTCTTTAAGACTCTTCGGGGAGGAGGAAGATTTGAATGGACAAAGGAGTGTGATGATGCCTTCAATCAACTTAAGAAACAATTGACTTCAACCCCTTTGCTCCAAAGCCCACGAGAGGGAGAAACCCTTTTTCTTTATATGGGAGTTGGATCTGATGCCATAAGCTCTGTTTTAGTCTGTGAAGAGAAAAAGAAGCAGTTTCCGGTTTATTATGTAAGTCGAATTTTGAAAAATGCGGAAACTCGCTATCCCATCCTTGAAAAGCTGGCCTTAATGCTCGTAACCTCAGCAAGAAGGTTAAGACCATATTTTCAAGCTCACTCAATTCAAGTTGTCACTGATCTTCCGTTGAAGGGTGTCTTAGAGAAACCAGAGCATTCAGGAAGGTTAGCCAAATGGGCGATAGAACTCAGTGAGTTTGAATTTTCCTATGTTCCAAGGGTAGCAATCAAAGCCCAAGTCTTAGCAGATTTCATAGCAGACACTAAAGAACTTGAGTCGGAAAAAGGAAGCAAAGCACCCCTCGCATGGACAATTTTTGTGGATGGCGCTTCAGGGAGAAATTCTTCAGGAGCTGGAGTTATCTTGATCAACCCGAATGGAGTGAGGTTGGATCAAGCGCTAAAATTCTTTTTCAAAGTGACAAATAACCAAGCTGAATATGAGGCTTTGTTAGCCGGACTCAGATTTGCCAGAGAGTTAGGAATCGATGATGTCAGGGTGCTAACAGATTCCTTAGTGATGGCTTCTCAAGTAAATGGAACTTTTGAAACTAGAGATAGCATTTTGAAGCAATATCTAACCTTGGTAAAAGCTGAGGTTGGAAAGTTTAAAAGCTTTACTATTGAGCATATCCCAAGAGGAGAAAATACGGATGCAGACGAGTTAGCAAAGTTTGGTCTTCACTCAGGTGGAACAACCTCGGAATTGTTTCGTCCGGCAATAGAAGAAGGAGAGATCATGGAGATTGATCAGCATCCGTCCTGGATGGATCCTTTTATTCTTTTTCTTTCAACTGGGAAACTCCATTCCACGGTAAAAGATAAGAAAAGATTTAAACAAAAAGCGGCTAACTATTACCTCGTTGCAGGAGTACTTTACAGGAGAACTTTCCTTTCTCCATTGGCACGATGCGTTTCGGAAGAGGAGGTTCCAATAATCCTTCAAGAGGTTCATGCAGGAGAGTGCGGCAGTCACTCAGGAGCAAGAACCTTGGAGAAGAGAATTCTAAGGCAGGGTTATTTTTGGCCTCAAATGAGAAAAGATGCGGAGAAATTTGCCCGGAAATGTGTCAAATGCCAAAAGTTTGCTCCACTCCAAAATCAGCCAGCTCAACAGCTCAAATCAATAGCAACCCCGTGGCCGTTTGCGGTTTGGGGAATGGATTTGATTGGGCCTTTTCCTATGGCAAGTGGTCAGCGTCGATATATTATAGTCATGATCGACTATTTCAGCAAGTGGATAGAAGCAAAGGCATTAGCCAAAATTACTACCCAAGTTGTGAAGAATTTCATTTGGGGAGAAGTAGTATGTCGGCATGGAATTCCAATGGTAATCATTACTGATAATGGCTCTCAATTTAATAATTCAACTCTCATTAGTTTCTGTGATCAAATTGGAATCGAGCTACGCTTCGCCTCTGTACATCATCCTAGAAGCAACGGGCAAGTAGAGGCTGCTAACAAGCTCATTATAAATCTTTTGAAGAAAAAAGTAGAAAATCTTAAAGGTAATTGGGCGGAACAGCTACCTTCGGTCTTATGGGCCTTGAGAACAACTCCAAGTTCTGCTACTGGAGAGACTCCTTTCAAATTATCACATGGATCCGAAGCTCTTATTCCAGTAGAGTTCGAGGTAAAAAGTCCGAGAGTATTACTGGCACAACAAAACCAAATTGATTGGATGGAAGAAAATGATGAGGAGTTAAAATGTAGCCTCGACTTGATTGAGGAATTGAGGGATACGGCAACTATTCGACAAGAAGAGGTAAAAAGAAGAATGGCCAGACTATTTGATAAAAACGTAAGAACCAAAGAATTTGTTGCTGGAGACTTGGTCTTGAAGAAAGTAGATGCTGCGGCAAGAGCTGGTTCTATTGGGAAGCTTAATCCTAACTGGGCAGGGCCATTCATAATAAAGAGGGTGCTCAAAAACGGTGCCTACCACCTCCAAAATCATGAAGGCGAGGAATTGCCTCACTCCTGGAGTGGAGATGATCTCAAACTCTTCTTTTCTTAAAAAGTTCGTATTCATATTTTCTCACTCCTCTTCTCACCTTTTCTTTCTTTTTTAAGTCATGAAGACATGGCCAAAATGATCATGGCATGAATAGTTAAGCGGCAAGATAAGATATGAGTTAATCGACGGATCCTACTTCTTTCCCCTCGGCTTGATAACTTGACGTGTAATTCTGCCAGGACCACAGATGTCGGGGAGATTTCGAATCTGTGTAGCAGTGGCTCGCCAAGCTCGAGGGTGAAAGTTTAGGATGCTGGGTCCTAGCTGACATCTGGCACACCTTAGCAAGAAGGGCTGGGTGGCTGGCTCAGCTCTGTCATGCATTAGAAAGGACATTGTTACGGTCTCAATGATCTTCGGGGAAAGCAATGTCGGTATAAGCCTCATTGGCATGACCACACCTACCCCACTGATCATTTTGTTCTGTAACTCTCGATTATTCATTAAAAGCATGATTGAGGAAGTAAAACCCAACAATCCATCGGGGAAAGCAATGTCGGTATAAGCCTCATCGGCATGACCACACCTGCCCCACTGATCATTTTGTTCTGTAACTCTCGATTATTCATTAAAAGCATGATTGGGGAAGTAAAACCCAACAATCCATCAGGGAAAGCAATGTCGGTATAGCCTAAATCGGCATGACCACACCTGCCCTGGTTATTATTCTCTGGATCGGGCGGTCAAAAGTTTTTAGACCGCCTGTTTCTTTTTCTTTTTCTCACAAGGCTTCGTCTCTTAAACATCAAGATCGAGCGATCAGAAGTTTTTTGAGACCGCATGTTCTATCTTTCTTCAGAAGGTGTTCTATACTTTTTATAAACGGTGGCCTAATCTTCTTCAGGAACTGAATAAAGGTGGTCGCAGACCTGGAAATTCCGAAGGAAGTCAGAATTAATTCAGGTTTTAAGAGATCGCAGACAACTATTGAATAATAGCCTGGGAATTCATCAAGATATTTTCCATCCAAATCAGCCTTCAAAACTGTCAGGAAGTTCATTAAACCTGGACTATTTACGGTTCACGGCGGACTGAGTAAATTGAGATCGTAATAAAAGTATTGAGTTCGAATTGTATTTTAACTAACTCTTGAAGATGCGGTCTGTATGATTTGTGACCGAATGTGTTGATATACAATCTGGTTTGGTTCATTAAATTCTTCATTGACGATCTGACTATACTGAGATCGCAGCACTATCCGATACAGGGCTCAGATTCTTTTTCCAAGGGTTTAGGGTTTTCAATAAGGAATTATTATTTTAAAATCTTTTTCAACTATTGATTAGAGATCGAATGTTGAGTTTGTTTTCATAAAAGCGTAAGCGCATGCAATATATATTGTGATCGATTCATCCCAATAACACAGCATAAATAATACAGATAGAGATTCTTGAACAAAGCAACATTTCTATTCATCTCAAAAATTATTACAGTATTAAAGTGCGGTCTGTGACCGATAATTACATCATGTTTCCTGGAAATAAGAACTACTCCTTTCGTTTTTTCTTGTGGGGAGACCGCTCCTCTGATGAAGAAGTTGACTCTTCTGAAGATTCACTGCCGCTTTCGGGCTCTTTTGATCCGGAATCCGAGGCCGCCGCCGAACTCGTCTCCTCACCTTCAAAGATACTTCCACTAGGGGAAGCATGATCCCGTGTATCCGGACTCCCGCCGATCTCAACAGGTTCATCCTCAGAACTCTATGCGGTCTTCGATTCTTTGGCTTTCCTCTTCTCCTCTGCTTCCTCGATCATTTCTGCGACCTCAGGAAAGAGATCAGCAAAGGTTGTATCCCGGAATTCATCAGTTAGACCGCCTTTTCTCGAAGAGTAGCAAGGGTCTTGTTTGACGCGTCTCTAACATGAATATACAAAGACTTGAGGTAGTCAGGGTTGTGGATGTCATATGCGGTCTTCTTAAAATTCTGAAGGAAAAAGATGAGTCAGATCGAAAACGGTCAAGGTAAAACAAATACGTTTGAGATCGCGTCTTTTGATACTTACGTCAAAACGATCTTGCAGGCGTTCTGCATGTACAAGAGATGCGCGAAGAGATCGCCCCATGTGGTGATTTAAAACTGTGCTTCGGGCGGTCACCTGAGCGCATACATCAGGAAGATCGTCGATCCTGATCCTCAAAGCTTCATTTGCGTTTTTTCTCCCATAAAGAGCAGAGGTGACCGCAAAAGCCTGGTTCGTAAATCTACCACCCCAGAAAGGGAGATCAGTTGACACCTTCAAGGACTTGCCGGTCTCACTCCACCTTAATAAAGCTTTCCCCTTGGTATCTTTCACTTTCTTTGCAAAACCCAGTAAGGGAAAGGGTCCCTCCTCAAGATCGCCCTCCACCGCGATCTCCTTCTCTTTCCTCTGGCGATCTTGGCGTAATCGTTTTTCTCTCTGAGTCAGAACTTCTCCCTTAGGAGTCACAGGGTCGACATCCGGGATTACGAAAGAAGCTATATATATATAAAGAAGAGCAGTTAGAATAAGAATATTATTTTTTAAAAAAAAAAACTACAGGAGATCGCAAGATTTTCTATTTACTATCTTCAGGCGAGACCGCAGAAACCTCTGGCCAGATCGCCAGGTAGTGAACCAGATCGAAGCGCTTGCCCGCAAGCCACTCCAAAATCGCCAGCTCTTCTTTTGAAATAAACTTCTCCTTCCTAAAAATCCGCTCTGCTCGCGGGGAAGGTCGGCTGGGAAGACCGCTGAGATCGCCCTCGAAAATCAGATACCTCTCGGTCCAAAGGGGAATCTTGTTAGGAAGATTAAGAATTTTTATTCCATTGCAGCTAAAATACATCAGACCTTTGAATTCTTCCTTTTTCTGACCTTCCTTTAGTATTTTGACAGAGAAGGTCCCTCGGAAGATCGGCATGGTGAATTTAATTCTTGCCGATCTCAGGTAATTAATGAAGACATTCATCAGACCGATTGCGTTCGGTGGGAGTTGAGCGAGCACAAGACCATAATATTCCATCACTTCCAGAATTTCCCAAGGAACGGGAATCTGGAGACCGTAAACAAAATGATCGATTGGGATGATATATCTGCCTTCATCCCCAGAATTCAAGTCCTCTCCCTCAAATGGAATTCTGATCGTAATACTGTCATCAATCTTGTACGTCTCAATAAAAGAAGAAAATTCCTTCTCCGAGATGTGACCATATTTGTGATCAGAATCCAAGAAAACCTCAGCAGCTTTTGAACGTGCGGACACCATTTTATGAGATCGCTGGAGTTAATAGTTTAAAGAGAAAGCAAGAAGAATAGAACAGTGATCCGGAAAGCAACTATTTATAGAAAGTAAAGTTGATTGAGTAATGATTGCATTTCTCAAGATCGCCCTGCAAATAACTCAGACCGCCAAAAGCTAACCAAATTCATTCACAGATCGCAGAGCATAAATTCAAACAAATTTAAGAGATCGCAGAGTAAGTATATATTACAGCATCATAGTACAGCACCAAAAATATATTACAAAACCAGGAGGAAATAATATTGTTTGAGAGATCGCTAAAGACGAAAATAATAAAATGCGGTCTCATTTTTGCTGCTCCCTTTTTCTTCCAACGAAAGCTGCCACATCCTGCATTTCGTTGACCGCAGTCCAAGCAGATGCCAAGCTGTGATTGGCCACCATGGCAGCCCTATGGATTCTAGACATCTCGCGGTCTACCTGTTCCATAGGAATCACCACGATGTCTGCCGATCTCCTGTCTTGGTGACCGCTGGACGATCCTGCCTTCATAGACATCTGAGGACCACCCCGAAGGGCTGCGTTCTCAGTTGAAAGTGCAGCGGCCTTTCCCCTGTAGTATTCTGCGTCTTTTTCTACTTTTCGAAGTTTTTCTTCGTATTCACCTCGAATCTGTTTTTCTTTAACTCCAAGTCTGCAAGAAGTTGTTTTTTCCTTTGTTTCAAAGTTTGCGGTCTGGATCCGAAGGCGATCCTCCATCAAGCGCTCGCGATCTCGCATAACCCTCATGTCTTCAATCATTGGCCTGAAAAGATCAGCGAACTCTGAAGGGATCAAGATTTTTCTTGGTATTTCGCCTTCTTCAGAAACTGAGTTCGCATGATCATCTGCGATCAGAAGGAAAAAGGTCAAAAATCAGAAGATAATTTTCAGAAGGAAAGAGTTTTACAAGGAAAATACTTGACGGAGTTGCAAGACCGCAGTCAAGTAAATTCTTCTCGACATCTTTTGAGACCGCAGTATTGGCGGTCAACAAAAGGCGGTCAGAACCCCTTAAGCGCTCTAGGTTGATTTTTTCTAATTGTTTTTTCTGTGACCGCTCTCCTTCTTTTCTCCTCCTTTTTAATTCGGTATTGCTAACAAGGATATCATCAGTCTCAATGATGACGACCTCAGGTCGTTTCTTAGGGGATGCAGGTCGAAAAGCGAGTTTGGGAAGTGAGTCAATCGATCTCGCGATCATTTTCGCCTTACCAGTCTTGATCGCCTCCAGCGCAGCTGCACGATCTGCTACCCCAGAATCTGTTTCCTCATCCATTTCATGAAAGAAGTTGCCGCGATCGCTCGACACCTCGATCTCATCTTTCTTCTCTTCTCTGATAGTTTCCTTCTTAGCGATCTTCTTTTTCTTCTCCTTTTTCTCTTTTTTCTTCCCTGCGGCTAAAGTCCGCTCCTTTTCTTTTCTTTCTTATCTTTTTCGATCGCTAAGGAGATCGCTTCCTTTGCGTTCCTCTCTTTTTCTTCCCTGGCGATCTCTTCCCGCCTTTTCCTCCCCTCTTCTGCTTTTTCCTCTTCTATTCTCTTATCCTCAGCGATCGCCGCGAGCCTGGCGATCTCCTCGGCCTTTTTCTTTTTCTCCCTCTCTTCTTCTTCCTTCTCTTCCATCCTTTTTCTCTCAGCGATCGCTGTGAGCCGGGCGATCTCCTCCTTCTCCTCTTTCTCTTTCTTTTTCTTTTCTTCTTCTTTTCTCTTTTCTTCCTTCTTCTCCTCTTCCTTTTTCTTCTTTTCTTCAGCAGCTTTTTCTTCAGCAAGAATCCGAACTCGTTCGACTTCGAAAGGATCCATTGACTGTAATTTTAAATTTTTACATGATAACATGCAATTATCACTAAGTAAAAGTAAAGTTAAGTGTAGTAATTTAGTTACTTACATTCACAGCAGGATTGTTGTCTGAAAGATAATCTTGAAGAGAAATATCTTCGGCGGTCACTTCCTGACCGACAGTAGCTTTCGATCTCTTGACAATCTCCTCCTCCGCGGTTCTCTCCAGATCGGCGATCCGGTTTCTAAGCTTTTCAGCTGAAAGACTTTGCTGTTGCAAAGCAGCCTTGATCGACTCTGTAGAGGCGGTCTTACCAGAAGGTTCTGCTGGTTGGCTCGTCACTGCCGGGGCTATCCCAGTGGAAGCCTTTGTGATCGTCAGATCAACAATGTCATCCGGAGCGGAATTTCTTTTTCTCTTTGAACCCTTAGCAGGTTTTTCCTTGCTAGAATCCGCGGTCTTCTTCGAAATAATTCTCTTTGTTTTTGATGCAGACCTCGGAGATTGTCGAGATTGCGCTGATAGCTTCATCATGTCCAAAGCATCCATTCTGGAAAAGTTTTCTTTGTGCGATCTCAATAAATGATGATCGGTCAAGGCTCTGATTTTTCTCTGTATCTTGGAAACTGGAGATCTGAGGTGTTATTTATAGCCCAAGCCGCATTTATGACAGTCGCGGTCTCAGCGGTCAAAGTTTACATTTTCGAAGTTTCAGAGCAACTTAAAAATGTGCGGGGATTATGTTTGACCGGAAAATCCGCGACCTCTTCCTTGCAAGGCAAAATTGCGGTCTCTTGCGGTCTCATGCGGTCTCTATTTTGGTGATCGCTCCAGGTCTTAAGCTGCTTGCTGCCAGATTCTTCTAAGTTCCAAGCATCCGAAGCAAAGCGAGATCGTCAGAGATGGGCGATCAGAGTGTTTTCCTTTGTTTTTTTACTATTTTGCCCTTGTATCCCGGGCAGCCCGTAGTTTTCAGTTCTGCCCGTCTGGGCAGCTCCTTCGTCTATAAATAGAGGGGTAGGGGTACCAGAAAAAGGACTTTTGGCTCCGAGGCTCCGGCTTACAACCTGTGTAAGCGGTCTCATTTTTCAGTGATCGCAGCCCTGTGATCGTTTTTCCTTTTGTCCAGTCTCTTTTGTCCTAGTAACCTGTACTTCGCAGTCTTCTCTTTTTTCCCCCTTAGTGTGTAAATTTTGGAGGTACCATTTTTGGTGCCAACAGATGCTTTGGACATGATGAAGCTATCAGCGCAATCTCGACAATCTCCGAGGTCTGCATCAAAAACAAAGAAAATTATTTCGAAGAAGACCGCGGATTCTGGCAAGGAAAAACCTGCTAAGAGTTTTAAAGAGAAAAAGAAATTCCGCTCCGGATGACATTGTCGATCTGACGATCACAAAGGCTTCCACTGAGATAGCCCCGGTAGTGACGAGCCAACCAGCAGGACCTTCTGGTAAGACCGCCTCTACAGAGTCGATCAAGGCTGCTTTGCAACAGCAAAGTCTTTCAGCTGAAAAACTTAGAAACCGGATCGCCGATCTGGAGAGAACCGCGGAGAAGGAGGAGATCGTCAAGAGATCGAAAGCAACTGTCGGTCAGGAAGTGACCGCCGAAGATATTTCTCTTCAAGATTATCTTTCAGACAACAATCCTGCTGTGAATGTAAGTAACCAAATTACTACTCTTAACTTTACTTTTACTTAGTGATAATTGCAAGTTACCATGTAAAAATTTAAAATTACAGTCAATGGATCCTTTCGAAGTCGAACGAGTTCGGATTCTTGCTGAAGAAAAAGCTGCTGAAGAAGAGAAGAAAAAGGAAGAGGAGAAGGAAGAAAAAAGAAAAGAAGAAGAAAAGAAAAAGAAAGAGAAAGAGGAGAAGGAGGAGATCGCCTGGCTCACAGCGATCGCTGAGAGAAAAAGGATGGAAGAGGAAGAAGAAGAGAGGGAGAAAAAGAAAAAGGCCGAGGAGATCGCCAGGCTCGCGGCGATCGCTGAGGATAAGAGAATAGAAGAGGAAAAAGCAGAAGAGGAGAGGAAAAGGCGGGAAGAGATCGCCAGGGAAGAAAAAGAGAGGAACGCAAAGGAAGCGATCTCCTTAGCGATCGAAAAAGATAAGAAAGAAAAGAAAAAGGAGCGGACTTTAGCCGCAGGGAAGAAAAAGAGAAAAAGGAGAAGAAGAAAAAGAAGATCGCTAAGAAGGAAACTATCAGAGAAGAGAAGAAAGATGAGATCGAGGTGTCGAGCGATCGCGGCAACTTCTTTCATGAAATGGATGAGGAAACAGATTCTGGGTAGCAGATCGTGCAGCTGCGCTGGAGGCGATCAAGACTGGTAAGGCGAAAATGATCGCGAGATCGATTGACTCACTTCCCAAACTCGTTTTTCGACCTGCATCCCCTAAGAAACGACCTGAGGTCGTCATCATTGAGACTGATGATATCCTTGTTAGCAATGCCGAATTAAAAAGGAGGAGAAAAGAAGGAGAGCGGTCACAGAAAAAAACAATTAGAAAAAATCGACCTAGAGCGCTTAAGGGGTTCTGACCGCCTTTTTGTGACGGCGTCCAATACTGCGGTCTCAAAAGATGTCGAGAAGAATTTATTTGACTGCGATCTTGCAACTCCGTCAAGTATTTTCCTTGTAAAACTCTTCCTTCTGAAAATTATCTTCTGATTTTTTGACCTTTTTCCTTCTGATCGCAGATGATCATGCGAACTCAGTTTCTGAAGAAGGCGAAATACCAAGAAAAATCTTGATCCCTTCAGAGTTCGCTGATCTTTTCAGGCCAATGATTGAAGACATGAGGGTTATGCGAGATCGCGAGCGCATGATGGAGGATCGCCTTCGGATCAAGACCGCAAACTTTGAAACAAAGGAAAAACAACTTCTTGCAGACTTTGGAATTAAAGAAAAGCAGATTCGAGGTGAATACGAAGAAAAACTTCGAAAAGTAGAAAAAGACGCAGAATACTACAGGGGAAAGGCCGCTGCACTTTCAACTGAGAACGCAGCCCTTCGGGGTGGTCCTCAGATGTCTATGAAGGCGGGATCGTCCAGCGGTCACCAAGACAGGAGATCGGCAGACATCGTGGTGATTCTATGGAACAGGTAGACCACGAAATGTCTAGAATCCATAGGGCTGCCATGGTGGCCAATCACAGCTTGGCATCTGCTTGGACTGCGGTCAACGAAATGCAGGATGTGGCAGCTTTCGTTGGAAGAAAAAGGGAGCAGCAAAAATGAGACCGCATTTTATTATTTTCGTCTTTAGCGATCTCTCAAACAATATTATTTCCTCCTGGTTTTGTAATATATTTGTGTTGCTGTACATATTTATATATACATATATATATAATATATATATATACTTATATACATATATATACATATTTATATATATATATTAAGTATATATATACATATATATATATAAATATTAAGTATATATATATATTAAGTATATATATACATATATATATGTATATATATACATATA
>JAWHQI010003089.1:0-14727 GCA_033032865.1 Dactylorhiza incarnata | reverse complement strand
CCACTGATCTAAAGAGTTCCACTGATTGATACGTAGTTGGGACGTAGTCAGGGAAAACATATGTTTGCGCATTGTCGTCTCAAAGTTGTGTACATCGGTGCACAACCCATTCAGATTTTGTTTTAATTTGCAGTGATTGTGTCGACTGACGTCGTCAGATCGCGCATTCGATGGCTAGGTCACCTAAGGTGGCTCTTATTCGATCTAAGCGACTCTCCATATTTTTAAGTAAAAACTTAATGTTTTTTTTAAAGGTAAATTTTAAAAAGGGCTATGGGTGCGTGTGGGGAGCCACACCATATTATTTGGAAATTTTATAAATATTTTAAAATAGATTTTTTTTTTTAAATAATAAATAAATTTGAAATTCGGATCGCGTGACTCGCGATAGGAGCGAATCACAGACCCTCTGATACCAAACTGATGTAAACCAGAATTCTCGAGTCGAGTTTAAAGTAATAAATTTGAATTCTCTTTTAAATATGTAGCGTAAGAGAGATGTTCTCGAGCAAACGGTAAGCGACATTTGATCTCGGGCTCGCATACGCGCGTAAAATTCGACATTTAAACGCTGAATAAATACGAAGTAACGTTCCACAATCAAACAATTAGGGGAAGAAATGTGCGGATATGAAAATTAACGACAATAAGTTCAAACTAATTAATGGCAAGCATGCTCTAAAATTTCATATCAAATAAACATGTAGGGATCAAATTAGACTAAAATTTTGGAGTAAGATGTTAAAAGGTATACCACAAGGCCTCAAATGCAGCCAGCTCACTGAAATCGGAAGGGAAACCGAACCAAACAGCAGCAAGGCTCGGGCTCCTACAGGACTCTGGACGGGAGAACAGCCTCGAGTGAATGACTGTCCGGTGATGGCAGGAGAGGTTGCAGGTGGTGGAGCGGTGGTGGAAGAGGGTCGGGCGGTGCTGAGTAGAGAGTTGGAGGAATCGATTGGCTGAATGATGTCGGAACAGACAAGACCGACTCCGAAGTCGTCGATCCGGAAGGCTCTGGTGGAGGAGAGGTCGCCGACGTCCACGGAGACAGGCGGCGGTGGAGGTGAGGAATGACGGACTGGTTCTTCGGGGCGCAGAAGGTTAGGGTTGGAGTATTGGGAAACAGGGAGGAGTTCTCCTGTTTTCCAATTTCTATCCAAGCTACCGATTTTTGGAGAGGGGAATAGGATTTAATAAGATATCATTATGAGGATTTTTTAGGCAGGTTTCTTTTTTGACAGAGGAAAAGGAACGAAGAAAGGAATTTGTTTTTTACTTTCCAAAGGCTCTTAATTTCCATCTTTAAGTTTAATCCCAAAGTGAAATTTGATTCTTAATTTATATGTTACCTAAAATAAAATATGCTTAATTTTGATAAATTATTTTAGAGTGCTTGCCTAATTACTTATTACCTAATTTGACGGATCTTTTTATTTAAGATCTTATTGGACGGTCACCCCAATAAGTCATAACAAGTGCGCGAAATAAAATACGTGTGCGCCAATATATGCGCTACAAATGCTAAAATAAAATGCTCAGAAAAAACAGTAAAATTGCGTAAATAAATAAGACGCATGATGCGATGCAGGTTGCATCAGTTCGGCACGGCGGTGGCGTTGTGGACGCGGTGGTAATGTATCGTCATTCGTGAACGCCGAACCTCACCTAAGGAACTTTATCCACTTTTATGTTTAAAACTATTTTTTTTTTTCTTAGTGGCGGCCATAACTGTTGTCATGTCAAACATATATTTTATGATGGAGGCGTTTGTATCTAAACTCACCGGAGCAAAAATACCGCCTCCAAATGGACTCTTAGAGAGAGATAGAGAAATCTTGATTAATCATTAATTCCTTTCATACATGACCCAATTGGTATATTATAGACTAAAACGGCATGGACACTAAAACATTAAATAAAAGAGATGTGCACAATATTAAACATTATGACTCTAATGACTCGACTCAACTTGAACGATTAAACTCATATAACCAAACTCCAATACATAAAAACTCGAAATAAATTGTGTAACGAGGACAATTGTGGCTCATAACATCTCACTTGTCCTTCAAATCAAGCTTGTCTTCAGGCTCGAACGAGGCTTGCACGAGATGATCATCTGGCTCCTTAATTTCACGCATAAACAGCTCCTGGTAGCGCGTCGCTATACCGGAGGCTGCATCGAGCAATAGGGCGTCATCGTGCTCACAGATGTCACAAGATACTGCAAGGATCTAGCATGGCAGAGACGCTTGTTGAAGGGAGACTCTCGGACATAATATCTAGAGTCGAGGCGAGTGTGCCCGGTGATTGTGAACAGTCAAGGGCGACGGAGGCACTTACTGAATGTGAGCTGCGGCGATTGGAAGTTAGATGGAGTCGGCAAGTATGGAAGGCACTAATGGTGATGGCATAGCAACAGGCATGCAATCGGAAGCGGTGGCATATGTTGGGGGTGGTCACAGGAAGTAATGGCGTTTATAAGGGCCACAAAACAGGCGGCTGAGTGGAGGATGCAGGATGGAGACTGCGGGAACTAATGGCGACGATTCCTGTTGTACGAGGGCACCAATCGGAACCGATGGAGAGGTAACATGACATGCATAGATTGGTGGATTTCTTCGTGTGCTTGGCGTTGCCACGACTGCTCTAGTGGATTCGGGTTAGAGGTGTTCACGAACGGAATCAAATGGAGTAGCTCTTCAATCGAATTCAAATTTGTCATCGTATACAGAGATTCATATTCCATTTTGTTCGATTATTTGAATTCGGATTCGTCCCTGAAATTCTGGATTCGAATTCACTTTAAATGATGGACCAAATAGACTTTGATCGGACTGTCGGGATCATCTTTATATATAATATAGATAGTCTTACTATTCACGAATCTTGTCACAGAGATAATATTATTCGGATTCAGGTTCGAATATCACTCAAATCCATATGTGGATAAGAATCCAAATTCGAATTCGAAAAATACGAATCTTAATCATTTTTTTACGAATTGATTTTTGAATTATTCACAAACTATTTAGTTTGCGAACAACCCTAGTTCAAGCCCACCCCCCCACCCCCGAGTGTTCGTCAATGCTGGTGATGAGTCGCGAAAGCACGACGTCAAATGACGTCGACATCTTTAATAACATCAAATGGACGGTGGCTTGTTCTGCGACACTTATCCTCATGCTGAATGAATTAACTAACCGATTAATTAATAGCAGGAAGGGGCTCTTGGTGTGCGACGAGTCGCGGAAAGCTCGAAACAGAAGCACGGGTGGGATAGAAGCATGTGCATTTTCGGGCTTTCTTGGCTGCTCTTCTACGAATGTCCAGCGAAAAGGAAAGCACAAACGGCTCGAGGTAGCAGTGGGGTCTCGATGAAGCGGATAGACCGTCGACGGAAGTCGTGGTTGGACGGACAGTGGAAAGAAGAACAGTATATTTGCAAGCGGTTGGAACCATCGGAATGGTCCTTGGATGTTCGCTGATGCGTGCGTGTGTTTCTGTTTCCCTGGACAACGTCGCCCTACGGGATCGATCAATCGATGAATCGATATGAGCGCCTATTGAAGCCGACGAAGGAAGGTGAGGGTACGGGCTGGAACAAGAACGACGGGCATCGGTGAGCTTGGACTATCTTCAAGAAAAACTATGGCGGTATCATGGACGATGGTTGTTGCTGGAAAATTGTGGTGGCGTACTCGGCTTGATGAAAACTGCAGCGGAGGGGATCGAAGATGGATGTGGAAGGGAAGCGTGGATCGGAGGAAACCTATCTTTGATACCAAGTTGTTACGGGTCTACCCATAACGACGTCGGATCTCATCAGAGGAGGTGTTGGAGGTAAAGATACAAGGGAGTTGAGCTCACCGAATGAGGACAGAAGAGAAGAAGAGGGGAGAATGGAGCCTTACTCACCCAAACCCTAGCTTGAGAGAGAAGGAAAAGAACTTAGAGAGAGATGGAGAAAATTTAATTAATTCATTGATTCCTTCATACATGACCCAAGGGGTCTATTTATAGACTACAACGGCATGAGCACTAAAACATCAAATAAAAGAGATGTGCACGGTACTAAAACATTAAGACTCTAATGACTCGACTTGATACGACTAGACTCGTATAACGCGACCTCAAATATATAAAGACTCGAAATAAATTATGTGTAGCAAGGGCTATTTTGGCTCACAAAAAGCGGTCAGCGGATATAATTTGAAGAATGGCGTGGCACTTAAAGTTCAGCGCAGGGTGTGGGAGCGCAGGGTGTGGGGATAGTGACATTAGGCATCCACGATGTGGATTGAGCGACATTTTTCGTTGCTAGTTTTCTATTTTAGTTTTGGAGGTTTTCTGGTCTTATTTTCGAAGATTTCATATTATGTTTAGATTTTAAACCCTATAGGATTTTTGATGGGGAATCGGAACCATTCATTTTATGCGGATCGACGATCGTAGCAGTTTTTGTTCTTGTCATTTTTTTATTTCGAGTTGTAATTTTAAGTATTTTGAGTCGGGACGTTCGGTCAATCATAGCCGTCCGTTGCCCCCTAGGAATCTATAAATAGAGGGTGAGGGCTCTCATTTTAGCATTGAAGATTGGAGCATAAAGCCTAATCTTTGGTCATTTCAGTGCCGAAGCCGAGCCGGGGTGTGAAGCCTTGGTCCCCCCCCCCCCCATCCATAGCGTGAAGCCTTGGTTTCCCCTTCCCCCACCTCCTTTGGCCGGCTACAGCAACACCTTCTCCTCCACCTCAAGCAACAGCCCCTCCTCCACAAGCAGCAGCCCTCCCATCTCCCTCCTCCCTCACCTTGTCGTGGAGCCTCCTCACCAACAGCCCCTCCTCCTCCACAAGCAGCAGCCCTCCATCTCCCTCCTCCCACACCTTGTCGTGGAGCGTCCTTCACCAACAGCCCCTCCTCCTCCACAAGCAGCAGCCCTCCATCTCCCTCCCCCCAATTTCCTTTTCGTGGAGCCACCATAATCCCTCCCCACCTCCACTCTCTAACTCCCACAAAAGCAGCCACTTTACCCTACATTTTCCATCTTCGGCGATCACTGGGGTACGTCTACGGCCACCTCCGGCGGTCCTCTTACACCTCCTCTTCAATTTCCCTATATTTCGCATTTTCCGACGATCGTCGGAAAACGGTCTCCGACGACCACCACCACCACCGGCCACCAGCCACCACCTCCCCCACTACTCATAACCACCATAACCACCTTCATAACTGCACACTACCCCCACTTTCTCCTCTTTCCTAAATTTTAGGCACTCCTAAAATTAATCTCAACCTCCCCACTCCCCTCAAAACTCTCTCAGCCAACAGAACCCCAACTTCCAGCCCTTTTTACGTGAAGCCTCACTTCCTCTCTCATTCACACGTGGAGCCACTCCCTCAAACCCCCTCAACAGCAGCCCATTATATCCCCAACATTTCCTCACATTCTCACGTGAAAAGAAACCCCCCACTTCCTCCAAATAACTAATCTCCCACCTTCCTCTAACTGCTGGCCGAAACCCTCTTCCTTCCCAGCTCTCAATCTCACGCGAGGTCCTGGATTGCTGGGTCCACCATCTACTGTCACAACTACAGCCTCCCCTCCCAATTGAATCCAGTCACCTGGCAGCCATCCAGAGTGTGTCCAGACCATCCAGAACAGCAGACTCCTCTTGCTCGCTGCTGAAAACAGCCCCCTGCACCTTCCTATTTGCTGTCTCCATTCCTGGACAGCCAAGTGCAGTCCATGCTTGCTGAAATCCAGTCCTGGCAGCCCTCTTAAAGCGCCACCAGCCCTCCCCTCTTTATAGTCTTGGTAATCAAGGTTTGTGTGTGATTTCTTTAGCGTTGGTCTTGTGTTTGTTTTCTACTAGAAGAGATAGTGGTTTATAAGTTTGCATTCAATTATTTTAGTTTTTGTAATCTCCCATTTAAATAGTATTTGATTTTCGGGCACTCTTGCACTTATACGACTTCACGTGTTTCCATATTTGAGAGCTTTAACTCTTTGTGGTCAATCAAATTATTATTACTTTATAAATATTCATTGTTGCAAGTAAACCGTCGGATTTATGCATGGTCGCATGTAGGAGTTCATTCGTGTGTTTTCCCATCACATAGGACGTTTGCGTCAGATTGGTATCAGAGGGAGGTTCGGGCTTAGTTTATAATACGCAGAACTATAACCTATATGTTTCACCATGTCATATCATAGTAGCAATTGCTACTCTAATCCTTTATTTGATAAACATGTGTCCACTCATTTCGTTAATCCTCTATTTGAGGAACCGGATTCCACCACTGATCATGCACATAGAGTCCCTCGGGGGGACCCTCATACTATCATGATTATCCTCGTCCCCAATACGTCACTCGTAGAAATCGCGCTAACCCTTTTTTCACACTTTGATTTTTCTAGAGGTAATTACCTTGAAGAATATCAAGAGCCTATAGAGGTCACCACCATCAAGATAACATCACGTGTAGTAGCCTCCCTAGTGTTCCGAAAAACGGATATGTCGGTAACCGAATCTCAACGATGGGTCAGTGATCAATTTGATTGCTTGGATGTTTATTTTGATGACATAAAGAATGCCTCAAAGGAACCCGCAGGAAAAACTTAAGGATTTAGGTCAAGCCACCAATGTGTATAGTAGTGCTCCCACTGACATGAGAGACACGACGCTAGATTTTGATTTCTCTCATATTGAGGAGATTCAGTGCCCACTTGATTTTGGGGTCGAGTCCGATCTTTATGTGATATCAGTGGAGAGCGACACTAGTATGATTAGTGAACATGGTCACGAGAGCGAGGACGAACAGCCCAGTGACACAGTGATGGTATATCCATTCTCCGTACCTCACATAGGCCTAGTGTCCCCTGCGGCTAGAAAGTCAGTCCTCGACATTACTATCGGGAGCCGAGAGCCTAGTGTGACCTCGTGGTGACCATCCCACCCCTCGTTGGGAACACTGGCCCTTGCGGTGGTTTTGCATCTGTAGGACCATCACCCTGTTGATGGTTCTTTGGAAACCCCCCTGTAGAGCCTCCTGTTGAATCACCACGCCCTTGTGAGGATGAGATTCCGATGAGTGATTCATTTCTGAGTTCAAGATACTCGACACCTCTTCTAGTCAGATCTTCGAGTCATCCCATCTATGTGGTTCTCGAATCTAGTGTTGTGTACTCAGTGATGGCTTCTCTTATATTTAAGGTCACTCCTGATATTCCAGGAACTTATGTTGGTCGTCGTCGCATTTGCGACGAATTTTATTATACCCCTCCCGGTGAGGCACCTGATGAGTTTCTACTTTATGGAAGCATTCTACGTGTAGAATGCTTCCATAAAGTAGAAACTCATCAGGTGCCTCACCGGGAGGGGTATAATAAAATTCGTCGCAAATGCGACGACGACCAACATAAGTTCCTGGAATATCAGGAGTGACCTTAAATATAAGAGAAGCCATCACTGAGTACACAACACTAGATTCGAGAACCACATAGATGGGATGACTCGAAGATCTGACTAGAAGAGGTGTCGAGTATCTTGAACTCAGAAATGAATCACTCATCGGAATCTCATCCTCACAAGGGCGTGGTGATTCAACAGGAGGCTCTACAGGGGGGTTTCCAAAGAACCAGTCAACAGGGTGATGGTCCTACAGATGCAAACACCGCAAGGGCCAGTGTTTCCCAACGAGGGTGGGATGGTCACCACGAGGTCAACACTAGGCTCTCGGCTCCCGATAGTAATGTCGAGGACTGACTTTCTAGCCGCAGGGGACACTAGGCCTATGTGAGGTACGGAGAATGGATATACCATCACTGTGTCACTGGGCTGTTCGTCCTCGCTCTCGTGACCATGTTCACTAATCATACTAGTGTCGCTCTCCACTGATATCACATAAAGATCGGACTCGACCCCAAAATCAAGTGGGCACTGAATCTCCTCAATATGAGAGAAATCAAAATCTAGCGTCGTGTCTCTCATGTCAGTGGGAGCACTACTATACACATTGGTGGCTTGACCTAAATCCTTAAGTTTTTTCCTGCGGGTTCCTTTGAGGCATTCTTTATGTCATCAAAATAAACATCCAAGCAATCAAATTGATCACTGACCCATCGTTGAGATTCGGTTACCGACATATCCGTTTTCGGAACACTAGGGAGGCTACTACACGTGATGTTATCTTGATGGTGGTGACCTCTATAAGGCTCTTGATATTCTTCAAGGTAATTACCTCTAGAAAAATCAAAGTGTGAAAAAGGGTTAGCGCGATTTCTACGAGTGACGTATTGGGGACGAGGATAATCATGATAGTATGAGGGTCCCCCCGAGGGAACTCTATGTGCATGATCAGTGGTGGAATCCGGTTCCTCAAATAGAGGATTAACGAAATGAGTGGACACATGTTTATCAAATAAAGGATTAGAGTAGCAATTGCTACTATGATATGACATGGTGAAACATATAGGTTATAGTTCTGCGTATTATAAAACTAAGCCCGAACCTCCCTCTGATACCAATCTGACGCAAACGGTCCTATGTGATGGGAAAACACACGAATGAACTCCCTACATGCGACCATGCATAAATCCGACGGTTTACTTGCAACAATGAATATTTATAAAGTAATAATAATTTGATTGACCACAAAGAGTTAAAGCTCTCAAATATGGAAACACGTGAAGTCGTATAAGTGCAAGAGTGCCCGAAAATCAAATACTATTTAAATGGGAGATTACAAAAACTAAAATAATTGATGCAAACTTATAAACCACTATCTCTTCTAGTAGAAAACAAACACAAGACCCAACGCTAAAGAAATCAACACACAAACCTTGATTACCAAGACTATAAAGAGGGGAGGGCTGGTGGCGCTTTTTAAGAGGGCTGCCAGGACTGGATTTCAGCAAGCATGGACTGCACTTGGCTGTCCAGGAATGGAGACAGCAAATAGGAAGGTGCAGGGGGCTGTTTTTCAGCAGCGAGCAAGAGGAGTCTGCTGTTCTGGATGGTCTGGACAACACTCTGGATGGCTGCCAGGTGACTGGATTCAATTGGGAGGGGAGGCTGTAGTTGGTGACAGTAGATGGTGGACCCAGCAATCCAGGACCTCGCGTGAGATGAGAGCTGGGAAGGAAGAGGGTTTCGGCCAGCAGTTAGAGGAAGGTGGGAGATTAGTTTATTTGGAGGAAGTGGGGGGTTTCTTTTCACGTGAGAATGTGAGGAAATGTTGGGATATAATGGGCTGCTGTTGAGGGGGGTTTGAGGGAGTGGCTCCACGTGTGAATGAGAGAGGAAGTGAGGCTTCACGTAAAAGGGGCTGGAAGTTGGGGTTCTGTTGGCTGAGAGAGTTTTGAGGGAGTGGGGAGGTTGAGATTAATTTTAGGAGTGCCTAAAATTTAGGAAAGAGGAGAAAGTGGGGGTAGTGTGCAGTTATGAAGGTGGTTATGGTGGTTATGAGTAGTGGGGAGGTGGTGGCTGGTGGCGGTGGTGGTGGGGTCGTCGGAGACGTTTTTCCGACGATCGTCGGAAAATGCGAAATATAGGGAAATTGAAGAGGAGGTGTAAGAGGACCGCGGAGGTGGCCGTAGACGTACCCCAGTGATCGCCGAAGATGGAAAATGTAGGGTAAAGTGGCTGCTTTTGTGGGGAGTTAGAGAGTGGAGGTGGGAGGGATTATGGTGGCTCCACGAAAGGAAATTGGGGGGAGGGAGATGGAGGGCTGCTGCTTGTGGAGGAGGAGGGGCTGTTGGTGAAGGACGCTCCACGACAAGGTGTGGGAGGAGGGAGATGGAGGGCTGCTGCTTGTGGAGGAGGAGGGGCTGTTGGTGAAGGAGGCTCCACGACAAGGTGAGGGAGGAGGGAGATGGAGGGCTGCTGCTTGTGGAGGAGGGGCTGTTGCTTGAGGTGGAGGAGAAGGTGTTGCTGTAGCCGGCCAAAGGAGGGGGGGAAGGGGAAACCAAGGCTTCACGCTATGGATGGGGGGGGGGGGGACCAAGGCTTCACACCCCGGCTCGGCTTCGGCAATGAAATGACCAAAGATTAGGCTTTATGCTCCAATCTTCAATGCCTAAAATGAGAGCCCTCACCCTCTATTTATAGATTCCTAGGGGGCAACGGACGGCTATGATTGACCGAACGTCCCGACTCAAAATACTTAAAATTACAACTCGAAATAAAAAAATGACAAGAACAAAACTGCTACGATCGTCGATCCGCATAAAATGAATGGTTCCGATTCCCATCAAAAATCCTATAGGGTTTAAATCTAAACATAATATGAAATCTTCGAAAATAAGACCAGAAACCTCCAAAACTAAAATAGAAAACTAGCAACGAAAAATGTCGCTCAATCCACATCGTGGATGCCTAATGTCACTATCCCCACACCCTGCGCTCCCCACACCCTGCGCTGAACTTTAATGCCACGCCATTCTTCAAATTATATCCCTGACCGCTTTTTGTGAGCCAAAATAGCCCTTGCTACACATAATTTATTTCGAGTCTTTATATATTTGAGGTCGCGTTATACGAGTCTAGTCGTATCAAGTCGAGTCATTAGAGTCTTAATGTTTTAGTACCGTGCACATCTCTTTTATTTGATGTTTTAGTGCTCATGCCGTTGTAGTCTATAAATAGGACCCCTTGGGTCATGTATGAAGGAATCAATGAATTAATTAAATTTTCTCCATCTCTCTCTAAGTTCTTTTCCTTCTCTCTCAAGCTAGGGTTTGGGTGAGTAAGGCTCCATTCTCCCCTCTTCTTCTCTTCTGTCCTCATTCGGTGAGCTCAACTCCCTTGTATCTTTACCTCCAACACCTCCTCTGATGAGATCCCGACGTCGTTATGGGTAGACCCGTAACAACTTGGTATCAAAGATAGGTTTCCTCCGATCACGCTTCCCTTCCACATCCATCCTTCGATCCCCTCCGCTGCAGTTTTCATCAAGCCGAGTACGCCACCACAATTTTCCAGCAACAACCATCGTCCATGATACCGCCATAGTTTTTCTTGAAGATAGTCCAAGCTCACCGGATGCCCGTCGTTCTTGTTCCAGCCCGTACCCTCACCTTCCTTCGTCGGCTTCAATAGGCGCTCATATCGATCATCGATTGATCGATCCCGTAGGGCGACGTTGTCCAGGGAAACAGAAACACACGCACGCATCAGCGAACATCCAAGGACCATTCCGATGGTTCCAACCGCTTGGCAAATATACTGTTCTTCTTTCCACTGTCCGTCCAACCACGACTTCCGTCGACGGTCTATCCGCTTCATCGAGACCCCACTGCTACCTCGAGCGTTTGTGCTTTCCTTTTCGCTGGACATTCGTAGAAGAGCAGCCAAGAAAGCCCGAAAATGCACATGCTTCTATCCCACCCGTGCTTCTGTTTCGAGCTTTCGCGACTCGTCGCCACACCAAGAGCCCCTTCCTGCTATTAATTAATCGGTTAGTTAATTCATTCAGCATGAGGATAAGTGTCGCAGAACAAGCCACCGTCCATTTGATGTTATTAAAGATGTCGACGTCATTTGACGTCGTGCTTTCGCGACTCATCACCAGCATTGACGAACACTCGGGGGTGGGGGGTGGGCTTGAACTAGGGTTGTTCGCAAACTAAATAGTTTGTGAATAATTCAAAAATCAATTCGTAAAAAAATGATTAAGATTCGTATTTTTCGAATTCGAATTTGGATTCTTATCCACATATGGATTTGAGTGATATTCGAACCTGAATCCGAATAATATTATCTCTGTGACAAGATTCGTGAATAGTAAGACTATCTATATTATATATAAAGATGATCCCGACAGTCCGATCAAAGTCTATTTGGTCCATCATTTAAAGTGAATTCGAATCCAGAATTTCAGGACGAATCCGAATTCAAATAATCGAACAAATTGAATATGAATCTCCTGTATACGATGACAAATTTGAATTCGATTGAAGAGCTACTCCATTTGATTCCGTTCGTGAACACCTCTAACCCGAATCCACTAGAGCAGTCGTGGCAACGCCAAGCACACGAAGAAAATCCACCAATCTATGCATGTCATGTTACCTCTCCATCGGTTCCGATTGGTGCCCTCGTACAACAGGAATCGTCGCCATTAGTTCTCCGCAGTCTCCATCCTGCATCCTCCACTCCAGCCGCCTGTTTTTGTGGCCCTTATAACGCCATTACTTCCTGTGACCACCCCCAACATATGCCACCGCTTCCGATTGCATGCCCTGTTGCTATGCCATCACCATTAGTGCCTTCCATACTTGCCGACTCCATCTAACTTCCAATCGCCGCAGCTCACATTCAGTAAGTGCCTCCGTCGCCCTTGACTGTTCACAATCACCGGGCACACTCGCCTCGACTCTAGATATTATGTCCGAGAGTCTCCCTTCAACAAGCGTCTCCTGCCATGCTAGATCCTTGCAGTATCTTGTGACATCTCTGTTGAGCACGATGACGCCCTATTGCTCGATGCAGCCTCCGGTATAGCGACGCGCTACCAGGAGCTGTTTATGCGTGAAATTAAGGAGCCAGATGATCATCTCCGTGCAAGCCTCGTTCGAGCCTGAAGACAAGCTTGATTTGAAGGACAAGTGAGATGTTATGAGCCACAATTGTCCTCGTTACACAATTTATTTCGAGTTTTTATGTATTTGAGTTTGGTTATATGAGTTTAATCGTTTCAAGTTGAGTCGAGTCATTAGAGTCATAATGTTTAATATTGTGCACATCTCTTTTATTTAATGTTTAGTGTCCATGCCGTTTTAGTCTATAAATATACCAATTGGGTCATGTATGAAGGAATTAATGAATTAATCAAGATTTCTCTATCTCTCTCTAAGAGTCCATTTGGAGCGGTATTTTTGCTCCGGTGAGTTTAGATACAAACGCCTCCATCATAAAATATATGTTTGACATGACAACAGTTATGGCCGCCACTAAGAAAAAAAAATAGTTTTAAACATAAAAGTGGATAAAGTTCCTTAGGTGAGGTTCGGCGTTCACGAATGACGATACATTACCACCGCGTCCACAACGCCACCGCCGTGCCGAACTGATGCAACCTGCATCGCATCATGCGTCTTATTTTATTTTACGCAATTTTAATGTTTTTTCTGAGCATTTTATTTTAGCATTTGTAGCGCCATATATTGCGCACACGTATTTTATTTCGCGCACTTGTTATGACTTATTGGGGTGACCGTCCAATAAGATCTTAAATAAAAAGATCCGTCAAATTAGGTAATAAGTAATTAAGGCAAGCACTCTAAAATAATTTATCAAAATTAAGCATATTTTATTTTAGGTAACATATAAATAAGAATCAAATTTCACTTTGGGAATTAAACTTAAGATGGAAATAAGAGCCTTTGGAAAGTAAAAAACAAATTCCTTTCTTCGTTCCTTTTCCTCTGTCAAAAAAGAAACCTGCCCTAAAAATCCTCATAATGATATCTTATTAAATCCTATTCCCCTCTCCAAAAATCGGTAGCTTGGATAGAAATTGGAAAACAGGAGAACTCCTCCCTGTTTCCCAATACGTCCAACCCTAACCTTCTGCGCCCCGAAGAACCAGTCCGTCATTCCTCACCCTCCACCGCCGCCTGTCTCCGTGGACGTCGGCGACCTCTCCTCCACCAGAGCCTTCCGGATCGACGACTTCGGAGTCGGTCTTGTCTGTTCCGACATCATTCAGCCAATCGATTCCTCCAACTCTCTACTCAGCACCGCCCGACCCTCTTCCACCACCGCTCCACCACCTGCAACCTCGTCCTGCCATCACCGGACAGTCATTCACTCGAGGCTGTTCTCCCGTCCAGAGTCCTGTAGGAGCCCGAGCCTTGCTGCTGTTTGGTTCGGTTTCCCCTTCCGATTTCAGTGAGCTGGCTGCATTTGAGGCCTTGTGGTATACCTTTTAACATCTTACTCCAAAATTTTAGTCTAATTTGATCCCTACATGTTTATTTGATATGAAATTTTAGAGCATGCTTGCCATTAATTAGTTTTGAACTTATTTGTCGTTAATTTTCATATCCGCACATTTCTTCCCCTAATTGTTTGATTGTGGAACGTTACTTCGTATTTATTCAGCGTTTAAATGTCGAATTTTACGCGCGTATGCGAGCCCGAGATCAAATGTCGCTTACCGTTTTTGCTCGAGAACATCTCTCTTACGCTACATATTTAAAAGAGAATTCAAATTTATTACTTTAAACTCGACTCGAGAATTCTGGTTTACATCAGTTTGGTATCAGAGGGTCTGTGATTCGCTCCTATCGCGAGTCACGCGATCCGAATTTCAAAATTTATTTATTATTTAAAAAAAAATCTATTTTAAACTATTTATAAAATTTCCAAATAATATGGTGTGGCTCCCCCACACGCACCCATAGCCCCTTTTAAAATTTACCTTTAAAAAAACATTAAGTTTTTACTTAAAAATATGGAGAGTCGCTCTAGATCGAATAAGAGCCACCTTAGGTGACCTAGCCAATCGATATGCGCGATCTGACGACGTCAGTCGACACAATCACTGCCAAATTAAAACAAAATCTGAATGGGTTGTGCACCGATGTACACAACTTTGAGACGACAATGCGCAAAACAATATGTTTTCCCTGACTACGTCCCAACTACGTATCAATCAGTGGAACTCTTTAGATCAGTGGAACTCTTTAGACTTGTCGTTTCCCCCAAGCGCACCTTGGCC